>JBAJFE010000056.1:0-90391 GCA_037903355.1 Trichuris trichiura
AATACAAATAGTTGAATGGTGAATAAATAAAACGTTTGATGAACCCCTTACATTCTGGACAACACAACCTATACATTCAAGGGATGCGTTCGCAACCTGCACCGGCTACCAAATTAGTCAACAGAAGCAACGTTATAACGTACTTACCTACAAAGCAAGCAGTTATATTAAAGGCTTCTTAGGTACTACGTTATCCAACCACTTGAAATTCCACTCACATTTGAATATTACTGTCTGCGACCATTGGATAAGCAATGAACACATTCAACAACACAAATGGTACTTGATAGGAAGAACCATTTCCGCTCACAATATCAACAAGAAATTCATTCAGACGGATGACCACCACGTGCGTATCGCAAAGAATTCCAACGTATTACTACGTACGCGCGAACAGGCATCTTTGAAAGCAAATCGATTCCACGCCAGCTGCCTTTTTTAAGCACAGTAGTTTAAGATGGTCAGCAAAAGTGCTTGCAGGTCGTGCGATACCTTATACGACCAATAAAGCAGGCTGTGAGTCTTTCTTGCGGATCAAAAATTGAGTGACACCAGCAAGCGTGGCAAAATATCCAAACTTATGCTTTCATCCGAAGTCAAAGGTCCATAAGACAGCTTCAATTGCCACCAATCAACTTTCTGTCTGTAAATCAAGCTATTGTTTGAAGAGCAAAGAACCCCACTGAATAGTGTGAACGCAAGTTGAACGGTTGAAAGTGAGATATCTCGTTAAGGGACGCTTTAGTTGTTAGCACAGCGTTTCCACCCTTGCAAAAAAACACCGGAACTACTACTTGCCGTGCGATGTTCCATTTCCGTGGGAGTGGAATGTCCTTAAAACTATTGCTCATTCTAATTACAGACTGGAGCAGAAAGAAAGCCGTCCAACGCTGATTGAATCCCAAATACTTTCAGGATGAATAAAAGGCACTTCAACCATTTTGGTTAAGAAATGCAAACTATTTTGGCAGTCCAAGTTGAAACTTTCACTGCCCATGCGAGGTCAGCAGTTGCAAACTTACAGTTTGCATCATTATGGTTTCCGAGCATTGATCTAAGGAAAGACTGGTGCAGGAAGGACTGTTGTTGCCCAAGCAAATAACTACTGCCGTAACCAATTAACCGGCAAGCGACTGTTTTCAAATGTCCACTGAGACGAATCCCAAGTGGAAGCATCACTTGTAGTGAAATGATCATTTGAGCTGCAGTCGGGTGGCAAGGAGCGATCTTCTCATAGGCACATGAGTTCCCACTGAATATTTGACAACCTGCGGGCGCTGTCTTTGGAGCCTGCTGAACACCATAGACAGTCCCATACCGAACGATCCATGACTATATCGTAAACAACAGCGCCCTGTAACAACAAAGAAAATGGAAACTATGGGTCATGCAATAAATTTTCATAAACTTACTGATCACAAAATCAACTTTCTTCAGGCCATTATGATGAGTAGACAGGGAAAAGCGAATCAGCCTCAAACAACTGTATAGACTACTTCATTGTATCTACTGAGCTAACCCTAACAGTCTTTCTTCTCATCCACAATTTTTTCTTCAAAGAAAATTGATGCAAGAATTTGCTGCTCTCCTATCGAGTACTCCCCGAGAAAGCACAAATGTTCGACTCAGAAAGTTAAATACTACCAACATACGCTTCACTGACAACCATTGCTTACATGGGATACTTCAACGAAAAAGTTTTCACTGCTACCGCAAACAATGCAGCGCTCAATTTTCAGCTTGTTGCGCATCCATTCTTAATAATGTTATGCAGAATTTCACATGCAATCCCAAATCATGGCAAATAGCCATAGAAACACAACACTGTTTCTTTAAGCTCCAAAAAGGGAACCATTTTAGCAATACACAGACTAACCGTACTTTTAAACGTCAGAGAAGAGGAAAGACCAAATTCCTTTGCATACTGCACTAAGCCGACTAACGGATACACATTATTTTTTGCTGTATGCTGGACAACTGCAGAACACCATCCAATAACTCAACAATGTCCTAAAATTACACCATCAGGACTTTACGATGTTCTACACAAAAGCAAAGAGCGAAACGACCAACAGTGTCCGTCGAAATATAACAACATCGACAGGGGCTACTTGCACTTGTGCTTTTCAGAATATTCTTCAATCATAAAAGATCGTTTTCTCCGTAAAAGTTTGCTCGTTTATATTAGTTGACTTCAGGGCGATTGCGACACAGTAATAAGGTTGATCAACTTCTTCTGCTCATTAAAAAATGTCAATTCTTTTCACTAAGTTTTTTTCTCAACGGCATTAAACAGATCTATTTTTCACTCGAAACCACACTGACAGCGAAACAGAGCGACGTGCTTACGATACCAAGTCTCCCCAAAGGGAGCACGTACATCTCTGATGGATATTTACCTCAAGAGTTTGAAACCCATGGGAAGTTCACGTGTCACCTAACCATTGTTCCCATGGACAGTAAGATAGAACCTTCAATACTCCTGCACATGTTGAAACACAAGCGGCATAGTCGACAATGCCAACAGACACTACAGTCAAGTGAAGTCAATGGTCATTCTGACTAACCAAATTTCAGAAACTAAAAGTTCATCAGTGATATGAAATGAACAAGCAATACTTCCACTTCGCACAGCCTACTCCTGGCACAGCTTTGCCAAATATCCAACAGAATGGCTATTGGCCGAAGACATGCTACTTGCTACTGCTATAACCACTGCTGGAAATAGTTCAACCTGACCGCTAAACCGTTCGAAGCGAGCGTTAGGAACCCAAACACCAAACAATCCTTGCCGCTAAGTACCGACTGATATTGCTGTTTGCTAAGTGCATCAGATTGCCTTACCATCCACAATGCCTGACTGAATACTTGGCAACTTCACATAGCGCGCATTAGAGACAGTGAGAAACAGAAGAAAAGTCACTCTTCCCTTGCCCAAAGACTGGCTTGCGGAAGGACTGTTTATTCCTCGTGAAACACTGCGCAAGCTTGAAGCCATAGTGGCAGTGCACGCTGAGCTGTGAAACAGTTGGACATGTGCCGAATCAGTATTAGCTTCAGCACCTAGGGCAGAAAAATTGTCCGCCAGTCAAAACAATAAAGATCTTAGAGCCTACGTCACGTAAGTGCTCAAACACCCATTAACAGAATCTTACGAACGTCCCACGAATAGAAAGACTAACATTTCTACCCCAATTAAACGACCAGCGAAGGCCAAAGGACTCGACGTTATCAATAATCCTCCGGCGGGAGACATGCTTAAGAATATCACTACCCACCAGTTAACCGCTTCAGTTGCATAGCTTGCTGAAACGGCGGCTTTTTCTTACAAGCGATCATCTAGTTGTTGGAGCGTTTGCTTTTGTACAACCGATTGAACACGACCTCGTGTTATAAGAATTGCTGTTATTTTGTCCCGGTTGTCATATCGTAAACTACGGCATCTTGCAACAGGAAAGCATTCAGAAACTGTATGAGATAGCGCATACTTTCATATACGCACCTGCAACAGAAACATTCTCTAAAGTTTTCGGAAGGTTCAAGAAAGGAAAGCTGATGAACTTCATGCACCTCCATAACGTAGCGCTGGATAGCAATTAAGGTTTTAACCTTTAAGATTTATAATAGATTTAACATTTAAAATACGCTGAACGATCTTCTGTCACTGCTTGTGTATACAAAGCGTGTAATAGTTAAGCGGCTATTCACTTTTCTTCGTTCTAATTGAGCCAAAATTGATCATCACGGGAAACGCCAGAGTCACTATTGTTACCATAGAATAGCCGAAACTTTTCTACAGAGCAAAGCGCAAACAAGAATTCTGCCTTGATTTCGTATGTGTTAGAGTTGAGCCGGAGGGTAATACAATTGGTCAAATTTGTTTCGTTGCTCACTTCACTTTTTTCAATAGGAAAAGCATTTCACTTTGCATTCATTCAAACGCAACTTCTGCATTGTAAAAGGAGATGAACTTAATGTGAAGTCAGTAGCCGTCTTCTTCCATTAACATTTGCAGTATTTGAGAAACGGCAAAGGGCTAGCAAATCAACATTAAAAATAATGGAGCCCACACATTTTCCAACTCATAACATATATCTGAAATGCATCAACGTCGTGTGCATGCGCCGTGATCAATCAACCGACAATGCACTACTGAGAACAACACAAAAGTGTTAGTCTCGACTCATTCTTACCAGTCACTGTGTACATAGATCTGCTGTCTGACTTCAATCTGCAGTAAAATCGAAAACGACCACATGCAATGAAAACTTTCCTCAGGGCGACTAAACTAAACAAGTGCCCTCTCAGCCGAAGAGAAAAGACAGTAGGGTCAGTCGAATAAACGCTTTTCCACCTACGAAGGATGGCGAAATACTTAAGACGCAAGCGAGCAGAGGCACGGGTATAAACTAACATTCCTTCCGGACAGAAAATAGCCGGTTGTTTCTTCAAAGATTTCAAGATTACATTATCTTATCAGCAATCCACTGGCGGGAGACATGCGTGTAAACATCATTACTCACCAGTTAGTCGTTTCAGTTGCAAAGCTTGTTGAAACGTCGGCTTGTCCTTACAAACGATCACCTCATAGATGTAATGTTCCTTTCTGAACAACTTGTAACTTCATGAACCCATGTTTTAAAGATTAGCGTTATGTTTTCGCAGGAATCATATTGTAAACTACGGCGTCCTGCAACAGTAAAGCATTCAGAAACTGTATGACATTACGCTTACTTTACTGTATTTACCTATAACAGAAACGGACTCTGTAAAGTTTCAGAAGGTTGCAGAATGAAAAGCCAATGAAATTGAAACCGCTGCATGACGCTGCTCCGAATACGTTCGTTCACGAGTGCGACGAGTGGTGAGAGAAGTGAAATGCTCCAAAGGAGAAGAGGAAGTTTGTTTCAGCGACTGGAGAAGACTGATCATCATGAAAACGTGCTCTATTACCGAAACTGAAAACTTGGAAAGTTTTGTCTTTTGTCAGCCAGCTGACTTTCCTGAAAGCCCAACATTCGACAAGTTTATGCATTTGCAGAAAGCATTTCACCACCGGAATTTAATTTTAGTAAAATGGGAGTGCCCTACTTGTGAACACTTCTGTGAAAGTTTAATAACTCATCCGAAACCGCTATACGCAGATAAATGACCATGTCAATTTGCTTCCTTAAGAACCAATAGAATCTGGCGAGATGGCTGAAACAGGCTGAATACAAGCCTTCATTTAGTGTCAGCAGCCATTGCGTCAGAGTATGTGAATGACAAATCTTTGAAAGCTCACGAGCGTCTAGTAGACAGAAGTCGCCACTTGAGTCTTATCTTTAAACATCCTACAGGCTTACAAAGCGTGTAACAGAGACTGAAATCAGTAACATCTTGGAAAATAAACGCACCCTCCGCCATAATTGTATCGTCCTATTCAGTTAGACGAAAACGTATTTATCGGACAACCAGACGCTGGTGATAACGAAGCTCTTCAGCTTCAGTACGACTGATTTTGCTTCGGTGAACTTATCTAATACTCACATAATCTGCCATCCCGAAAGCGCGGTCACCAACGTGACATGCTTACCTGACCGACCAGCAAACCAATTGGTCAAATGGTTGGATGGCTTTACCTAACTAAGTATCGCTCACTCCGGTGCCGGATAAATGGTCAGCCTTAACCAGCACGTCTACTGAAGACTTCACCTCTTGGCCTACCAGTTTTTAATCGCTGGCATCCACTGATCAGAATTTGGCTGTACAAACTGCAGGGCACATATGCCAAGTTGACGTCTGGTTAAAAAAAGTGCCATGGGACTGGCGTGCACACTGGCAGCAGTCGGAAATTAACAGAGCCTTCCAAGGAACATCTTTCCTACTGTTCAACTTCATCTTCAGTTATATACGAAGGCCATTCGAATCAGATCCATAGAGCAGAATCTGTTCTATGACTTGGAGAACTTTCCTTTTCTATCCACAAAAGCACTCTTTTTGTGGAAGGTTCGTGAAGACATTAAGCCATTTCGTAAGTACGGAACAGGTGGAGCGCACAGGGCAATTTCAGCAATGAATAACTCCACGGCCAACTAACGGTCTGTACAGACTGTCCACGTCAGCGCGATTAACAGAAACAACGATCCTCGCAATAGCACCTCAGCTTTCTTAATGTTTAAAGTTACGCAAGTTTCATTCATGGGCACGATTCGTGGTTCTGATCACAAAAGGCACGCATTTCACAAATTGCGTCGCTCGTCAGGACTAATGCGACGAGGTAACCGTTCAACATGAAACAGTATTCACTCCCAAAAAATGACCACGTCAACAAGGCTAAAACTTTCGTGCCAAATCTGATTCTAGTATTAGTCGCAGAACACAAAAGCGCAGACTTTAGTAATTCTAGGTGCATCGAACTGTAATTACTCGGCACTTAGCACTGCCTCTCCATCGTATCGTCAGGGTTCATGCATGTATCCCAGACGAATCAAAGGTAAATGCACAAGTGCGAAATGTCATGAACACAGTCCTTTGTGAGAGAAGATTGACCACAATGAACAATTTCATGCATCATTTACGCTTAGTCGTAATTGCAAACAGCGCTCGGAACAAAGCACTTCTTTCCTTAACAGTTGTCTGATTGATTCCCGTTATAACATATATACATGGTCGTGCCACGTCTGGGCGTCGTTGAAGTAAGATAAGCTGCGAACGATGACGAGTGTCAGAAACTTACATTTGTGAATGCACTACTGATGTGAAAGCACTGATGTGCTGAAATAACCAAAAATTATACAATGCATGAGTCATCAGTGCATATGTACCACAAAGAAATTACTTCTTTCCGGGCTTTTCAGACTACTCAGACTGTCATTTTTAAGTGAATATAAGTGAAGGATCTACGGTTTCGTAAGAATAAAGAATTACTTTAAAGCTCAAGGAACATAAGAACTCACAGACGACCAAGAGTTAAAGACGGTTACAAGAAACAGATCAGGAAAAGAATTGAAACTAGAGCAACGTTCCATTTGGATTTGTATTTCTGCCGTCTGGAAAGATACACTAAACACAATTCGCTAAATTGCTATATACATAATTTACTAAAAAGCTGGAACAGCCTGAATATTGTCACACACATGCTCGCACATTCTCATTTTCCATTTCTCCACAGCCTTCCTGACTAGGACTGACAGTGCCTACAGCAGGAATTAAAACCTCCCCTTTGAAATTTCCCTAAATTACTGGCTGTGTACATTTCCCTATTCGTCCGGAGAAGCCTAAAGACGATTACCGGCGGTGGACTTACTCTGCGTGGCTTTGCTCTCTATTTCATAACACAATCGTGGACAATGGTAGCGCATACTAAGATTTTATAAACGTGGACATTTTCATATGCTTCACGCGTATACGCGAAAACGTTTATATTAGAAAGAAAGGTTTGCGTATTATTCTTAGAAATCAGCGGGATCAAGGCATTTTGCTGCATTCTCATTGTAGCCTTGTCATCATCGGAAGCATACCAATTCCTAAGCTGCATGCAGGATGCAGTATACACTGAAAGTTTAGCGTACGCTTTGCATTGCGGTTTACTGGTGCAAAAGATCAGCGCTCTTCATTGCACTACGTGTGCAGCTCAAAAGAACACACACACGTTCGTATCATTCGTAGACCCAAGTTACCCGTCCGCAGAAAATTGCTTGGGCCAAAGGAAAGTAGCATGTGCAAATGACGTGTAATTACGATCGACATGCAGGACGCATGCAGAGCCTCTTACATTCTGAACAACACGTCAACTCATATGTTCAAGGGAAACAATTGCAAGGTGACTTGCTAGCAAACTATTTAGTAGAAGAAAGATTATAACGTACCTACCTACAAAGCAAGCAGTTTCGTCGAAGCCCTTTCAGACATTGCGTTATCCAGTCACTTCAAAGTCCACTGAAATTCGAGTCTTAGTCCGCGACCATTGGTTAAGCGATGAATACATTCAACAGAACAAACAGAGCTCCAATGTCCTTGGCAGGAAGAACAAATTGCGTTCTCAGTTTCGACAAGAAATGCACAGCCAACGAGGACCACGCGCATATGAGACAAAGAATTCTAAAGCATTTCTACGTTCGTGCAAAAATGGCTTTGTGAGAGCGAAACAATTGAAGGCCAGCTGCCATTTTTTAACCATAGTGATCCAAGATGGTCAAAAAAAGTGTATGTTGTCGTACAAAATTTTGCACATCCCACGTAACAGTCAACGCGCCTTGGATCAAAAATTGAGCGACGCGAGGAAACGCGGCGAAATAGCCAAACCAATGCACAGCAATTACATTTTTGTCCCTAACTCAAACGCTGCTTCAAAAGCAGAGAAGCCTATTGAACAGTGTGAACGCAAGATGAACGCTTGAATTTGGGCCAGCTCGGGAACGGACACTTTAAATGTTAGTAAAGCGTTTCCACCTCAGCAAATCAGAAACATCTGAGCCACTGATCTCCAAATGAGCTTCAATTATCATGAAAGAATAATAACCTTACAACCATCTTTCGCTCTAATGTCCAACGCTGATTACCGCCAAATAATTTCACGGTGAACAAACCGCACTACAACCACTGCAGTTCAGAAATGCAAATTACTTTGGTAGTTCAACATGAAAGTTTCGCTGGCAACGCAAGCCCAGCAGGTGTAAATTTACAGCTTGCATCATTTTGGTTTCCGAGCGTTCATCCAAAAGAAAGATAGACGCAGGAAGGACTACTGCTGCCCAACCATTGTCAGAACCAGCTGACCGGTAGCCGAATGCTTTAAATGACCGCTGAGACGAATCATTGGTGCATGCAACACTTGTGATGAAGTAACTGATTGAAGTGCAGTTGGATAACACCCAACGATCTTTTCGTGCGCACGTGAAGTAGCGCTCAGTACTTGGCAAGGTATGGGCACTACCTTTGGAGGCCGCTACAGACCATACACAGTCCCATACCGAATGATCAGTGACCACACCGTAAACAAATGCGTATTGCAACAACAAAGCAAATGGAAACTACTGGCCAGGGGACATTTTCGCAGACTTACCGGCGACGAGAGCAACTTTGTCCAAGCCTTTATGATGCGTGGAGATTTAAAGCGTGTCTACTTTACACATCTGTATAGACAACTTCTGTTTCTCCAGTGAGCGACGTCTGACAGTTTTCCTTCTTGTCCACAAGTTGTTCTTCGAAGAAACTTATCGGTGGAGGAATTTGCCGTTCCCGCAGAGTGTCCTGATAAAGCACAAGTGTTTGACTCAGAACGCCAAATGTCACCAAGACAAAGTTCACTGGAAACCATTGGTTACATGGGATACTTCAATGAAAAAGCTTTTACTGCTTACACAAACTTCGCAGTGGCCGCCTTCCAGCTTGTCGTGCATCCATTGTTGATAGTCTCATGCAGAATTTCACACGCAATTCCAAATCATTGCAAATTCATATGAAAATAAGCGCTGTTACATGACGCTGCAAATGATGAACGATAACAGGAACGCATGTACATTAGTCGTGTGTTCAAACATCGGCCAAGTTGAAATACAAATTTCCGGTGCATACTGCCCTCCGCACACTAATAGACACACATAATTTTTCGCCGTATGCTCCATAACTGCAGCAAACTAAATAATAGTTGAACATTGTCGCAAAAGTGCCTCAGGAGAACTTCCACGATGTTCTACACGGAGCAAAAGCACAAACGACGAAGAGACTCCATCAAAACTTAACAGGATCCACAAATGCTATTCCCACTTCTGTTATTCAGCATCTGTTTCAATCACATACAATCGTTCCTTCAGCAAAATTTTGGCTATTTTGTTTAGTTGACTTTGCGAGAACTCAGATATAGTAACAAGGATGATCAACATCTTGCGATGACTGGAAAAGGTCAAATCTCACAAAGTTCCGTTTTTCTTCAACAGCACAAACGGGTCTACTCTGCACTTCAAGCAACTTTGGCAGTGGAACAGAGCGACTCGCTCAGGATGTGGCATTTCAAAAAAGGGTGCACTTACATCTCTGAAGGTCTCCGACGTAGAGAGTTTGGTACACCTGGAAACTTCGCGACTCGCCTAACCATTGTTCCCATGGAGAGTAAAGGAGAATCTTCAATAGTACCGCACATGTTCAAGACCACGCAGCATAGTCGACGATGTCAACAAACAGTACATACAAGCGACATTAATAGGCACTGTGGTCGGCAAAACTTCACAGAAGAAACGTCCATCACTGATATATATAGGGAACAAACACCAATTCCATTCCGGACAGCATAGCTCTTGCATAACCTCGCAAAGCATCCAACATAAATGGATAATGCACGAAGATTTGCCATTTCCTGCAGATATAACAACTGCTAGAAACAGTTCGGTCTGAACACTAAACCGTGCGAATCTAGCATTAGCAGCCTGAACAGTAAATAATCATTATTGTCAAGTACTCACGGGTTTAGGTGCTTGCTGAGAGCGCCAAAATGCCTTAACATCCATAATACACTCGGTGATCTCGCATGACAGCCGTTACAGACAGTGAGATTAAGAAAACTCTCTCTACTTTTGCCTGAAAACTCTGTTCCAAAAGAACTAATAATTCCTTGAAGAACACTCGATGAGGTTCAAACCATAATAGCTCTGCACGTTGAGGACTGAAACATTCGGACATGTGAAGAAACGGCACTGTCTTGAACAGCAATGGCAGACACAAACCCCCGGCAACTAAAACGGAAAAGCGTTTGGAAGTTACGTTAGTATTCAAACGTCCACTTCGTCCTCAAGAGAATTTCAAACACGTAGTCACAGAATCTTACGAAAATTTCATTCCTTTATCACAAAGACGGCCAACAAAACCCAGTCTACAAGATTGGATGTTATCAGCAGTCTACTGGCTAGAGACATGAGCATAAGCAACACTACTGAATAGTCAGTCGTTTCACTGGCATAGCTTGCTGAAACGACGGCATGCCGTGACATAATATCACCTCATAGATGTACTGCTTCTGTTTGAACCACTGGTAACCTCGCGAACCCATGTTTTAACGCATACTGTTAACTTGTCGCAGTTGTCATATCGTAAAGCATGGCATACTGCAACAGTAAAGCATTAAAGCATACAGAAACTTTATAAGATAGCATACACTTTCATATGCGTACCTGCAACAGAAACACGCTCTCCAAAAACTTGAAGAAGTTGTAGAAAGCAAACTCAATGAATATCAAGCATCTGCAAAACGCGGCGCTGAATGTATTCATTCACGAGTCGAATGAATCATAAAACAAGTGAAAGCTCCCAAGGGAGATTTAGAAGTTTGTTTCAGCGACTGGACGCAATTGATCGTCATGAAAACATCGTTTCCTACGGAAGGTGAAAATTTGGAAAGGTTTCGTTTTTTGTCCGCCATCTGATTTTCGTGAAGGCGCAATAAAGGTCCGACGAGTTCTAGCCCTTGCAAGGAGCAATTAGACACCGTAACTTAATCGCCGTAATCCGGTAGTCTTCTATGTACGAACACTTCTGTGAAAGCTTAAGAACTCGTCAGGGAGCCGCATAGGCAGATAAAATGACCGTATTGTTTTGCTTCTTTGCTGGACGATGGCAGACGGTGAAATGGCTGAAACAAGCCGTATGGGGCTTCTCCTTCAGTGTCACAAGCCAGTGCGTCCGAGTATGTGAACGAAAATTCTTTCGCTGCTCGAGAGCGTCTAGCAGACCAAAAATCGCCACTTTGGTTAAATCTTTAAACAACTCGCGCGGGTGTTAAAGGATGCAACAGAGGCTGCTGAATTGATTACATCTTCGCTCACAACTGCATCCCATGGCGCGATTTTAACCTCCTATTCGGTTAGAGAGAAGCTTGCATATTGAAACAGCGGACGCAAGCAGTAATGAAGCTCTTCAGTTACAATACGCCTGACTTTGCTTTGGTGAACTTATTCAACACTCACAGAATCTGCCATCTCCAATGCGCGGTCGCCAACGTGACATGTGTACCTCATCGACCAGCAAACCATTGGTCAGATAGTGGCATGACCTGATTTAATTAAGTATTGTCCAATCCAGTGCTGGACGAATGGTCAGCTTCAACCAGCACGTCAACTGCCGCCGTCACCTGCTAGCCTACCAATTTTTAATCGTTGACATCCAATGCTCAGAATTTGGCCGCACATGCTGGAAGAGCGCATATGCCAGGAGGACGTCTGGTAACAGATCGACTTGCCGACTGGCATGCATACGGGCAGCAATCAGAAATTAGCAGAGCCTTCCAAGGAACAGTTCATGCAGTTCAACTTTACCTTCAGTTCTGTACAAAGAGCGTTCAAACCAGACGCGTAGACGACAACGTGTTCAACGACTTGGCCAACCTTGCATTTCTCTCCGCAAAATACTCTTTTTGTGGAACAGACGACAAACATTCAGTCGTTTCATCAATGGGCAGTTAATAAAGCACATGAGTCGATTTCAGCAAAGATCAGCTCCACGGTCAGCTGACGGCGTGCACGATTACGCCCGGGCGACTAACAGAAGCAACATTATTCAAGAAAACACTTCAGCTTTCTTATCTTTCACACAGTCCACTGCGCGATAAGGTTGCTATGATAAACAGTTTCAAGCATCCATTTTCATTAGACTTGTTGCAAACAGCGCACGGAACAAACCATCCAGTTTTTTGCAGTTGCATCATTGCGTTCCGCTATGACATACACGCACGGCGATACCTCACCTAGTCGTTCGCTGAAGTATATTACAAGCGTGAAGACAACAGGGAATGGCAGAGAATTACGCTTGAGTACACAGATCTTGCCAACGCACTGATGCACAGAAATAGTCAGAAACTATACGAAACACGAGTGCTTGGTGTATACGTACCATAAATAAAATTTCTTCTCTTCAGCCTTTTGAAAAACATGGGAATTCACCCCCACGCGACTTGAGTGTTCATTGAATATTGACACTTGGATTCCTTCGTCACAGTATGCACGGGACATTATCACAAAAAGAATTCCAATGTGTGTAACGGCAGCTTGGACTCCACATTGGCACTTAGAGTGAGGTAAGTCATCCACAGTAAACCATTTCAGCTTCGACAAACGGCTGATGAAAAGCCTAATCCCATAGTCCTTGCTATCGCCTTGGTAGTTTCCGTGAAACGAAAAACACCGAAAGCAGACACGCGGAACACTCAACGCTGGCAACAGAGAGTGGAGTTCCGACACGATCGTATATTTCATCTTCGATTGACGTACAAAATGGTAGTGACACTTCCAACACGATGGAAGCAGTCTCAGCACACGTACTGATGCCGCCATAGCAGCCAATAGCCGCACCATGTCGAAGAAAGCTTCTGAGCTCAAGCCTAGACACATGTCCTTCACCAATCAAAGCTTTGCTATAGTTATAACGCAGACCGGCTTTCATGCCATCAGGCATAATCCAAGCGGAGGCATGAGTCACTTTGTTCGCAAAAGTGAAGCATTATTGCGTTGAAATTCGACTAACCCACGATGTTCTGCGCACCAGCAAAGTCTTTCGGTGCTGTGATCAGGGCAGACAGGAAGACAGTCGCAATCAAAAGCCGTTCAGTGTCCGTCATGACGCACTATGGTAGTGCTTAATTGTGCTCAAATGCGTTGAACAGTATGTATGCTATGCGCAGGCTGCAAGCACGAGCTTTTCTTTTCTTCTACACGCATTTCTTCATTGTCGACCGCCAAAGCTGTCAATCATTCCGATGAGACTGCAACAGTCGAATCGGACAGAAGACTGTACTTCCTTTAACAACGACTTCTTGAACGCAGGCAAGGTCGTCGAAGACAGCCGTCTAAGCAAAGAGCGTGTTCTTGATGGCAGTGGAGAATATAAATGGAAACAACAGTATGGCTGTTTTAGAGAATGCATCGGTATCAGCTCCTCTACTGCGTCTGTTACCCCTGAGTAGTCGGCATACCATCGGCAATCAGGTATAACCAATGACGTGATCGCCCACTGGCCGCTAGGTGTGATCCAGGAACTAGAGACTTCAACATAAGGGCAGTATTGTAAGCTGACGAAAGCGACGTCTTGATTTTGTTTTACGCATACGCAATAACAGAAATCGTCACGAATCCATTGTTTTCGCTGTAAAGTGCGCCAATGCATTGGATGGCTTCTTAGGTGCGCATCGTGCAGATTTTTACACCATTAGAAATGATGTCACACGCTAACTTCCATCTTCAGCACTCACATAAAGCGTAAGACAGTCGAATCTTCGTGGAATTGAATCAGCACTTCGTTCAGCTTACAAACGTCATCCCACTTGAAATATATGCTTCAGACGAGCAAGAATCTGCAACGATCATGCAGAATCTAAGCCGATATTGCTCAGCAGAGCACCATTTTCAAACGAAACGTACTTGGTGAACATTTTAAATATGCTCGGCGAATCTCTAGCACTGCTTGTGTTCACAGAAACCGTGTAATAGGTAAGCAGCTATTCACTTTTTCTTTGCTCGTATTGAGTCAAAAGTGGTCATCGTTCGAAACGACAAGTTCAATGTCGTAACCACAGCATTGTCGAAACTGTTCCACAAAGGAAAGCACAAAGAATTCCCCGTTGGCATCGTATGTGATAGAATTGTGTGGGAGGACAACAATATTGGACAAATATGTTTTCAGAGCCCACTTCACTGTTTTCCACGGAAGGAATATTTCAGTTTGCATCCATTGACACGCAGAATCACCACTGTAAAAGGGGTGGATGAATCTCATGTCAAGTGAGCAGCCGCCTTCTCTCATTAGCGTTTGGCAGTATTTGGGATGCACCATTTAGGTAGCAGCACAACGTGAAAATAATGGAGCCCACATTTGTCCCCCACTGGTAACGTCTATGTAAACTCGGAAGAATTCGGTCTCCGCTGCACACGTTGGCTTCTTCGTAGAAGCCCTAATATTGTGTTCAGTGTTCAACAGTGACGTCCTGAAAGTGCTAGCAGCATTGATGAGTGCGCGGATCAGTACAAGTAGCCTGTGACATAACTTTGGTAAGGCACTGAAAAACACACCGATGAACAGTGCAAAAGCTTACCAACATGGAAAGAACAAACCGGAATAGAAATGCTTCACCGACATGAAGGCAACGGAGAATGAGAGTTAGTCAAGAGCGCCTGTAGTTCTCCACAGTTGGGATGCTCAGCCATGTCAATTCACAAACTGGGTGGTTATTCCAAACCATTTAGCTGGACGGTCAACACGCACATCCTTCCAGGAACCAACCGGAATTGCAAGTTTTCTTCAACGCAGATAATGGAGTGAGTTATTTGCACTAACGAAAATATGCAAGAGCAGCAGGCGTTTCTGTGGTTGCGCGTCAAAATTTCAGTTGCCTGACCTCAGTTCTCCCGTATGGTAGCAGTTAATGGAGGGCAGAAGTCAACTGCAAGTAACACTGCCATAGTTTTACCTCTTGCCAGCCTTTCACAGATAATGCGACTTTTGGATACCAAAATGTCTGGTGGGATTCCATTTGGAAGCGGAAACGCGTTAGTCACAGTAGTCGTAGGTATCACAAGAATATCAATGCTCAGTGAGCATCTTTCACCATAGGTAGTCTCACTTGAGTGCAAGCAGCACCTCACATGACTGGGCTGCTGTGAGCATACTGCTACCAGTCCGCTGGCGCCCATACTGACTAATTGCATAACGGGTTTGTAAAGTGGGGCCGTTGCTTCCATACCATAGACACAATTGCTTCGCTTTCATTTGCTGTTCTTCTTCACAGCTGTCTCAGTTTAATATTGTTTTGTACTTTGTTTGTTCCATCGCTGAGTTCCCATACCCGTATCTGCTTCTCCCTTCATAACTTCTTCTTTCAGCGCACACATTAGACATAAGTCATTCTGCCAGGCAAAGCTATCAGTCTGCCGTTGTTACTTGGAAAGCTTTAGGGTGGTTTCCTGGACACCCAAACAGCAACTTGGCTTTCCAGTGCGCTTTGAAGTGACGTTTAGAGTAATCAAGCTACGTGTTCGCCTTCCACGACTCAGGAAATGAGAACAAATCACGACTTGGAAGTCAGCAGGAGAACAGCGTTAATCGAGATCAACGGCGAATAGTAATAATAGTATACTTCTGAGCAGCACCATTACTTCAGATTTTAGCATTATAGTCACCGTTTGAAGAGATGTTCGCCGCAACTTCATAGACGGACCCGCGTTGACTGCACTGGATTGAAAGACGGCAGCAAACCAAACACGTGCACAGCGCTCTGCTCTGCTCATAATAAGTATGGTTGTTTTGTTCAACAGAATAACATTAACACATCAAAATGGGCATCCGCTCACAAATATTCAACTAAGCATCAATGGGAAAAATTACCCTGTGCAGTAGTGCCGGAAGGGACGTTAACCAAACGTTGTTTACCATTCCGGACCATCAAGTGACCGCCATGAGATGGAACTTTGCTATGACGTGTGATCATGAGCCACATGTGACCATCATGTGGTCATTATAACTTCCTAGTACTCCAGTGAGGTCAAATGGAGGTCACTAGGAAAGTTCGCCTTTTCTTCGTGACGTAAAATATTGTACGATCTAGCGCATCAACTTGATCAAACAACGTTAACAGCTGAGGTCTCCGTTGGATTGCGTAAATGTTTCCAGGCACAGAGGAGCGCTGAGCATTCGCTCACTTGAAACAACATTTGAGCTTTCAGCGTTTCCACAAAACACTCCATAGCTTCTGCTACAGATTTTTCGAATAGCAAGTATGCTGGTAGTAACATATGTAGAAGTTGTTTCTCAGAAAAGGCGAGCT
Organism: Trichuris trichiura; assembly: GCA_037903355.1. Classification (NCBI taxonomy): domain Eukaryota; kingdom Metazoa; phylum Nematoda; class Enoplea; order Trichinellida; family Trichuridae; genus Trichuris; species Trichuris trichiura. The sequence goes on from JBAJFE010000056.1 coordinate 16,784, forward strand.
CCGAACACTATGGCCGATTTATTTCGCAAAACAAATCGAAGATACAGCGTCGAGTATAAGCTTCTGCTTCCGAGATTTCAGCATCTCAAAACTGCTTCAATGTCTTGTAAGTTTTGTGTGATCAATCAACCAACAATGCAGAAATGGAAACAACACATGAGTGTTAGTTTCTATTGGTTCATAGACTCTGCTGCCTGACTTCAACAGTGCAGTGAAATTAAAAATGACCACAGACAGTATATGCTTTCCTGGCTGCAATTAAATTGAACAGATGTAAAGACAATGCGTTCAGTCGACTAAACGCTTTTCCACGAACCAACAATGGCGAAATAACTAAACTGGAAGCCGGCACAGACACTACCAGAAACACTAACATTCCATTCGTGCAGAAAAGAGGAAATGGTTTCCTCAAAGCGTTCATGATTAGACGACCTTATCAGCAATCCACTGGCGGCAGACATGTCTGCAAACATCAGCCAGCACCTGCCAGTTAATCGTTGCAGCTGCAGAGCTTGCTGAAACAACGGCTTGTCCTTCCGAGCAATCATCTCGCAGATGCAGTGTTCGCTTTTTAGCAACTTATTACTTCATCAACTGATCTCTTAAAAATTGCTGTTAACTTCTCACAGTCGTCATATCGTAAACGGCGGCATCCTGCAAGAGTAAACTATTCAGAAACTATGTGAGAAAGTATATTCTTTCGTATACGTACGTGCAATGGAGGCATACTTTCTAATGACCTCAGAACGTTGTAGAATGCATAGCGGCGGGCATCCAAGCAGCTACGTGACGCTGCGGTAAATATATTCATTCGTGACTGCAAGGAATCGTGAAAACAGTGAAAGGTCCCAAAGGAGAAGACGAGGTCTATTTCAGCGACCGGACGACAATGGTTGCCATGAAAATTTCCTCTCTTAGAGGAAACGAAAACTTGGAATGTTTTGCCATTTGCCCGCCGTCTGACATTCTTGAAAGCCCAATAAACATTCGAGAAGTTCGGGCACTTGCAGGGACCATTTAGCTACCGTAATTCAATCGCTGTGGGATCCCAATGTCCTGCACAGGGAGGCCTCTGGGAAAGTTTAACAACTCCTTCGGGAGCAGCACACGCCGATACGATTGCCACGTTAGTTAACTTCTTTGTTAAGAATGGAAGCTGATGAGGTGGCTGAAACAAGGTGAATGCAAACTCACATTCAGTGTCACCAGCCATTTCGTCCGTAAATGTGAGCGACAAATTTTTCACAGTTCATGATCATCCACTGGACAAAAGTCGCCACTTAGATCTTATCTTTATAAGTCCTGCGGGCTTGCGAGGTTTATAACAGAGACTCAAATCAAAAACATCTTCGCCAACAGCCGCGTGTTGTACCCCGATTTTCGCGTATTATTTCGTTAGATGAAAACGTACATATCCGACAACTGGACGCAAGCAGCAATGAAGCTCACCAGCGACGATACACGTGCTTTTGCTTAAGTGAACCTGACCAACAGTCATCTAATATGCTATCACTAATGCGTGCTCAGCAGCGTAACGTGACCATTCGGCTGACCGACAAAGCCATTGGTCAGACGGTTGGATGCCCTGATGTAACTAACTATTTTACCGGCTGACGCCAACAGAGTGGTCAGCCTTAAACACCTTGTCTACGGATGCTTTCACCAACTGGTCTACTGCTTTTCCATCGTTGACATCCCGTGCTCACAATTTCGCAGCGCAAACTGCAGGAGAGCATATCCTAGGTGGATGTCTGGTAAAAGAGCGTTATGCCGACACGCATGTGTACTAGCAGCAATCAGAAATTGAGCTTTTCAAAGAGCATATTTCCTGCTGTTCAACTTCATCTTCAGTTCTATACGAAGGGCATTCGAATCAGGCGCGTCGATGACAACGTGTTCAATGACTTGCGCAACCTTCTTTTTCTCTCTGTAAAAGCACTCTTTCGTTGGAAGGTAGGTAAAGAGACTACGTCAACCAATAAGTTCGGAACAAATAGAGCGCTCTAGACGATTTCAGGAATGAATACGTAAACGGTCAGCTAACGGCTTTTACAGGCTGATCACATCAGAGCGATTAGCCGAAGTAACAATCTTCGGGAAAGCATTTCAGCTTTCCAAACCATTAAACGCTACCACTTTTCTTTCCTGGGCACAATTCATTGTTCTGAGCACAACACATATCCATTTCACAAGGTGCTACGGTCGTCGTGAATAATGCAGCGGACCAACTGTTTATCATGGAATAGTATTCAGTCTCAGAAAAACGACCACGGCAACGACGCTGATACGTTTGTGCCAAAACTGTCTCTAGCCTTAGTCGCAGAAGCCGAAAGAGGAGACCAGTACTTCTCAGTACATCAAACTGTGATTACTCTCCACTTAGCACTGGCTCTCCATGTTATCGTCAGGCATCGTGCATGTGTCCCAGATGAATCAAAGGTAAATGCAGAAGTAAGTACAAAATGTCGTGAACACAATCCTTTGCAAGAGAAGATTCACCATGATGAACCATTTCAGGCATCCATTCGCGTTAGCCGTAATGGGAAACAGAGTCCGGCACAAAGCACCTATTTCCTTTGCGGTTTCGCGATTGATTTCCGCTGTGAAATGCATACATGGCAGTGCCAACGTACTGATGCACTGAAATAACCAAACATTACACAAGATAGGAGTCATTACTGCATACGAAACCCAGAAAAAATTCGCCGCATCAGCCTCTTGGAAGACATCAAAACTTGACTATACACAATTTGAACCTTGCTTGAATATTGACACTTCGTTTCCATGGTTGCCGTACACACTGAATATGAAGAAAGGAATCTGCACGTGTGTAACAGCAGCTTGGACTCCACATTGGCACTTAGAGTTAGGTAACTTGTCCACAGTAAACCATTTTAACTTCGACGAACTGCAGGTCGCAAGGTTGATCTCTTAGGTCTTGCTCTCTTCAATGCGGTTTCCGTGAAACGGAAACGCCAAAACAGGCATGTAAAAGACTAAACGCTGGCTACGGAGAGCGAAATTCCAACACGACCGTATCTTTCATCTTCATTCGTGGTACAAACTGTACTCGCACCAGCAACACCGCAGGCACACGTACTGATGCCGCCATAGCAGCCACTAGAAGCACCAAGTCGAGGAAAGCTTCTGAGCATAAGCCTGGACTAACGTCCTTCATCAATCAAAGCTTTCCAGTGATTATAAAGTAGACTGGCATTCATGCCATCACGTATAGACCAAATGGAGGCATCAGTCCCTTTCTTTACGGCCGTGAAGTATTATTGCGTTGAAATTCGACTGCCCGACGATGTTCTGAGCACCAGAAAAATGTCCCAGTGCTGTGATCAGGATAGTGAAGAAGGCAGTCGCGGTCGAAAGCCATTGGGTGTCTGTCATGACGTACTACAGCAGTGGTAAACTGTACTCAATTCCGTTGAACAATACGTATGCCACGCGCAAGCCACAAACAGCAGCTTTCCTTTTCTCCTAAGCGCACTTCTTCATTCTCGACCGCCAAAGCTGTCAATTTTTCCGATGGGACTGCAACAGTCGAATGGCACTGAAGACTGTACTTGCTTTAACAAGGACTCCTTGAACGCAGGCAAGGTCGTCGAAGACAGCTGTCTAAGCAAAGAGCGTGTTCTTGATTGAGGTGGAGAATATAAATGGAAACAGTATGGCTGTTCCAGAGAATGCCTTTGTATCAGGTCCGCTACTACGCCTGTTACCCCCGAGTAGTCGGCTTACCGGGGCCATTGAGGTAGAGCCAAGGACGTGACCGCCCACTGGCCGCTCCATGTGAACCAGGACTTCGAGACTTCGACATACGGGCAGTATTATAAGTCGACGAAAGCGGCGTCTTGAGTTTGTTTTACGCACACGCAATAACAGAAGTCGTCACGAATCCATTGTTTTTGCTGCAAAGTCGCCATTGCATTGAATGGCCTCATAGGTGCGCATCGTGCACAATATTCCACCATTGGAAATGATGTCGGACGCCGATTAAGTTCCATATTCAGTACTCACATAAAGTGCGACACAGTCAAATCTTCGTGGAAATGAATCAGCACTTCGATCAGCTCACAAAAGTCATCCCACTTGAAATATATACTTCAGACGAGCATAAATCTGCAACGATCATGCAGAATGTAAGCCGACATTGCTCAGCAGAACACAGCCATTTTTGTACGAAACGTATGTGGTGAACATTTAACACTGAATATAGGCTGACGAATTTCTGGCACTGCTTGTGTTCACAGTGACCGTGTAATAGTTAAGCAGCTATTCACTTTTTCTTTGTTCTTATTGATTCAAAATTGGTCATCGTTCGAAACGACAAGTTCAATGTCGTAACTACAGCACTGTCAAAACTGTTCCACAATGGAAGGCACAAATAATTCTCCGTTGACTTCGTCTGTGATAGAATTGTGTGGGAGGATAACAACATTGGACAAATATGTTTTCAGAGCACACTTCACCGTTTCCCATGGAAGGAATATTTCAGTTTTCATCCATTGACTCGCAGAATCTGCACAGAGAAAGGATGGATGAAGCTAATGTAAAGTGAGCAGCCGTCTTCTCTCATTAGCGTTTGGCAGTATTTGGGATGCACCGTTTAGGTAGCAGCGCAACGTGGAAATAAAGGAGCCCACGTTTGCCTCCCACTCGTAACGTCTATGTAAGCCCTGAAGAACCCAGCCTCCGCTGCACAGGTTGGCTTCTTCATAGAAGCCTTAACGTTCTGATCAGTATTCAACAGTGACGTCCTGAAACGGCTAGCAGCACTGATGAGTGCGCGGATCAGTACTAGTAGCCTGTGAGATAACCTCGATAAGGCACTGAAAAACACACCGATGAACAGTGCACAAGCTTAACAACATGGAAAGAACAAACCTGAATAGAAATGCTTCACCGACATGAAGGCAACGGAGAATGAGAGTTAGTCAAGAGCGCATGTAGTTCTCCACAGTTGGGATGCTCAGCCACGTCAATTCACAAACTGGGTGGTTATTCCAAACCATTTAGCTGGACGGTCAACACGCACATCCTTCCAGGAACCAACCGGAATTGCAAGTTTTCTTCAACGCAGATAATGGAGTGAGTTATTTGCACTAGCGGAAATATGCAAGAGCGGCAGGCGCTTCTGTGGTTGCGCCGGCAAAATTTCAGTTGCCTGGCCTGAATTCTCCCGTATGGTAGCAGTTAACGGAAGGCAGAAATCAATTGCAAGTCACACTGTCACAGTTTCACCTCTTGCCAGCCTTTCACAGATAATGTGACTTTTGGATACCAGAATGTCTGGTGGGATTCCATTTGGAAGCGGAAACGCGTTAGTCACAGTAGTCGTAGGTATCTCAAGAATATAAATGCTCAGTGAGTATCCTTCACCATAGGCAGTCTCACTTGAGTGCATGCAGCACCTCACATGACTGGGCTGCTGTGAGCATACTGTTAGCAGTCCGCTGGTGCCCAAACTAACGAATTGCATAATGGGTTTGTGAAGTGGGATCGCTGCTTCCATACGATAGACACAACCGCTTCCCTTTCATTTGCTGTTCTTCTTCGTAGCTGACTTAGTTTATTGTTGTTTTGTGCTTTGTTTGTTCCGTCGCTGAGTTCCATTTTTCACACCTGCCTCTCTTCATCAGTTATTCTTTGAGCACACACATTGGACATAAGCCATCCTGCGAGGCAAAGCTATCAGTTTTTGCTATTTTAACTTCGAAAGCTTCGGTGTGGTTTTCTGAGTACCCAAACAGCACCTTGTCTTCTCAGTGCGCTTTGACGTGACGTGCAGAGTAATCAAGCTACGTGTTCGCCTTTCATGACACAGGAAATGGGAGCAAATCATGATTTGGAAGTCAGTAGGAGAACAGCATCAATCGAGATCGGCGACGAATTGTAATAGTAGTATACCTCTGAGCAGCACCATTACTTCAGATTCTAGCATTATAGTCACCGTTTCAAGAGACGTTCATCACAATTTCATGGACGAACCTGCCTTGGCTGCACGGGATGGAAAGACGGCAGCAAACCAGACACGTGCACTGTGCTGCTCTGTTCTGCTTTTAAGTGTTGTTGCTTTGTTCAACAGAATTACATTAACACATCCAAATGGGCGACCGCTCACAAATGTTCAACTAAGCATCAATGGGAAAAATTACCCAGGGCAGTAGCGCCGGAAGGGACGTTAACCAAACGTTGTTTACCATTGCGGACCATCATGAGACAGCCATGAGATGGAACTTTGCTATGATGTGTGATCATGAGCCATCTTGCGGTCATGTGACCATCATGTGGTCATTATAACTTCCTAGTACTCCAGCGAGGTCAAATGGAGGTCACTAGGAAAGTTCGCCATTTCTTCGTGACGTAAAATATTGTACGATCTAGCGCATCAACTTGATCAAACAACGTTAATAGCTGAGGTCTCCGTTGGATTGAGTAAATGTTTCCAGGCACAGAGGAGCGCTGAACATTCGCTCACTTGAAACAACATTTGACCTTTCAGTGTTTCCACAACACTCCATAGCTTCTGCTACATATTTTCCGAATAGCAAGTATGCTGGTAGTAACATTTGTAGAAGTTGTTTCTCGGAAAAGGCGAGCTGTGAACACTATGGCCGATTCATTTCGCAAAACAAATCGAAGATACAGCGTCGATTAAAAGCTTCTGCTTCCAAGATTTCAGCATCTCAAAACTGCTTCAATGTCTTGTACGTACTGTGTGATCAATCAACCAACAATGTGGAAATGGAAACAACACATGAGTGTCAGTTTCCATTTATTCATAGTCTACCGTTCGAATTTAACCTGCGGTGAAATTGAAGATGATCACACACAATGGAAGCTTTCTTCGCTGCAACTAAATTGAACTGATGTAATGACAATGCGGTCAGCCGAATAAACGCTTTTCACAAACCAACAATGGCGAAAAGACTAAAGTGGATGCCGGCACAGTCACTACCAGAAACACTAACATTCTATTTGTGCAGAAAAGAGGAAATGGTTTCCTCAAAGCGTTCATGATTAGACGACCTTATCAGCAATCCACTGGCGGCAGACATGTCTGTAAACATCAGCACCTGCCAGTTAATCGTTGCAGCTGCATAGCTTGCTGAAACGACGGCTTGTCCTTCTGAGCAATCATCTCGCAGATGCAGTGTTCGCTTTTTAGCAACTGATTACTTCATGAACTGATGTCTTAAGGATTGCTGTTAACTTGTCCGAGTCATGATACCGTAAATCACGGGATCCTGCAACAGTAAAGCATTCAGGAACTATGTGAGAAAGTATATTCCTTCGGATACGTACCTGCAACGCAGACATACGTTCTGATAACTTCAGAACGTTGTAGAATGCAAAGCGGCGGGCATTCAAGCAGCTACGTGACGCACCGGTGAATATATTCATTCACGACTGCAAGGAATCGTGGAAACGGTGAAAGGTCACAAAAGAGAAGACGACGTCTTTTGCAGCGACTGGACGCCAATGGTCGTCATCAACACTTGGAATGTTTTGCCATTTGTCCGCCGTTTGACTTTCTTGAAAGTCCAATAAACATTCGACAAGTTCGCGCACTTGCAGGGAGCATTTAGCCACCGTAATTTAATCGCTATGAGATCCTGTCTTGCTTAGGAACGTTTCTGGGAAACTTTCACATTTTCGGGTGCACCATACGCCGATAAGATGACCACATTAGTTAACTTCTTCTTTAAGAATGGAAGCTGATGAGGTGGCTGAAACAAGCTGAATGCAAACTCACATTCAGTGTCACCAGCCATTTCGTCCATAAATGTGAGCGACAAATTTTTCACCGGTCATGATCATCCAGTAGACAAAAGTCGCCACTTGGACCTCATCTTTAAACATCCTGCGGGCTTGCAACGCATATAACAGGGACTATAAAGTCAATTACATTCGGAAACAGCTGCGTGTTGTACCGCGATTTTCGCGTATTATTTCGTTAGACGAAAGCGTACATATCGGACAACCAGACGGAGGCAATAAATACTTCAGCTACGATACGCCTGATTTTGCTTAAGTGAACCTGACCAACAGTCATCTAATCTGCCATCAGTAATGTGCGTTCAGCAGCGTGACATACCCATTTGAAAGGGCGACAAACCCTTTGTTCAGATGGTTGGATGTCCTGATCTAACAATCCTCAAGGCTGACGCCAACCGAGTGGACAGCCTTAAACAGCTTGTGTACAGATGCTTTCACCAACTGGTCTACTGCTTTTCTATCGTGGACATCCCGTGCTCGAAGTTTTGCAGCACACACCGTAAGAGAGCATATGCCAGCCGGATGTCTGGTAAAAAAGCGCCATGCCGACTCGCATGCGTACCGGCAGCAGTGAGAAATGGAGCTTTCCAAAGAACATCTTTCGTACTGTTCAACTTCACCCTCAGTTCTATACAAAGGGCATTGGAATCAGGCGCGTCAATGACAACGTGTTCAATGACTTGGGCAACCATTCCTTTCTCTCTGTAGAAGTATTCTTTCGGTGGAAAGTACGCGAAGAAACTAAGTCAAGTCGTAAGGTCGCAACAAATGGAGCACTCCAGACGATTTCAGGAATGTATACCTGGACGGACAGCTAACGGCTTTTACAGGCTGATCACATCAGAGCGATTAGCCGAAGCAGCGATCTTCGGGAAAGCATTTCGGCTTTCCAAACCATTAAACGCTACCACTTTTCTTTCCTGGGCACAATTCATTGTTCTGAGCACGACACATATCCATTTCACAAGGTGCTATGGTCGTCGTGAATAATGCAGCGGACCAACTGTTTATCATGGAATAGTATTCTGTTTCAGAAAAGCCACTACGGCAACGGCGCTGACACTTTTGTGCCAAAACTGTCTCTAGCCTTAGTCGCAGAAGCCGGAAGAGGAGACCAGTACTTCTCGGTACATCAAACTGTGATTACTCTCCACTTAGCACTGACTCTCCATGTTATCGTCAGGCATCATGCATGTGTCCCAGATGAATCAAAGGTAAATGCACAAGTAAATGCGAAATGTCATGAACACAATCCTTTGCAAGAGAAGATTCACCATGATGAACCATTTCAGGCATCCATTCACGTTAGCCGTAATGGGAAACAGAGTCCGGAACAAAGCACCTATTTTCCTTGCAGTTGCGTGATTGATCTCCGCTATGAAATGCATACGTGGCAACGCCAGCGAACTGATGCACTGAAATAACCAAACATTACACAAGATACGAGTCATTACTGCATACCAACCGTAACGAAAATTACTCCGCGTCAGCGTTTTGGAAGACATCGAAATTTGACTATACACAATTTGAATCTTCCTTGAGTATGAACGCTTGGTTTCCTTCATTGCCGTCTGCACTGAATATGCAGGGAATTTGAACGTATCCAATGGCAGCTTGGAGTTCACATTGGCATTTAGAGAGACGCGGTTCGTACGCAGTAAAGCATTCAGCTTCGAGAAACTGTAGATCTGAAGGCCATTTTCCCAGTTCTTCCAATATTCAGAGTGGTTTCCATGAAACGGAAACGCCAAAAGTAGACATGTGAAAAACTATACGCTGGCCACAGGGAGCGAAGTACCAACATGACCGTATTTTTCGTCTTCATTCGTGGTACAAAATGTAGTGACACTTGCAACACCGCGGAAGCAACCTGAGCACACGTACTCTTGCAGCCAAAGCATCCACTAACTCCACCATGTCGAGGAAAGCTTCTGAGCTTAAGCCTAGACACATGTCCTTCATCAATCAAAGCATTGCTGTGATTATAATGCAGACTTGCTTCCATGCCATCAGGCATGGACCAAGTGGAGACATGAATCACTTTCTTTACGAGAGTGAAGCATTATTGCGTTGATGTGATGAGGATGTTCTGCGCATCAGCAAAGTGTTTCGGTGCTGCGATCACGATAGTGAGGAAAACAGTCCCGATCGAAAGTCGTTGGGTATCTGTCATGACGTACTATGGTAGTGCTTAACTATGCACAGATGCATTGAACAATACGTATGCCATGCGCAAGCCGCTATCACCAGCTTTTCTTTTCTCCTACACGCATTTCTTCATTGTCAACCGTCAAAGCTGTTAATTTCTCCGTTGGAATTCTAACAATTCAAGTACACGCACTATTGTACTTGCTTTCGCAAGGATTCTTTGCAACCAAGCAAAATCGTTCAAAACAGCCGTCTAAGCAAAGAGCATGTCTTTGTTGGCAGAAGAGAAGGAAACCGGGACAACAGTGCACCTGTTTTAGAGAACTCTTTTGTATGCAGTCATCTAGTGCGTCTGTTGCCTGTGAACATAGCTGGCTTGCCATGGGCAATGAAGTTTAACCAGCGACGCAACCGTCCACTTTCTGATGCGTGTGAGCCAGGAACTCGAGGCTTCAACTTATGCCCGGTACTATAGGTCGACCAAAGCGATGTCTCCATTTCGCTTCACGCATACATTATAACAGATAACTTTCACGACTCCACACTTTTCGCGGTGTGTGCGTTAGTGTGTTGAATGGCATAGTAGGTGCGCATCATGCAGATCATTCCACCAACAGAAAATGACGTCGGAGACTGAATGAGGTCCAAAACTGCCACTGATATAAAGTGGACGGCAACAGAATCGTCGTAATAATGAATGAGCACTTCTTCAGATTACAAATGTCGTCTAGCATGAAATGTAGACTTCAGATGTGCAGTGATCTGCACCGATCATGCTACGCATACGCCGACATTGCTCAGCAGAGCTTGGCCATATTGGTGCGAAACTTATGTGGTGAGCAGTTAACATTTAAAATCTGGTCGGCGAATTTCTGGCACTGCTTTTGCTCACAGAGACTGCGAAGCAGCTATTGACCTTTTGTTTGTTCTTCTTGACTCAATAATGACTGCCGTTGCGAACGACAAAATCACTATTGCAACCACAGCATTGTCGAAACTGTTCCACAAACCAAGGCACAAACAAGAATTCTGCCTTGATTTCGTATGTGATAGAGTTGTGTCAGAGGATAATACTATTGGTAGAATCGGTTTTCGATGCTCACTTCACTCTTTTCGGTAGAAAGAACATTTCACTTTGCATCCATTCAAATGCGATTTCTCCATTGTAAAAAGGGAAGAAGAACTTAATGTGAAGTCAGCAGCCGCCTTCTTCCGTTAACATTTGCAGTATTTCAGAGGCACCATAAGGCAAGCAGGTCAACATTAAAAATAACGGAGGCCACACGTTTTTCCAACTCATAATGTAACGTCTGTGTAAGATCGTAGAACTGAGTTTTCGCTGCACACATTGCCTTCTTTATAGAAGCATTAACGCTCTATTCAGTATTCAACACTGACGTCTTGAAAGTGTGAGCAGTACTGATCAGTGCGCAGATCACTACTGGAATACCGTGAATGTACTTCGACGACGCGCTGAAAAAGATTCGAACGAACACTGCACATGCTTGTCAACGTGCAAGAAACAAACCTGAATAGAGCATTTTCACTGACATGAAAGCAACGGAGAAGGCGAGTGTCAGGAGTGCCTGTAGTACTTCCCAATAGCGATATGCCGCCATGTCCGTTCATGAACTGGGTGCGTTTGAATGTTATTTAGTTTGCCAGTCATCGTGCACGACCTTCCAGGAGCTAAGCGGATCTGCGACTTTTCTTCTGTTCAGATAATAGGGTCTGTTTTCTGGACTAACGAACATAGGCAAGAGCACGCTTGAGCTTCTGTGCTGGCTCCGGCAAATACTTAGTAGGCTGAGCTGAGTTGTCTCGTATGGTAGGAGGTAGCATAAAGGAGAAATCATTTGTGCGTCGCACTGGCACTGTTTCATCTGATGTCAGCCTTTCGCAGGTAATGATAGTTTTAGATTCCAGAACGTCTGACGAGTTTCCACTTGGTATCGGAAACGCCTTAATCGCAGTAGCCGTAGCCATAATTTAAATACTAACTTTGAGTCAGTATCTTCTACCATAGGCACTCTCATTTGAGTGCCAGCAGCACCTCACATGACTGAGCTGCTAGGAGCATACTGTTACCAGTTCGTTGCGGTCCATAATTGACTGATCGCATTCCCGGTTTGTGAAGTGGGCACGCTGCTTCCATGCCGTAGACGAAGTGCTTCGCTTTCATTTGCTGTTTTTCTTCACAGCTGACTTAGCGTATTGCTCTTTTGTGTTTTTGTTGTTCCATCGGTGAGTTCCCATACCCGTAGCTGCTCCAGTGTTCTTCAATTCTTCTTTCAGTGCACACATTCGACATAAACTTTTCTGTCTGGCAAAGCTACTAGTTCTTACTGCTGTAAGTTTGAAAGCTTGGGTATGGCTTTCTCGATAGCGAAACCGCCGCTCATCTTTTAAATGAGCTTTGAAGTTAGGTGCAGCGTAACCAACCATGTGTTCATCTTTCGCGACCCAGGAAATGGGAACAAACCACGATTTAGTTAGCAGCAGAACAGAGTTACTGGAGGGGAACGACCAATAATAACAGTAGTATACCTCCGACTAGCACCAATAATTTGGATTTAACCATTATGGAGACCGTTGAGTCGAGGTCAACGTACGACCACTTTGAATGCATACTAACGTCACAGGTGCGGTAGATATTCACTGGAATTTCACAGACAGACCTGCGTTGACTGCACGGAATTGAAAGACGGCAGTAAACCAGACACGTGCACTGTGCTCTGCTCTGCTCATAATAAGTATGGTTGTTCAACAAAATAGCATTAGCACATCCGAACGGGCGACCGATGACAAATGTTCGACTGAGCATCAACGTGGAAAATGACGCAGTGCAGCAGCGCCGGAAGTGAGGTTAACCAGACGTTGTTTACCATTACGGACCATCATGTGAACATGAGAAGACGCTTCACTATGAGGTGTGATCATGAGCCACATGTGACCATCATGTGATCATAACTGCTCAGTACTACAATGAGGTCAAATTGAGGTCACATGGAAAGCTCTTCTTCGCTTTGTGGCATGAAATGTTGTATGCTTCAGTGAATCAGCTTATTCGAACAACGTACTTAGCTGAGGTCTCTGTAAGGTCGCATATATTTTTCTGCACACAGAGCAGCACTGAAGCTTTGGCCATTTTAAACAACATCTGAGCGTTAAGCGCCTTAAAGGAGCATTCCATAACTTCTCCCAGAAGCTTTCTGAATAGCAAGTATACTGCTGAGAAAATTTTGAGTTGTTTCTCAGAAAAGGCGAGTTCGGAGCACCAACGTCGATTCGTTTCTTGATCGCAGGTGACGTCGATTACAAGCTTCTGCTTCCAATGTGTGGGCAACTGAAAAGTGGTTCCACGTCGTGTACATAGTGTAATTGCTCAGCTACCTTCCATGCTTCATTAGAAAAGAATTCATTCGATGTCTGGATGAATACACGACAAAACGAACTAAGAAGGAAAAAGAGAGAGAGACGCAACAGCACGACACAAGCGCAGTATTCACACTGACCGCCACCGCCGGCTATGACCGCTTTATATACCTTTTCTCTGAGTAAATATCTCGGGTCATTCCATAATTGCCTGTTTGCCACGGCTTCCCTAATTGCCGAAGTAAAATGATTGGTCAGTTTAGCCACGGCTAACTTCGGTAACCTGCCTCGTGATTGGTCAGTTTGGCCACGGCTAACTTCGGTGACCTTCCTCGTGATTGCCGCGGTCACATGAGCACTTGTTTATTAAACATAGATTATGACTAATTAATCGGCAATGCGGAAATGGAAACAACACACGAGTGTTACTTACCATTCATTCATACGCATCACTGTGGAGGTACATCTGCTTTCCGACTTCAACCTGCAGTGAAATTGAAATTGACCACAGACAATGGAAGTTTTTCTTGCTGCGATTAAGTTGAACAAGTGCCCTCTCAGCTGAAGTGTAAAGACAGTAGGGTCAGTCGAATAAGCGCTTTTCTACCAACCAAGTATGTCGAAATTACTACGATGGAAGCGGGCACAGTCACAAGTCAATGTGATTTACGTGCGTAGGCAGAGTCATCGCAACCAAGCCACAGTCGCAAAGCAGAACTGAATGCGCAATACCGCACCTCCGCTTGCTCCCTGCAAGTGCAAGTACTATTAACGGATCGTGAGGTTACATCTCTTTTCTTATATACGCCTAATTAACAAGCACGGGTATTCAGCGAAAGCGAAGACTAGCGAGTAGAAAAATAGCGAGCAAACAGGCAGCGACCAGAGTGTCACACAGTTGGGTATGCGCCAAACGTAAATTATCCTGACACGCCTAACTGATATGCTCATACTGACGCGTCAGTTTGCATTTCTCAACACTTCCTCTCAAACTGACTGAGTCAAATATGGAACTTATCCGCTGCCAAATACGCAAGCATTACAAGGCTACACATGAGAAAGCCCTAATCCTTCACGTAGTTCGTGAAAACGGATACGGCCTAGTGGCTTCGTCATGATGTCTGCCAGTTGATTCGTGCTTGCGACACGCTGATTGTCCAAGTCCCAATTCAGGAACTTCTCTCGCACGAAGTAGTACTTAACAGCGATATGCTTTGTCCGCTTATGAAATTCCGGATTGCATACCAGCTTCTCCGCTCCCGCGTTGTCGATTTTTAGCACTGGCGTTTTTAATTTAATGCCCAGTTCGTTTAACAGTCCTGTTAGCCAAATAACTTCCTTCGCTCCTTCACTTGCGGTGATATATTCGGCTTCACAGGTCGACAACACCGTTAATTGCTGCTTATTACTAAACCAGGTGATTACTGCACCGTTGTACTTGCAGACAACTCCACTTGTTGACTTTCAATGTTTGACATCTCCAGCAAAGTCTGCATCGCTGTAAGCCTCTAGGCCTCTAAAACTGACTTTCCCTTTATATAGGATTCCGAAGTCCGTCGTTCCACGCGGATATTTAAAAATGCGTTTGACCGCTTCCCAGTCTGCCTTTGTTGGCGACTCGAGCTTTTGCGACGCAGTATTGACAGCGAAAGCAATGTCCGGTCGAGTGGCTATCGCTAAGTACATGAGGCTTCCTACAGCACTACGGTAGGGCACCTTGTCATCCAGTTCTTCCTCTGTTCCTTGCGTATGCTTAACGCATGGAGTCGATACCTTGTTTGTTCTTGCCATATTAAATTTATTCAGGATCTTTTCACAGTATCCCTTCTGGCAGACAAACACTGAGCCATCATTTCCGCGTTTGATTTGCATACCCAAAAAGCAGTCCAAGGAACCAATGGTGATCTTAAATTCCTGTTGCAGCTCTTCCAGAAATTGTTTCACCACTTCGTTGCTAGATCCAGCAACAAGACCATCATCAACGTAAATTTTCTATGGCGGCAATTAATTTCTTTCCGCTTTCTATGCGCACAAATAAGCATGGATCGGCATGACACTGCTCCAGCTTTTGTTTGCGAATAAATTCCTTGAATCGAGTATTCCAACATCGCGGTGCTTGTTTCAGACCATACAAGCTGCGCTGCAGTTTGCATACACGGCCACTGCCGTCGTCAAATCCTTCCGGTTGCTTCATGTAGACTTCGCTCTTCTAGCGAGCCGTACAAAAAAGCTGTTTTGACGTCAAACTGCTTCATCACCAATCCTTCATCCGCAACAACTGCAAGTATTGTGGGTACAGTGTCGAAACGTGCGACTGGGCTAAAGGTCTCGTCGTAGTCGATTCCATACTTTTGCGCAAAACCTTTCGCAACAAGGCGAGCTTTGTAACGATCAACCGTTCCATCTGCCTTTGTTTTGACGCGCAAAACCCAGCGACAGCTTAATGCCTTTTTGTCCGCAGGTAGGTCTGTCAAAATCCAGGTTTCATTCTCCGCTAAAGATTGAATCTCGTCGTCCGTTGCCTTCTTCCAGTGCATGCTTTCCTTGGCCTTCATTACCTCTGCATATGATTTTGGGATTTCAGCGTCAACTGATAAAAGCGCATAGTCATCAAGACGCAAAGGTTTTCTCAGTTGAGCCCGATCCCGTAGACTCCGCATCTCTGCGCCAACCGAATCGTTTTCCGTCGAGATCCATTTTTCTTCTTCTCCCTCAAGAAGAACTACCGAAAGGTAGACTGCCCGTTTCGCGCAGGTAGCCCAATTATTTTTAATGTATACGGTCGTTATATTGTTGTTTTCCACGAGTTCGGATTAGGGAGGGAGTCGGATTAAGGAGGTTTCACTGCGTAAGGTTATCAAGAAACCTAGACAGTTAATAATAGTTAAACAAGTGGCAGGCACATGTAGCGATTTAATCCTTACATAAACAAACAGGATCGTATCGCCGAAAAAAACTATCTTCTCAAATAAGTATGACGCGTATGCGGTATGCCTGCACTCACTGCCTTGAGTTCGTTGGAAACACAGGGTCAGACTAATGATGGGGCATAGTCGGGTCTGACAGCTGCGTGCGGTTTCATGTCAAATGAAGTTCTGCACCTTATTCAAGCCTACTGCTCAAAGCAGGATATTACTACAAAATGAAATAAGTTTATCACGTCAGCATCGCATTCCTTTTAAAGCGATTATTTTACAATCAATGGCAAAACAACGAGAACAAAGTAAAAATTTGAGAAACGAACCTTGTACTGCATTTTTCTTATACGGCTGTTACATATCTTTTCACCTATGCCCCTGCAAACCTACAGTGGCGACATCTACGCGACAGAGTGGTTTATTTATTGCTCCTTTGCCGTCAATGCTTTCCTTATATCTTAGTTTATGCTTAGGCTAGAGCGGGACAGGATGGACAACAAGGATGTGTAAAACATGTTTATATACTTGCCCTGTATATTTACTTATCGCTCTCTATGGCCAGAATAAATGATAACAAGATGAGATGCTTATTAAAAAAAGTAGCGAACATTAACAGGTAATATTGAATTTTCAAAAATGAAGACCACTTTGGCCCTAGGAATGGTGGCTCAGTTGCAAGCATTATTCACCATCTCACACTCATTTAAGTTTTTCATCAGTTTCAGGCGGAATAGCTGCTAAAATTGTGAGTTGGCAAATTCCCGGACGGTATAAAATTTTCCCAACCGATCTAATGCTCTCAGTGGTCGATGAAAATTCTAACGCGCTCAGTTTCAAACAAAATATTTCGCGACAGCGACGCGACGTTTCAACTAACAATTATAACTCGATTTTAAGCAAATCAATGTTAGAACAAAGTAACCAATGGGAACGAGAAATTAAACGGAACTACTCTTTCAAAGTTGCAACATGACTATTAACTGAAACAAAAAATAAGCAACACAACTGGAAAAGATGAATGTGCGCTTATTCGACAAACTGTCTAAGCGCTTGATGGCTATACCGATGGACAAAGTTATCTGGTAAAATTCTTATCGAAAGTAATGGATTTGACTTGAGGCCAACGTGGCGAAGTATTACATTCTGAGCTTGGAGACTGCATCAAGCTCATGACGAAATTCAAAGGACTTTGGCTGTCTCCAGTGCTTTGCCTGTTCGTGCGATCAGCTGGAAGTTGAAACATAAGCTAAATTGAATGGACTGAAATTATAATAGTCATTCACCAGTCGGCGCAGGTCCGTTTAATTTTCGTGGAAGTGGCGCACGTGGAGGAACAAAGCTACCCATCGGTAACTCGCTGCTTGATAGCTAAAGAATAGCGTAATGGAAGAAATGTTTCTTTAAACAGCAGCATAAATGACTACTGTCATTGTTTCCACCGGAGCAGTTCTTGTTATCTCACTGTTTCGGTTGGAACCTGACGCAGCCTAACGAAAAGGATGCTATTTGCTTTAAAAAGCACCTATGAACTTGTACCTTCGTAAAGTAGGGATTTGCTCGCGTGAGGCTTTTGTCTGCGGAAAAGCTGAAAACATTTTTCTTTTACACCAGCAAAAACAGAAAACAACTTCACAAGGAGGTGAACGAATCTATGGAAAGCATGTCGCTGCTTCCCCTAGAATTGTCATCCTGTTCGCAATTGTTCGTCGTTATCTAAAGTATCAAAGTTAGAGACACCTGCTTGTCAACAACTTTAGCGTTGCAACTAACGTAAGTTTCTGACGGCAACGTAATTGCCTTCATCGAAGACCTTCAAAATTTACATGTTAATGAACTCCAAAATTTGCTGGCTACTTATCACTTTCGAGTATTTTCTTCACATACTGCTAAAGTTCGCTTTCTGAACGAAGGAGAATATGGAATATTTTCATTCAGCTGAAACGTATGACAAAAGTAATTGGACAACGATACAATGCTCTATGATACCTTTGTGATACGATCCGGTGTACGCGGAGTAGACAGCTGCGTTGTCGCAATAGGTCTGAATCAAAAAGTTTTTTATCGTTAACAATGGCAAAAAGAATATACGCTGAACCTTTCTGCAGCTATTTCTTTAGGAATTGTGGCAGCACGTTGTAGCACGTGAGAAGATGGTGTGCCGCTGGCAGGTTCCAAGTTGTCATGCAAAGCCGCACGAGAATGGACAGGGTTCAAATGAACTGTTTCGTGAATGTTCCTTTAAATAAAAAAAGTTGCCTAAACATACAAGACATATCTAACATAACTTCGTGTTGGCGCCGGCATTGGCAGTCTGTAAGCTACTAAGTAGCTTGGGCATTTCCTGCGTACAAATCTAAAATGATTAGTAAGAAAATTAATAACTGAAATATGAAACAATTGAGCACAGGAAAACAGTTGGAGACAATACACGGAATTGAGAGAGGCATGTGCTGCTTAGACTTAAAATGTACTGCATATGAACTCACTGAATTGGGATCGTAAAGGTCTCCATCGTCGTCCTGCAAGTTCGCCTTTAACAGATCGATCTCCTGCTCCAGCTTTTTATTCTTCAAAGCAACATTTGCTAGTTTGCAGCAAGCACTCTTCCACATATCCAATTTGCTCCCCTCTTCAACCATAGTCAAGATTATTAAACATGCAAAAATTATTTTTATGTTATACCCTTCAAGATTTCGTCTAACGAGTCAGTCGAGTCGCCTAAGTCAGCAACGACTTTTTCAATTTCGTCAACTTCCTTGCGCACATTATGGTACATTTCAAAAGCGCTTTTGTACTCCCTGGTCCATTCCAACGTTTCGTAATGAGATTGCCAGTAAAGTAGCAGTTTTTCGGTAGCATTGCTTTCTGTTTTGCGCGAATCCCTGAAAACAATTCCAAGTTCTCAGGAAAAAGTCGGAAGAATTATGTACTGCCTATTAGAACAACACTATTAACGTAGTTATACGACTTGCACTTGCATAGGGGCAGTTCGGGAGGTTGAGGTTACAGATAATAGGGATTTTACTTCGCTCTTACTCAGCTCTTCTTTTTCTTTCAGCATTTAGGCAATCCAGTCGACGAGATATTGGTCCTTCTAATTCAAGCAAGAGGGTATTCTCTTTAATAAGGCTAAAAACAAGCCCTAATCTAATTCATGCAGACATATTAATAAGATATCGTTGGCGGCTCACCTTTTAATTATCTCTTGCTGCGCCAGGAGTTGACCCTTTGACTTCTTCGCAGATACATCAACTTGCTTTTGAATTTCATTCCAGCGCTTCAACTCATTCGCATATTGTCCTAATCGTTGCTCATAGCCTACGATTAAGAAAGGAAATCTACGCGTCAAGCATAAGCAAAACTGGCTTGTCCATTTTTTGTAAGCCAGGAGCAATAGATATTATTTGGCTACGGAATGGCAAGACAAGCTAAAATGCCAGACCGAAAGGTAGGAGCAGACCCTTGCGATACTGTCCATGCGTGAAGCTTAATCGTGAGTGTGCAATGGGTACGCACTTAGACGAATTTGTCAAGTGGTGATCTTAAGAAATAGCGGGAAAGAGAGGACAAGGCATCAAAAGAACATAAACGCGAAATAGCATAACAAAATGAACAGCAAAGCAATATTTTTACCCTCAATAAGCGCTTGGTTTTCTTCGATTGAAACCAGAATGTCGCGTACAGAGGTTTCTGAACAAAATCAAGCAGTTTGAAATCGGAAAATAATAGTTACCTAAATCCAAGTATGCTTTCGTTGTGTCCTCTTTTTCCGTTTCGCCTTTCTCACCGGTAGGAGAATAGTCAACTCCCATTGTCACGAACGCAACGTTGTAGCAACGAATAATACGTTTTGAAACTCAAAATAATGCCGGAATGAAGTTAGAACCGCAGTCTTGGGCAAAGGTCTATGACGCCAAAAATTTAAGCGGGATTAAGTTTCAGGTAGCAATAAATTTTATAATTCAGCGAGGCAACGAATAAATACTGGGAAAAGTATTGTTGCTTGGTCTGCTAAACACACGCGTCTTATTTATTTTCTTGAAATCTGAAAATTTCCAAATTTTAAAATCTACAGTAAAACATTTCGCAGGTTCAAAGCCAAATCAGCCATTTTGAAATTGCATAACACAGTAATTAGCGCGCCAACACGAAGTCAGAAAATAAACGGTTTATTTGTTTTGAAATCTTAAATGCAACGAAGCATTTTTTCTAATCCGTACAATTTAAATAGCAAATTTTCGCATAACACGGCAAAAAGATCTGGCGAAGCTTTCGGCTCGGACCTTGGGCTGTCATCAGCGCAAAATTTTATTCATCCATAATAGGTTTGACTGTTTAGGAGAAACCGTCTCTTGTTGCCTAATAAGGCTGGATGGATGCCTGTCTAGTTGAATTTTGACTACTGCAAGTTAAATCGAAACGCTTTTCCCGGATAGGCGAAAATGGTGCTGACCAACACAAGTTCCGCGTTGTTGACGACATAGGATCTGGGCCAAAAGCTTAATCAAGCATTTTTGCCTTGCTAGGTGTACAAAAGCTGTTTTCCTCGCCGTTGACGTGGCATCCTCAAACGAAGAAAACATCCGTGAAAAAAAGTTTACCTTACACGAAGAAGCTACAGTTACAAAGAATATAATCAGAATACACGAGAATAAAATGAATAAGTCAGAACCTTAAGGGGACAAGCGCTGAGCATAAGGCGCCAAGTTTGGTCACGATATTGCATATTGGGTTTGTTAACGGTTTTTCACATTTATTGCATAGTGAGGACTCGAATTCGATAAATTCTTCAAAATCGTTACGTCTCGGGGAGCTGCTATTGTGTTTTCATGGTTGGATTGCCCCCGTATGGCTGACCATTGTTACCATACTTTTCCCAGTAAAATCTAAATTTCGGCCTAGGCTGCTTCTTTGATAAGGAACATTTTTATAAAGAAAACATGCAAACAAATTCAAATTATCCAACATTGCAGTATTTCAAATATATGGCAGTAGGCATAGTAGCTGCAAGTCAATAGACAATCCGAATTCTTTGTTTTTGAGAAATTTCCCAGAGCGTTTCTGGACCTTCTTCCGGAATATATTTTAAGACTTGATGCACTTTTGTTCTAATTAAGCCGAGAATTTGATTGAATTCCTAACTACGGCAATGCAGCTATTGCCAGGGAAATGTTGTTTAATGCGGTGTTAAATTGGAGCGTTAAGCAACAGATATATGATGTTGAACAAAGCCTGCATTCATTAATGCACCAAGCAGAAAACAAAGTTTTGACAGTACGCTTCGTTATGCTTTTTTTAATATGGGCAGTCACATCGTCTCAAAGATAGGTACTGTAAGCCGGCGTTGTATTAATTCTAGTAATAGAATAGTTGCTGCTTTCCGTCGGTTTCTGTAACAACTTTCCTTTGTTGATAATAATACACTGATAGCAGATATGTATGCCGAACGAAGTCAACCGAAAACGCACTATAGACTAGCTGAGTCTGAGCACTGAGCATTACATCATTTCAACATTAATGAATAGACCGAAAATTTATTATTGTGTTGATATAGTAATAGTAATAAAAATAAAAGTCGAAGTAAAGTTTTACACTGCTTCAATTAAGGCAGTATATCTGTTCAAGAAACCAAGCATTCATAACGCAAGAAATGGCTAAACCTTTAAATGGGTTTTATTCTTCGCCGTCGAATGGTTGTATTCTTGTACTCGCAGCAACGCCCACAAAAATGCGGTTGCACGTAAAAAAAGCTTCTCCATCGTGAAGAGGTTAATTTTTCAGCCGCTACTTGTTTCTCGTGGGTAGTTGTGAAATAGACAATAGTTTGAAGACTTGAAACAAGTTCCTTTGGTAGGAACATGAATCAACAGCTTCATTGATGAGCACATACAGTTATGAACATTAATATGTAGTAGCTCTGACACCTATGATGCCAAGGTGGGCTATCGCGACTTGGAAAGTTACAGCGTTTAAGAATGCAGTGTCAAACCGATGGATCACCGTCTGAGTTATTAATTTCAGAATCAATCTTTGCAGCAATGGTTCGTTGACAATATTCAGCCGGGAACATTTCAGGTTTCTCGCGCAGGAGTTTACTTAAGGCAGTAAAATAAATCACACGAAAAGCCGGAGATCTGAGCACCTCGTTGTGACAGCCGTTGATTTCGAATGGAAATATTGCCAAGTAAAATATTTTCATTCGAAGTCCGAGTTATCGCAAAGTTACTGCGGTTTTTTCTTTGAAGGGCTCTTCTTCGCCTGAAAACGTCAAGTCGTTAAGTGTAAATGCAAATAAGTAGTCAAAAAGCGGCAATTGATTAACAAAACGGTAGGCAACATGCGTATACATTACCGCAGTAGTTGGGGCAGGCTTCTCTTTGTAGCTAACCTGTGGTGACAGCGCTTCGATTCGGTTTTCTTTGAGCAGTTCTCTGTTGATGACTTCCGTCGCCAAAGCATTTAACTCGCCAATGTCATTTTCAGCTTGGCTACTGCTTGGTACATTGATAACCTCTTTGAAACTAGGAGGACCCGGATAATCCCAAACCTTTCTGGCTGGACTGAAATGCAGTAAATTATCTACGCCACTACCAGCAAACTACTTTTTAGCTTGCATTTAATACCGCAACCAAGCTTCTTAAAAAATTAGTCCTCAAGATTGTAGCGAAGTCATAAAGATAGCGTGTCACTTCATTTGCGGTTTCTGCCTTTGCTGGCCATGAAACTGACCAGTCGCCCAGACACAGCTTCAGCATCTCATGATGTTAACCATAGATAAAGTATTCAGCATGAAATAAATATTACCGTTTTCAACTTAACCCATGCAAATTGTTGAAGCATTCTGACGACGCCTATCCACCATCCTACAGTACCTAACCTGTTTTTAGTTAGTCGGTTGTTCTGCTGTGCCTTTTACTCGCGTGTTGCCTATTTACAAATAAAGCTGTCCTACTCGCTTTCGAATTCCTACACAAATCTTAAGCGAAAAGTTTCCATTCAAGAAAATAACCAATTAAGTAATAGGATTACGTGAGAATAGATAGTTCTTACGGCATCATGTGAAACGAAGACAGTTTTAGCATAGGCATAAGCATGACAATAATTCAAAAGCTAGATGGCGCGAAAATTTGGTAAAAGGCGTAACGACATTGTACCTGCTTTGATAATTATTGCTAAAACAGGATAGAAGCGTGACGACGTGACCTATTACGACAGATGCAATCCACTGCGTCTTCTGAATACGTTATGGCAGACATTTAAATGTAAATTTTTGCATTGACATCGAATTAAGAAAATGTTAAGCTTAACTATCAAATAGTGGCGGTGATAAGCGCTGTAAAGGTGCTAAAATTTTTTGGCATCAGTCTTTTTTTGCTCAAAGCGGAAACGGCCAATAGATACCGTACAAAGTGAAATTAAGTTTGTATTAATGGTGTAGCGGTTTAATTGGTGAAAATGTACTACAAAATAAATGAATTTGCTTGTCTGAAAAAGCCACGGAAAGATCAATAATGAAAAATGGATTTGCATATGCAAATAAACGCTTTGCGCGTAGAGACTGAAACTGGCTATGCCACGCGCTACGTACCTTGCCCCACCGGAGCCTGGAGATGAAGCTTGTTGCTGCCTTCTTAAGGCTCTCCGTCTTTTGCGTCCTCTCATCACTTGAAACAGGGTAAGTAGGATACCAATGGAAAGAACGCAGGATAGTATGATAAGATTGCTTTGCACCTTGTTTAAACCGGAGTGTTGGTCACTTTTTCCCGTCGCAGGATCGTCAGCGACAACTGTATCATTCGAATGTTCATCAGGATCTGCAGGATCTATTTTGTTAGTATGATCTCTTGGAAATGGCAAGTCGGAAACCATGTTGGAGTTATTGTGTTCAGTAGTGTTGGACATGCCTTGCGCTCCTAACAAAGACCCGACTGATGTAGTAGATGTCTCATTGAATTGGTAGATATTTGTGGGCAAACTACTATTCTGCTTGAAAGTTCCATTTCGTAACTCTTCTTCCACATCAGCACCCAATGTTTCGTTGATTTTTGAGTTGTTTAACAGCAAAGTTCCATTGTCAACTGAAGCGAATGAGGTAAGGTTTTGACCTGCAGGTGCATTTTGGTTTTCTCCCACAAGACGTGTACCGCTTGCAGTCAACACGAAAAAAAAGGAGAATGTCCAAAAGTAAAACAGCATCATGAAAGTTCACCGTTCCTCAAGACCAACAGGCCTGCACAAATTACAGAAATGAACTAAATCACTTTATCTACGTGGCAACATAGGTTTAAAGCTTATGAAAAGGATTTACTTTAAACTATTGCCTGAAATGAGTAGTCCGTTTAGTCACGAAATTGTATGAAGGAAATGGCATCACGTCACCTTATTTAGTTACCAATTCAAAAGAATTGATAACACAGACTGAAAGTGTATTTGCCAACATTTCAGCACAGTACGACAGTACAGAACACTGATGTGCAACGTAAAATGATGTCATTCAATGATTATTTAGTAATATTTTTGCTTCATGTGTTCTCACGTACAGTTAGCCGAAAATGGCTACACGCTTGCTAATACTCAAACAAACCTAACGACAGCTTGCATGCTGCTTCAACAAAAGATTACTGGGATTTCGGCAGATTATAAAGCAGTGCTCGCTATATATTACTTAAGATAAGGACAAATGAGGCTTGCTACCTAAGCCAAAGAAAGGAATACATACATGTAACGTTGGAAAAATGGCTTTGAACTTTCCTAAGCCTTCAAAAGTTGCCTGTCATGTCAGGAAGAAGAAATATAGGAATAACAAGTGACAAAGCCAAATATCCCATCAATGCAAAATGGAAATACTGTACATATAAAGCAACCCCATTTGCCAAAATTAGGAATGCTGAAGGAGTATTTGTCTCTAGCCTGCGAAGCTAAAACAATAACCTGTGAGGTTAACGCAAATAAGGCAGTTTCATTTAGACTTTCCGACGTACTTCACTCCTATGTGATGAATTTAATGCAAGAATTCATGCAAATCGATTAAACTCGCCATAGGGTCGCTTAATGGTCAGTCGATGTTCAAAAAGTCGACTAATGGAAGTATTGAAAAAAATTTTACCACCGTCCAATTTAATTTCGTCGTTTACGAATTCGCGCTGAGCAGGCAAAAGCAGTACGCTTCAAGGCCTTTTGCTGGAAACGTGCTGAATTCACAGTTTATAGCTCCATTGCTGAACAAGTACAGTAGTGTGCATTTTTAGGGTTACAAATTTAGCAGTTTTCCGTTACCGGCAAGAGAACTCGAAAAAGACATTTATATTAGCATTTATCTGGGAAGTGTTAATGAAATGATTAAGCCTAACTGGGTCCCCCATTGCTACTGTCGTAAATCTGTAATGCCCCTCAAAAAGCTTTTCATGAAGAAACTACTGCGCTTCGCAGCGGCACATCTAAAACAGGACTTTATTTTCTAACTTCCTTTTGAACGCCTTTCGTTAGCAAAATAATAATAATAATAATAACAACAACAACAACAACAACAACAACAACAACAATAATAATAATAATAATAATAATAATAATAATAATGATAATAATAATAATAATAATAATAATAATAATAATAATAATAATAATAATAATAATAATAATAATAATAATAATAATAATAATAATAGACCTCCACCACCTCACTGACGACGGAACTAGAGCGTTCCGAAAGCTTTGAACAATAAAACAGTTGAGTGCGTTGATATCTGTACTTTGCTTAATAACGGCTCATCCATCCGTTGGTAGAGCAGTTGTTTAGTTTAATTACAGATAACAGCACAACGAAAAAACGGGAAAAGCCGTAGAAGACCTTACAACCATGAATAATAATAATAATAATAATAATAAAAATTTTCATCACTTCTTTATACGGTAAGTTTTCTTGCCCGTTGATGGGTTCTGGAATTAAACCGAAGCAAATGCCCTACCAACGGATGGATGAGCAATTATTAAGGAAAAATACAGAACAAATTCTTAACAGTTTCGTAGCTTTCGGGACTAACCTTGTCCCGTCGTCAGCGATGGTGGTAATTCCAGAACCCATCAACGGGCAAGAAAACCTACCGTATAAAGAAGTGATGAAAATCCATTGCCCCGTTAAGAAGCACCCCGTTTTCAAAATAATAATAATAATAATAATAATAATAATAATAATAATAATAATAATAATAATAATAATAATAACAATCCTACTCAGTTGATTTACGTAGTTAATTGCTCGGCTCTTAAAATAGAAATAAAACGTCTGCACTTCTGCCTATGATTATGCTGAATGGTTTGATCTTAAAGCTTCCCAATGCCTCCAATCTAAGCTTTAATCAGCAGCGTAAAAAGTAATTAAGTATTAAAGTACTGATGACCTAAACTGAATAAGAATTAGTTCTTCTACACTGCAAATTAATGAACGGCATATGGCACCACTTTAGTAGCTTTTACAGGTAGTTTATTATTAAAGATTACGTTTTTCCACACAGGAAATAACGCCAGCTTTCCATAACTTCTGCTGCGCCTGAACGATTGTCTCTATGATGTGCGGATAGAATCTCTCCCACATAACAAATGCTTAACTAAAAAAGCACTGATCTATGCCAAAAAAACAGACGGATACCTTTTACGCCTGAAACTTCGTTAATAGGAAATTCTAGGACAACGCGAGGTTAGTCAAGTGAACTTAGCTTTCTGCGTCTCTTAATAAGGCAATATATTAGTATTTCAAGCACTGTCACAAATAATATTGCCATAAAACTGTTTCATGAAGGGTGAACTTAGGCGCGAGGAAAAAACTTTATTGTTCTTCTTCGCTCCTTGCCTTCAATGGATGGATTAAACCACTGCGAGCCAGATATCACATAAATGTAACTGGTTCATTTTAATTCAGCGATCGCGTGAAGATAGAATACGTCTGCGGTTACACTCGTCATTTACTATCTTCGGTCCAGTATTTCCAGAGCAAAATTAACGTTTGCAAATGTCACAAAACGATAATACGTTAATAACTGTTAATGCAGCTATTAATATACGTCCTGCATCGGTAGGCATAGCTTGAGGTGAGCTGACGTTGAGCTACCTCTTCTCCAGTCGTGAATAAGCACCTCCGCATGAGAGTAAGTTTAAGATAACCACCTCGGCAATCGATAGTGCCAGTAGCATACAACCGATCGAAAATGCTTTAAGCTTCAAAGCGGAAAGTAAACGAGGTACTACATTCGATTAATTAGTGATCAGACAAGAAGACCGCAGCGATTTAAACAAAGATAAAGTATATTCTACTTTTTGAAGTGCAGCAATTACTTGACTCGAAATGTCATCTAATTTATGCCGCTACAAAATATCCAACGAAAGATCCTTTCGGCTTGATGGAAAATGACTATTTGTTCGAAAAGCTTCAAATGGTAAAGAAAGCCAATTATTGCAGAGCAGATTTTTAAGGCTGCTTGACACATGAGCGGTTTATAGAAATAAGTGTTCAGCCACTCCAACAGGAATTACAAACAAGCGAAACGAGTTCGAGAAGGTCAATGTAGAGGCAAAAACACATCCTATCACCTGAACTTTGGCAAAGCTGACTACTACTTATTAACAAGCGGGTAATTAATTGGTCACGCCGGCAAAAGACCGACTTCTACTACGTAAGATCTAACAATTTGTAGAGATTATAGATATGTACGAATTAAGCATGCTTGAAAATCCATTTAGCTCTTCTCACAGCAGAGAAAAGCGCAACTTACGCATTGGCACGCTATTCCGGTGAGATGTTCATTTTTTGACAAGCTTAGTTGCACTCATTCTGACGCATCTTAATTGTAACTGGAATAACGTGCTCGTACCGGCAAAGGGGAATTACTACATTGAATAAAGAGTGCTTCTTATTACGCACTTGTCTATGATCAGAAGAGGCTCGGAAAATCATTTCAACCCAAGAGAGTAAGTACTTCCGGGACTGACTGACGTGCGAATAAAAAGTCGATAACTGGCCTTAGATGAATAACACAAACTGCCTAGTCGAGGCGGACAAGGTCGCTTTCGTAAGAATTATATATATATGTTGCATGAGCTGCACTGTGTGAAAATTATGCTTGTGACATTTTGGCAGCATACATATGTATATACATACATATGCTGCCAAAATGTCACAAGCATAATTTTCACACCGTGCAGCTCGTGCAACAATAAAAAATAGTTCAAACTGAACCTGAGGTCGTTTAGGTTTTATCGTGATGTATACTTAATTGGCAAAATATCTAATTGAAATAAAGCTTTTGCTTTTACATGAACTGTAGTCTTAAAACAAAAAAGCTAAAACGTAGCTAACCGCTTTTGGAAAGTCGGGCAAATGGAAAGAAAACTCACCCGGCAAGATCAGACAAATTTGTACTCGCCGAACAAGTGAACAGTTTCTTACATCTGACCGTGGGTTCAAAAGGAGGTCCATCTGTAACGGCAATCTTTGACATCACCATTTGCGCCTCAATTTTTCTTTAGGCTACAGTCCTGGTGAAAATTTTCATTGCTGAAAATTAATTTTACAATAACGAGAAGACAATCGATTTCGTATCAGTGTTCGGCCAGTTTATTCTGATTCGTTCCTCCGCATTTCAATCCCACCAGCAGCAAGTGGAATGACATTTTAAATTTAACATCAATGCAAGACTGCTGCTTTTCTCACTGCCATCGATAAGGTGGAACAAAACTGCTTTCGTCGGCACTACGTATCCCGTTTGGATAGCGGAGTCTCTATTAGAGCATGCATTTGGAAAAATGATCGCTCTCAGAAGTCAGAAAGATGCGGAAGAAGAAGAAATCAAAGAATTCGAAGCGAAAATAGGTATTTGCCTACCTGCAGATATGAGAACAGTGCACAATATTCGACGCTGGTTGGATGGTTGGCAAAGGGATGCTAGAAAGATTCGCAAGCTTCTGCATTCTTATATGCTAAACAGAAAGGCTGCGGCTTTGGAGGACCCCAACTTAATTGAACAATATCAGCAGAACATCTACGTTCAGAAAGTATTACCTTACATTCGTATGTCTACGCGTCCTATGGTGATCAACGAAGTCGACAATACTGTTGTGATTGTTAACCAACTTGGCGGCATCGACTATCACAGGTTTTCAAAGGTTATTTCAGTACGAGATTTGCTTATGTTCTACTTCGTAACGGCCGAGTATGCGCTAAAGGTACAAAGCTCTTTGCCTACCAAACACCCAGCCTACAGTGTTCCATTCTTTTAGCAAGTACTTCTCCAAGAAAAAAGAACTGGTCAATCGTCCGGATTAACACTTATTTATGACTTCAACGGATTTCAAGTTAAAGACTATTTGAATCCGTACTCCCCCATTATGCAGACGTTCGCCCTTGGTGCCAAAATGTTGCAAGAATACTACTGTGAACTGTTGAATGGGTTATATGTGCTCAACGCGGGAGCAGTATTCAAAACTGTATTGCTGATAGCAAAGACTGTGCTGGTACCCCGAACATTTAACAAAGTTGCAATTTTTTAAAAAATTGACTGACGGTTCGAGACATTGCTTTTTTTTTTAGATGCATATCATCCATGGAAGCAGCGGGTTGCAAAATCTTCTTATGAAAATATCAGCCAATGCCCTTCCATTGGCCTATGGTGGAACTTGGACGGAAACGAACCCTCTGTTGAACGTCTCTTCTTGCTGTACGCTGTGCAAGCCACTGGCGCAGGCGCCCCACTATAAGGCCAAGCGATTGCCCAATTCCTCCGCAGTCACCATCAAACCTTCGAATCTACACATCAGGCGAGTTAAAATTAACAAAGGCCAACGACTGCTGTGGTGCTTCGCGTCCACGGGAAAGTTGGAGTTTTCTATATACAAAAGCGACAAAGAAAGTAAGTCAATTACGCCACATTTCGCGACTACGCGGAATAGTGAGAAACTGAAAACGCTTACCAAGCATACAGGTCTTAAATTCTACAATGCATTTGAATTTTGAAAACAAAAAACAACATAATTCTAAATGAACCGCTTAATTCTTCTTGGAGTACAAGCAATTTGAAAATGAGAAATTGCCATATATTCGTCAATAGTAGCGCATGGCCTTTTCGCTTATGGTGATAGTGAGAGAAATCGCGCTTTTAGATGAACTGATTCTTATCGTGCCCCGAATGGTGTTGTGTACACCGCTTGGTATGGAATTTCCCGACCAAGGAAATGTAATGTGCGAGCAGGCGGGAGAATACGCCATCGAGTTTCGCAATGTCCATACTTCTTTTTTCGTCATCAAAGTGCACTACTCCTGGGCAGTCGAATGAGGCAAACTAAATGAACTACTGCAAAACCGCCTAATGCTATCAAGAGCAGTTCATGCGTGGCTCGTCTCCGAGTGTCGACAAAGTTTTATTCTGCCAACTGTGGCTGATCAATAAGTAAACTTCGTTGGTTGGTGAACGAGCAACTCGTCCAACGTTTCACTCTGATTCTTTGCATATTAAAAAACCAGCGTGAATGAACTTCTATCCCATGACGAAAGAAAACGGTATTCTTAAATGAATTGAGGCAGCGAGTTAATAGCGGTCATTTTTAATGCACTTAGAGTTCACAATAGAACCTGGCAGCAACCTGCTGGGTTTAATTTGAATTTATCGCTTGCCTGAGCAAGAAACATTTGTTGGCGCGTGAAAGCTGGCACTGCTGTCTGTGCTGATTAAAAGCAACGTAAAAAAGATGCTCCCGAATGCTATTCAAAAGTTCATATCGTCAGCTTAGTTACAAAACATAATTGCTGCTAACGAGTAATAAAATTAATGAGATATAAAAGTTGGTAATACGAATTCAGCAGCCGCAAAAGGGCTTTTGTCAAAAATAGTAACTAAGCAACACTTGGTGCTATTTGCTTATATGATCTTACATTGTAATTCTTTCATGCTATCGATTTTGTACGGTATGGGCTCTGCCTAGTTGTACAAACGTTAATCAAACTTTTCTGGCTAAGCGGCACTTTGCTAGCATCCAACAGAAAAGATTTAGAGCTTTCAAAACGATATACCTCTTTTCATGTTCCATGCGGAATTCACGGCAAGTAAATCTTGCAATAACTAACTTGAACTGCTCATGGGACTAGTGATAAAGAAAGAATAAAGGACACGTCGTTTGAACTACACCAGGCCTAAGGCTTAAATAAATTTTCCATTTGCAACAGACGAACATTTCAGTTTCAAACACGCTGGCAGGAAACTATAAAAGGTTTTCTTTTGAGCATACAAGAAGCTAGACGCAGTGAAAAGAAAATTAGAACCAAGAATTCGGTCTGATGAATAGGCAGATTCCGTTTTCATATCCAGTAAGCAAGGGCTACGAAACTGCTTCAAAATCAACTTAAAGAAGCGGCGTCGATAAGTCAAAACTAAGCAATTATGGACATTGCGTTTTTAGAGTACATTACATCCTGTGTAAATTGGATATACCATTGTAAGGCAGTGAAAAACTTTTGCCGGCTACATAGCAGGTTTAGATCAACAATAAAACATGGACGCACACGATGGCAATTTAATGACTAAGATGAGTGTTCGACGTTAGCTGTTAAAAGTATAATGATAATATGTAAGCGGCGCTAGAAATGAAGCACTCAATTTTGCAAAGAAAAGCTTAGAGACTTGAGAAGAAAATCGATCATCTTTTGCAGGAACTGAAGTCAGGAACTGCAACTACTCGGAGGACGACCCATCTGACTGACTACTCAAACAGATAGACGTACTTAGTTCCTTCCACTTGTAGTTAGCAATGCAAAGGAAGAAAGGAAAACGCAATAACTGCGTGATAAACACTGTACAGTGACTTTCATTTTAAAATATTCACTTTGAACCAGAAAAAATAATGCAAGCCACTGAGCCAGTGCGCGTAAAAAACAACGAGAACGAAAAAGTGGCTGATAGTTACGACATAAAGCGGAATCATCATGATTCCGAGTTCTGTTCTCTCAAAAAATTTTACTACTTCAAAGCGGCGCAACGTGATAATAGTAGCATCATGAGCCTGCGTGATTAAATCGACCAAAACGACGACAGTTCGACCCTTTCATTTTGGCAGTCATCTGAAATCTCTAAGCGTTCATTAGAGCGCCTTCTAGTTGACATTTTGACGTCAACCAAGTACCAATCTCGGAAGCTGATCAATAGACCGCACATTTACGTAGCCTTTGTCATTTCAGGGATTCCAATCCACTTTAGGGACGCAAATACAATTAGGAAAACTGCCTAGCTAGTTTTACTGAACAACGAATCAAACCGACCAAAAAAATACAAGAAGCCCACATTATATACAGTAAAGTTCACATTTAGAATTTTGCACTCTCAGTCACTCCTTATATCATGTTTTTTGTTCAGCAATTTCTGCATCATAATGCCCTCCTGCTTTTGTAATGTCCCTCAAATATTTATTGGTAAATAGCATCCTAGACAGGTCATTAGAAGCGTTGTGATATTCCTACTTTTGAGCACCTTTCAATCAAGTTAACTAATTCGATCTAATTCAGATGAAAGTGTTCAAAAAATTAGATAGAGGCGGGCAACTATTCAACGTTAGGTAATGCGTCAAAAATTCTGTCGTGACTTTTTAAAGAAACCTTTCAACACTGGGCATCGTCAGCTTTCGTCGCATCTCTGCTATGTAAAACAGAACGAATTCAACTAAGCCTAAAGCATGTATACTGGCAAACTTATCAAAAAGAAATTTAATCCATAACCAACTTCTGAACGATTTTAATACATAAGCGTATACTACATAACTTGTGGAAACCATCGATGCTAAAAAAACAATGGATTACTAAGTGAATACAACCAACGAACCACATTTGTTTCGAGAATTTTGAATAAATAATGACAGGCAATTGGCCGGGAAGTTACGCTTACGACATTCTTCGTTATCTAAAACGAGCTCATAAATTTTAATTAACATAAGGGTGAGCTAGACGACATGAGACACCTTAATTCTTAAAGCGACTTAGCAGTTGTCAATATTAGCTTCGAGGCTGGCTAACAGCCATGCAAACAGAACGTAGCAATACAAAGGATCGACTTCTTTGAAAAAGCCCATTTAGCATCTCATGCTTTTCAAAGGTGGAAAGCAAAAAATAGGCAAAAAATTCTTTGCAAACAAGAACATCATTGTTACCTGCTCTTGTAGCCCTATTGAAGACAGCAACAGGATATCCGCTTATGTCATCTGAACAAAAGTGCGAATTGTATTGAAAGCAAGAACCGAAGCAGCAAACTTACGACTGCCCTAAGGACCACTACGAGGGAACGATGTCACCTACCCTTCTTCCACTGTAAACAGAAAAGTGTCAGTCACTACAAACCGACTGTGCGTGCTTGCCTGGTAAAAGCCTGCATGATATCCGGCCATGTACCACGAAATTAACATGGCGTTCAGAGCGTTATCCATGTTTGGCAGGTATGGAGGTGGAATTGCTACCGGCTGTAACAGCGGAAACATAAGCAGCAGACAAGTGCACAAATCCTTAAGACTTTACAAGCTTTCCTAGGGACATTGAAGGATGGCTGCCTGTCGAATTCGCCGGCGGATTGTTTGGTAGGTTGCCGTTTCCCGCCTTAAGAGAAAGACAATACTTTCAATACAATACAAGGCGCTGCCTGCGCGCGAAGTACTATCACGAAATTTAGGAATAGAAAATGCTGTGTAGAGAAAAACTAAAAGGAAGCTAATAAGGACGCATTTTTTGGGATACACATCCGCTGCCCTTCTGGCGTGAATATTGGCGAAATGGCACAGCCCGAAATATTGAGTCTAAGAATGACGGACAAAGCGGACACTTACTATTTCGTCGCTGTATTGTTTCAGACAGTTGAAATCTTGTTCTGTAGACGCGTACGGACTAAACACGTAAAATTCAGAGTGAAAAAGCAAGAAAATGTTAACAAAAAGTTTAAGGTAAGACCTGATATGGTTCCATCTGACAAGCACTGGGCCAATTTCATTCTCGTATCCATCAAATACGACAAGCAACTTTCGGCGACTGAGCACCTGGTGTACACGCGCCTTGCGGTAGGTTCCATCCCCGCAGAATTTAGCCATGCAAACATCGCCTGCCTTCCACTTAAACATAATTGAGTGAATTGCTGGAAGCATTAACAGTGGAATGAGAACTTACCCAGCCTTTGTGATACAAACGTCTCTTCTTCCTCTTCCCAAGAGTATACCCTCTCTTCTTTCCAAAAACGGATTGACAGCGAGGGTGATGTACTGTACTTTGTTCATCAGTCTCCGTTTCTTCGGTAGTACCGGACTGCCTGTTTTCCTCATTCTCATCATCATCGTTAGGGTCGATGTTGGCAACTATATCGTTCATCATCTCCTACAAGGCTTGATTGTTACTTTTACAGGTTGAAAAAAAAGATACTTGGATAAACAAGAAGCTTTTTTGAAGGTACTCACCTTGTACGGCTGCATTTCAGAATCATACGCAGCAACTAACTCTGTATCATCCCATGCGTCGGGATTCATGAAATCCTAAAAGTTCGAAACCATTATATTAAAACTATGTAATATGCAACTCGGTAGCATCACTGCGGATGCGCTCACCGTACCCATGGGACATATATTCAAAAGCTAAAGAGGATACTGAAAACCACGCATAAAAACGAGCAACCCTACTACACCCGACAAGTGAACTTGGTATCCATTACGTTGATGCAAACATGATTGCCGCTTTTATTTTTTGCAAAAATTAATACTTACCTATCTTTACGCGAACGTTTAACTATAGCTATGCAATGCACTTTTAAAGGGTGAAATACGGCAGACTTTCTTTGCTGCGCTTATTCTCGTTTATTTTTGAACGTCGAATTATAAATGGAAAACGTTCGCGCTATTTTATTCCAAGCTCAATATCAGCGTAGTCGTTCAACTGTACTATGATGCGCAGGGACGAAAAACGAACATGAAGACACAGTACAGACGGTAGAGAGAGAGAAAACTATACGTGCCTTCCACTCACATAGCTGAATAAATCTCATGTTATGCAAGAAACTAAACGTCTAAAAGGTAGTTCCATAACTTTCGCAACGGAAGCCAACATTTTGAAAATGAGAGGTTATGCATATTATTTTCGTTTGAATACATAGCCATGAAAACAAAACTAACAGCATGAAAATATGCACAATATCGAGCTATAAAGCGTACGAGGCACTTTGGACCTAACTGGGCACCTATACGCAGACGAGTCTGTAATCGCGGGAAACAACTCTAACAGGCAGAGGTGAATGACGGACTAAAGAGAAGGTAACTCGAACGTTTTGGAACTCCCTGTCTAGGTCGCTGATTCTTGAGAGCTGGTTTACTCGAACCGTGCAGCTTTGAATGTCAGTTGAACGGTTGCACACTAGACTTATCAGTAAATAAGGGCATAATTAAAACATAGTCGCTGCGAGGAGTTAACATGCTTAGCCCAGCTAGCATAGCAGGAATAGCGCACTGGGTGCCCAGAAAGAATATAGTCGATATGAGAGACATATGCAGAAAAATTAGAGAAATGCCGTCTGGCGAGTAGCATGTTTCGCTGGAACTATACTTGGCTAAATAACTCGGGTTCAGCGATTCCCCACTGCACCCCGTAAGCCTTGAAATTTTGCTTTACGTCGGTATAGTGAAGAGTCATTTATTAAGACAGTATGAATCTTGAAATGAACAAACCTAATGCACTTACAATTTCATGAAAGCGTTGATCTCCGTTTTCCTCTTCAGCCATAACTAAACGCCAATTCGGATAAGCACATAACCTATATGGGATAAGGCTGGCTAAATAGCCCTACAGTCTAACGCTACAAAACTTGAACCTGAAGATCGTACTTCTTTCCAAAAGAGTAAAAGTACTT
Organism: Trichuris trichiura; assembly: GCA_037903355.1. Classification (NCBI taxonomy): domain Eukaryota; kingdom Metazoa; phylum Nematoda; class Enoplea; order Trichinellida; family Trichuridae; genus Trichuris; species Trichuris trichiura. The sequence goes on from JBAJFE010000056.1 coordinate 52,914, forward strand.
CTAGTTTAGTCGACTTTACTGTGATTGCAAAAATTATTGTTTTGGAAGAGTGTTTAACTTTTCGGTGTAATTTTTGAGGACGAAAGGCTGGCTGAACGTCCGGAAATCAACGGAATGCTTTTGCCCTGATTATCTTTAACAGTCCGGCGCTTATCCTAGAGCTAACGTGATAACATTATCAAATTGTTTGTTTCGTGCAGGGAACTTTGTCTGCTAGCATTGGTAAGCGTTGTGGCATTGATTTATACTGTTTTATTAGAAGCTTAGCGTTGCTGCGAGTTGCCGATCTGCTTATTCTTTAAAAGTTGCAACACTTGGAAGACTTCCAGTTGTTGAATTTCAAGCTTTCAAAACTTTTCCTATGAACCCTTTGCCTGCCAAATGCTTGCTTGCACTTGTTCAGAGGTATTTCTGAAACATAGGTTCTTATTTCGTACTTGGGTGCTCTTCCTTTTCGATCAAGCATGCGCTTGAAGTATAAAACTTATTAAATCGAAGAAAAGGTTAACTTTTGCTAAGAGCGTGAAGCTTGGCGGTTATAACACTTACGTGAATTTTATGAAACAGAGTAGCCATGGCCCATACTATCTCCAGTCGAAGTTTTCCGCTATATTTTTCTCATAAAATCCATTTAATGAAATTTAATTTATGGCCTGTATTTTTGCTCTCTGTTACAGGTAGAAGGCCTGTGGTCGGCTGATCTTCGGGCAAAGCCCGGCTGGATGTCGTATTTTTTCCAAGCAGACGTCTAACAGCTTCATTTGTAGGGCTTTTCAGCAACCATTAGCAGCAGGTAAAATGTTTAAAATAATTCGACTTCGTGTACTTCTATTTCTGCTTTATCAGGCTACACTAGTCACGTGCGACTATACTACAATCTTTGAATAATGGCATCACGTTTTCGTTGTGTCTTTCAATCTAGGATAATGAAGTCAACATACAGTAGTACTGTTCTTTTGCCAAAGTCTACTTTTCCGATCCATATGAAGCCAGACGAAAGAATAGACGAAGACAAGAATTTAGCCATTGCTCACGATGTGCAGTCAATATATGAAAAGCAGTTATACTTAGATCCGGATAAGCCTTTGTTTGTGCTTCTTGACGGTCCGCCATACGCGAATGGAGATGTTCATATAGGCCACGCGGTAAATAAAATTTTGAAAGACATAATCGTTCGCTACAAAATAATGACTGGTCATCGGGTGCATTTCCGTCCCGGTTGGGATTGTCACGGCTTACCGGTAGAGCTGAAAGCAACAAAGTCACTCGACTGCGGTACGGTATGGCCTATGAATTGACGACGTAAATGCTTGCCTTGCTATGTTCAGGCAGTAATACCGATCCTATCGCGATACGTACTGCCGCAAGAAAGTTCGCTGAGAAAGCAATTGAAAGCCAAATGAGATGTTTCAAAGAATGGGCTGTTCTTGGTGACTGGTCCAATAGATATGCAACCTTCGACAGCCATTACAAGTCAACGGAATTGCGTTTCTTCAAAGCTCTCTACGAGTCAGGTTTGATCTTCAGGGCGTTTAAACCAGTCTATTGGTCACCCGCAGCGAAAACTGCTCTAGCCGAGGCTGAACTCGAGTACCGCCCAACGCATCGCAGCTTGGCGGTCTATTTTACCATGTTGACTATCAATTTTCCAAAGGAGCTTTTCGCTCTTTCTCCATTGACTCCAATTTGGGCAGTTGTATGGACAACTACGCCGTGGACACTGCCTGTCAACGATGCCATTTGTTACAATAGCAACTTGCAATATTGTTTAGTTACTTTGGTACATGGCAAAAAAAGGAAAACGAAAAAACAATTGGACCATTACCTTATTGGGCTAGATTCGTTAGAGCGGTTCCAAACCGCTTTGAAAAGGCCAGTTTACGTTGTTAGCACGTTCCCAGTAAGTTTGCCGCCTTTTCAACCACGTGCAAAACTAATGTTCAAATTTTTATAGTGTAACATGTGATGGGTAGTTCACAGGTTAGCTTTAGTAATCTTCGAACACATACGCTGCATTTCATTACCATACTGCAGTCAGCTCATTATATGTATTATTATTATTATTATTAGAGAACTTTGTTATATTTGAGGTTATTCTTAATGTAGTGATTATGTGATTCACTTAAGTTTTTAATGCCCATGCAGCAGAAGCGTTACGAACTGACAGATGAGTAATCGATTAAGAAAAGCATGCGTTACGCAATGAACGATGCAAACTTTCGAACCGCATTTAATTCGCCGTCAGCGTTAGGATAATAGAATCGGCACTTTGTTCTTTGAATTTATATAAGATTGTCAAACGATGAGCTTAGTTCTATTCCACTTTTTCTGATTGAAATGCCTTGATTCTCGGTAGTTTTTCCCTCCTTGATTTTATCCTAATAACTGCTCGTCCATTCGTTTGGTAGGCTGAACGGGCTAAACCATCAATGTCAACATTTTTACCGCCCGTTATAAATAAACGGTTTTGTCAAATTTAGGGAACCCTTCTTCAAGGGCTACTGTACAGTATGCCGCTTTTGCCCGACCAAACTTTTCCTTTCTATCATGGTGCACACGTGGATTCCAAGCAAGGAACGTGTTTGGTCCATACGGCCTTTGCTCATGGCTTTGACGATTTTAATGTTGGTATTGAACATGGACGAGTGATCCAAAGCTTGGTGGATGAACACGGCCGATACGTGCGGGATATGGGCCCGCCTCTTTGGGGTAAGGACGTAATGGTGGAGGGGCCCGCTATTTTCTTGGCCGCCTACCCTAAGCACGTATTAGCCCGTGAAGAGATCGTTCATTCCTACCCGTACGATTGGCGTACTGGCAAGCCAGTAATTATTCGCTCCAGCAAGCAGTGGTTTGTTCATACGGACCAACTAAAGCAGTGTGCATTAGATAGTTTGCAAAAGGTGGATATTTTTCCTCACAGTCACGTGAACTCGATGGTCGAAATGATTAGTCGTCGGCCGCTTTGGTGCATCTCCCGGCAGCGAGTTTGGGGAACCCCTATACCTGTCCTGTACTGCCTAGATAGCGACGAGCCTTTTGCAGTTTCTGAAGTAATTGATCATGTAATGCATGAGATGGAGTGTCGCGGATGGGATGCTTGGTGGACGCAAGACGCTGCCGAATTTTTACCTCATAAATTCAAGAACATCCCGGTGAAAAAGAGCGATGAAGTTTTTGACGTTTGGTTCGACAGCGGACTTGCATGGACTGCGATCCTTGAGCACGATTCGCCCCAAGCTGATCTTGTAGTCGAGGGATTAGATCAAGTTCGCGGCTGGTTTCAAAGTCTGCTTTTCACCAGCGTAGCTAACAGAAAGAAGGCACCTTACAAGCACGTAATTGTACATGGTTTTGTGCAAGATGAGCAGGGAAGAAAGATGTCCAAATCTGCTGGCAACGTAGTTGCGCCAGATGTTTTCCTCCGTGGTGGCACAGTCAACAATAAGACCATTCCTCCATTGGGAGTAGACGGTTTGCGTCTATGGGTTGCCTTGTACGGAAGTGATCGAACAAACATACCGGTAGGCGAAAGTTCCATTGCTACGGTTAGGAGTACATTGATACAAATTCGAAGCGTGCTACGATTCCTTTCCGGCGTTTTACACGATTTCGACCCGTCCGCAGACCATTGTTCCCATGACCACCTGTCCACTGTGGACAGGTATATGCACAGAAGGCTATCCGAGTATATTGCATCCATGCGGGACGACTTGGAACGTTATCGTATCGTCAGCGCCATGACGAAAGCTGTACATTTTATTAATGGAGATGTTTCGAACTTCTATTGTACAACCGTCAAAAACCGCCTATATTGTTGCCCGAAGACTTCCGCAGAGCGACGTTCAGCGCAGACGGTTTTGCACAACGTTGTATCCACTTACGTAAGATCTATAGCTCCAATTTTACCAAATCTTGCCGAGGAGTACCGGCACCATGTCGCCGGTGTCTTCGGTAGATCAGTGTTGGAGAGCGGCTGGCCAGAAGTTCCTGATACTACTTCCTACTATGGGAAAGAAGAAGAAAGCGATTTTAAGGTAGCCCTTTCAGCTCGCGCAAAATTTCTGGCCTCATATGGTTCCCAGCATACTATGCAATACCATTTGGCAATCAGCTCAAACGCTACTGTTATCCGTTCACTGACGAACATTGTTCCAGCGTCTGAGCTAGTTGATCTTTTCCTTGTTAGTACTGTTGAGTTGAAGGAAAACATGCAGGCCGATGATGACAGTATTGTTTTCAGCGTAAGTCCTTCAGCATATCAGTTGTGTCCGCGATGCAAGAGGTATACACGCCAGGACTCTGAAGATTTGTGCTTACCTTGCACGGAAGCGTGCCGTGGTATAACAGCGACCACGTGACGCAATAAACCGTTAACTGGATTTCATAATCGTCTTTTGAAGGTATCAATTATACTAATTCAGTAAGTAATGATGAATTAGTCAACGCTACTCCGATTGAGTACGCGCACGCAGTTTAACGTCTTGGATCGTTTTAAAAAAGTCAGCTGCTCCTCACGGAAAAGTTATTTAGCTGACCCCGTGTAAAGCGTCTATTATTACTGTCAACAATCAATTGTATGCGTTATTTAACAGAGGAAAAACATTTAATTATTTTTTAAACCGATTTAACGTCAACACATGTCCATCCGGACAGGCATGAGAGGTCAGCGAAGCTCGATTCTACAATTCGAAAAAGAGAAGGTTCAATCAACGTCAACCGTGCGCAACGTTGAAGCGCGGTCGATTTATTGCTGTGCAACTTTCACCGGTTCCATGATACACTGTCCGGCAGCGTTCAACATTTGCATTGCGTGACATAGAGCGTCGACCCGATTTAAAATAGCCTCCTGCGTTTTCTTCATGTCAAATAATGCTTCGTGCATTGTTTTCTGCATTTTTGCCACGTCGACGAGTGCGTTACCCTCTTCGTTCGTTTTTCTCTGCTCCCATTTTACGTGTTTGAACCTGAACAAACGTAGGAGTATATCATAAGCAACTAGAAATGTCGGCCACACATTTTCAAATGTATTCACGCATAGGTATTAGTATTTTTAAATCCAATCACAAAACGGTGGGTTGACGAAGAGTCAAACGAATAAAGCGTTGCGCATTGAGCCCAAGTTAATTAATATTCAAATTATTGATATCGGTTCCACTGTGACGCAATGATCGATAATCAGGACAATGATGAGTACTGAATGTCCAGGAAGGGATTCCAAAACTCTGCCAGTTGTAGAGACGAACAATAAGCTTAAAATCAATATGCAACTTTTGTGACTTAGGATTCGACAATGATGGAAAACTGCTGCCTTTGAACGTTTTCCATTGTTGTTAATAGCTTATGGAGAAACACGAGTCATTATCTTATGTACGTTGGAATATTCCGCGTAAGTGTGCAAATTATGACGAAGAGTGTTGTACAGATAAATCTGAAAGCAGTGTCATAATTGTGGAAGTTTTACGCGCCAGTTTTTCGTTTCAGAATGAATGCTATTTCTCTTAGAGTTAAACCGTCGCAGCAGTTGTTTTTGGTAAGGCTCGTTTAATAATACAACTTCTATTTCTGGTATCTAAATAACTGAATTTAAATTATGCTTGGCATGGTTAAAATATCAAAGGTATTATTCAAAGAATTATATTACCTTTAAAAAGCCGGTATGCCATGAAACTTTAGTTGGAATTGCTAATATTATTGAATAGTTAATTAAGTCAAGTCAGATAGGTACAGTCCATTAATCCGTTTCGGTAGTTCATTAATTGTTCTAAGCCTGAGCAACCTCCCAGACCATTCATAACGGAGCAAATAGTAGCAATATATCTGCATCTCAATTCGAAGTATCCAATCTGATCATGCAGTTAGGAAAAACTTATTTGAAAAAAGCTCATTACTTTTTCAGATTGCTTAGAGTTGAAAACAAACATCAGAGGCTTTTATAGGCAGTAATGTGACGCACCATACATATAGCAGTGCATCCTGTTGACTACTGCACTACTGTAGATGAACTTACTCGTTAATCGCAGCAAGAAACTTCTTTTGATACGAACGAAGCTTGGCCAGTTCGTGAGAAGATTTCCCGCTGCTGTACTTATGAATGAACCATCTATTCTGTAGCACCTTGGCAGCAACGTGTTGGCACTGAAAGAGAAGCGATTAGTAAAACTTCAAGAGTGAAAACTGACGCACGCCTTACTTGTCGACTTAACTTGGTCTCGGACATGAAGTTGTTCACTTGCTTTTCAGCGCGAGTCAACTCCATCTGACGACTTATAACCGCGATTACAGCTGAGGATACACCAGCACCCTGAAATTCAACTGACAGGCAAATTGCTAGTTTAAAAAAATCCTATACGATTATTCCGGTCGTTATGGAAACTCCGCGGCCACAGTACGTTGTGGGTGTCACGTCTCCATAACCGATGGACAAAAAAGTTATAATAACAAACCAGATGGCGTTGGAGAATAGGTAGTCCTCCTGAGAGCCGTTAAACCTAAAAAAGAAGAAACAATACGTTACTTTTTTCTCTTGGCAATATTTTGGAGCAATTTCGCATCCACTGTTGACAAGAGATTTGAAACGGTAACAGATGACCCTTTACGCGTACTATTAAAGCCTTACCGTTCGCATTGTCGAAACATCCAGGCCATTACTAACCACAAGACGGCTGTGAAGAGCAGCAGCACTTTTATGGGGTGTTCATACATGAGAGATTTCAGTATAAACGCGAAGTCAACAGTGATTCGATTCAAGGCTGCAATGCTTCTAGTTGCAGCGTCTTGAAATTGCTTGCTCCTTAGCGCCATAAACCGGCCGAGCAAATAAAGGCGACATAGCATCAGAATAGATAAAATTGCATTCAAGGGAGCAGACACGGACTGAACGGTCAAGCGATCTTCTTTAATAACTGTCCATGTCACCATGAAGTTCACTAAAAATAAATATAGCTATCAAACTCAAAAAGAGACGGCAGAAAAAAACAAGTCATATTATTTGAAAAGATAATTTTGTTTAGTAATAGTTTCATGAAATTTTACAGTATTACGAAAAGGCCGTTTTGTTAATTTAGTCCATTTGGACAAAGCTTTCAAACCACACCCAATGCCACCGAATAACTTTTCGGTAATGCTCTCTTGGCAGAGGCAAAAAACGTTTACTTTCCTTACAGATGTCCAACTATCCAAATCAACGAAGTTCCATTCTATTGAAATAACTTTTCAAGAAAGAGAATTCAATCGCCATCTGACGAAACGCGGTTCAGTAGCATCTGTGTGACATTCGCTGAATTGCTGATCTGATCATTATCGAAATGCTGATGGAAGAATTGGGTATTTCTTGAAACCTTTGTCCAAAAGGGATCCTCAATGTCAGCAGCAAAAAAAGTTTACGCTATTCCTGACCATTCAAAATACTCAGAAAATCCAGACAGGCGCACCACTCATTCCTCAATATAGTCAAATTCGAAAATGTGTTTTCCAAACAGACCAAAACTAAACTGGTCGGAACGGGCGGGAGCTGGAAGCAGTAACGTTCGACGAGTACGTCGCATATGCTAACATTCACTGCCTAACTTTAGGTTGAATCCAGGGTTTATTTAACTCTAATCCGATATGAGATAGTACATCAGAATGACGTCATGTTTAATGTCCCAATTTCGGCATCTTCTTTCTCAAAACTAGTTATAATTTGATAGGCTGCAAAGAGCAGATATTTGTAGTGATTTTATGATGAGAAAGCAGCAGCTTAAGTTGCGAAGTGCATTCTTTGTACCACCATATACGAAGGAGCATATTTTTGCCATCGATATGCTTCTTATATTGATTTATATCAGTTTTTCTTTTTAGATTATTTTATCAGAAATAGTTTTCTTAACTGGCCACAATGTGTCACATGGTTCTCTTCCCACTTTGTCGAGGCAGTAACAAAAAATAAACATGATCTCCTCTGCTAAGGAAAGTTCAGGCAGTTGGAATGGTGAAGTGATTTCCTGCGCTTAAATGCTTTTCCGGTGCGTATTCGTGCAGACCATTTTTTCTATGAGTTCTCGCATTGCAACGTATCAGCTTTCATCAAGGAGTGCCTGCAACTCTGTGTCTCCGGTTTCTTAGTGGTAAGCCTAAGCCTAGTCGATTTCTCCATTTTTAAACAGCTCATACCGGTTCTCAGCACACTGTTGCTGACACTATCGCCTCGCTATAAAAGTCGCACGCATAACTCTCAGCTTTTGATACTGTCTCACTTCTTTCAAATCGAAAAAATTAGCCTTTTGAAAACACATGAAAAGAGCTCAATGGATTAAGGGTTGAATGAACGAATCTGACTAAAAGTTTTCTTGAGCTTCAAGCAGACGTTCTGCTGAATCATAACCTCATAACGAACAGTAAGGTATCTGATCAATACGTGACATTTTTGAGCTACACATTTAGCAGTGCGAACATAACTTCACTACTAATAAAACGGTTTTTTCCGTAGAAAATTAATGTGAAGCATCTGGGAAATATATATATATATATATATATATATATACGCAGGAGAACCTCCGAAGTTGACCACCTCTCTATGTCGACCACCTCCCTAAGTTGACCGAATTGTGACCACTTGGTTGGTCCGCACGTTAATAATATAATATACCCACAGCCTCCTATGTTGACCACCCCTTATGTTGACCAGTTTTCCCCGGTCCCTTGGGTGGTCAACTTATGGAGGTTCTACTGTATATATATATATATATATATTTATAAAACAAAGGAAAGCGAAAGACTCACCTGGTAAAGGTACAATAGAACAAACGACTATCTCAAAGCAAAGCTGAATCAACTGGGTTGCCGTCATAGCGACACGCCAATCGTCGGCACCAGTTCTGTTCAATGAGATCTGAATACTTTCATTGAACAAATTTGAATTTCTCGACGCGGTAAGTACCTGCAGTTGAGTTGCATGATATAGTATGATGCCAATCACAAGCGCCACTGTAACGCATATGCTTGCGCTATGGCAGACCACTGACCAGACAGTTGGCTTAAAAACAATAATTTCAGGACAAGTCGTGCAGCAAATGCATGGGTCATAGTAGCTTCGTGCGACAACAGATACGTACGCAATTCACCAGGTAATGCAAAGGAACGCCTTTGCAGCAATTATCACAAAAATGGAAGTTGTCGTCAGTTTTTGCCATCATTACAATAAAGACTACCAAATGCGGATAAAAACATTACTGCGAAATCGTGCTAACAGTTATTTACAGAAGTAACTTTGCAATACGAGCATCCAAAGCGCGTAGTTATTCGCACGCTTATCGTTGGCAATTCAACTTACGGAAGTACAGTAAGAATTGCAAAACATTATTTTTCCTTGATACGTACAGAGGCAAAATAAGAAAAAGTCCGCAGGGAATTGTCATTTCACGCAGTTTAAGCTGTCTTGCATCGATCAAAGTGAACAAGGAAGGCCACCTTCAGAACAGCATAACTTCCATTTACCATTAATACACTGCCCCGAAACATGTAAAGAAAAATCGGCAAAGTGCGCATGAGCACCTAGCGCGTGAACCACGCGGAAAATGACCATTCGTATCTGAACGCATAGCCTTACGCTTATGAGTTATTTTTAAGAAGTGACCTAATGTGCTAAAAAATAAGTAGTTCAGATAAACAAGAGAAGCTAGTTTCTTAGTTATTGGCCAATATAGTTTATGAACTCTCTCATCTTTAGGTATCTAAAAATTTTCAAGCAGCCCAGTAAGATTTAGGGGGTTAAACGGTCTCCTTCATGCCACGCATACCTTCTGCTCGCACACCTATTACTTCAGAGGTTAGAATAAAAGTTTTCAAAATATTTTCAATGGATGTTAATGTAAAGTTATGTTCAACAGAATGCGAACACACGCGTTGTGCCAAAGTCGAAAATGCTGAGTTAATCGAAAGAGAAAGTCAAAGTAAACCCACCTGCGCCCCGTAGGCAAACTCGTTTTCCAGCACAACTATAGCAATTCCCGCTAGCGCCATTAGAAAACAGTAATCATTTATTTTGATCCGTCGGTAGAAGAGTATCTTCCGGCGCCGAAGTCGCATTGACCAGTCATTCTCTAAGCTTATCTTTGCTAAGCCCGAATGCTTACGTCTAATTTGCTTCCGTTCACGAGTTGACTGAACAGTTGCCTTTTGAGGCGACGAAGATGCCTTGGTCAAAGATGGTCTCTGCTCCCCGTGTCGCTTCAGCAGACTTTTGAAAACCTGCTGACCCCCTATTATTTTCATGTACTCATTGCTGACTTCGTAGAGGGGGTTTCGCTCCTCGGAATGTTGATGAACGGGAAAAACTGTCGGAGACGAGGAAACCTTGCCATCTTTGTCAGATAGTTTCCATTCTTGTGACGTGTTCGTTGAGACGGGTGACTTTTCCATCGACGCTGGAAGCAAGCCCTCATGGGGATCCAAAGCAAGACTGAAGTAGCGTATATTGCGCGTGTTACTTTCCGGCAGTTCTGAAATAAACCCGCCATTCACGAACGCATGCAATACCGTTCCAAACTCCTGCCTGTGTCATGATCTACCGATTTATTCCCTGACAGTAAAATCTTGCGAGCGTATCGTTTCGGAGTGACAAGACTTCGGATGCCTTGTTTGGCGAATGGAAGTTCGCTGGTTTTCTCTGTTGCCATTATGAGCTATCCTAAATGAGCGTAGCGTAAAACGGATGAACATTGCTTACTGCAGCAACAGAATTAAACATTTTACTCCATTAACATGTGCAAAAACGGAGGTAACGACTTTGGTAAATGGACGCTTACTTCGCCACTTAAATAGTCAGCTTTGCAAGATTATCAATTCTTTTATGTCGACTACATTACGCGTAGCTATCAGTAGCACTTCTGTGTCAGGAAATTTGGAAGACGTTTCCTTCTGCAGACATGCTAAAGACTTGTTGCTTGACAGACAGAAATCTTGAATGTTGTACTGAACACATAAGTGCACGCTATTTGAATTTTCGATCTGGAAAGCCACAGATACGCACTGCCTTGTCAGTTCGATATAGGATGAGTTGCTATCATAGGTTCATTGATATTATAAAACGGAAGGGAGCCTGTGTACTGCCGAAGGGACAAAGTGAACTGTTAATAAACTGAATGCTAATAAAATGTCTATAGCCGCAAGGCTTTAGTGTTAATAGCCTCATTATACGTTTCTTGTAGTGATGAGAAAGGTCATTGAAAATCATCTTCTTATTAACAGTCTGCTTAACTTTCATTACATTTCCATTATGGATTTACTAGTGTCCCTCAATTAATATCTTCCTTCGTTAGACGGCTGTATCTGTGGGAAGATAATGGTTGTTTTACTGCCTGCAGCTTCAAGGCATGAAGCCAACATGATGCAATAGACTGATACGCGATTCCTGACGAAACATTTCATAGCACAGCAAGCATCTGATCCAAAAAAATCTTGATTGACCGCTGGGTAACGGAATTCCTTATTAGCAGAAAAGCGCAAAACGAAACGTAGGACAAATGCGTCAAACAGAATTTTTATGGTTTATTCTTCCGTCGCTAGTGCAACAGCGTGTCACACTATTGACCACTGGCTTCTCACTGAACAGTGCCAGCGAGTAATAAAGTCGTTTAAGACTTACCTTCAGGAATAACAGAAAAACGTTTTTCTGAAAGAAAATGGTCTAGAAACTACATCTATATCTTTAAAAAGTTTAAATTGAGTTAAATCATAAGAGCACATAGAATAAATGGAAAAAATTGGTACCATTACTGTCCAGCCGCGTTACGTGCGCACGTTCGATCAGATACCCTCTTTCTCGTACTGTATGAGTTAAACCTGGAAAAGCACACAAGAACTAGCGACGGTGCACCAACAGTTTTACGTAAAATGAAGCGAAGTGGACTATGGACATACAGACACGGTAAAAAAGCAGCTTAATGATTAGGCGTTGAATAACACCTCAGCATCAGCGAACAAAATGGGAAATGCCATATTAGGCAATGGAAGTACCTGACGCAGATCACGATTAAGATTGAAGCTAACAGTAAGCGTCGAAGAAGAGAGGAGTACGAGCTGCAAAGATACTGATCTTTGCAAGCATAGTTCGTCTTTTAACTGGCAGCCGCTCAGCAAACAACCAACAATATGAAAATTACGCTTTTGAAAGGCTGTCTTTATTTTGAAAAACTCTAACCTTTGCTAACTGTCTTGTACGTGTATTTTAAGGCTGCCAGAGGCAATGCTATCTATCACTGTCTCTTGAAAGGCCAAATAAATCGATTATTGAAAACAAAAGGCTTCTTTCTGAAAGATCTCAGTTTACTAAGTCAGAAAACGTTTAAGCAAAAAAATCAGTGAAATTTAATTGAAGCTTACTATTAACAAATAAAAAAATTACGAACGCTCCAACTTTGTAACTTGCTGAACATCACAAAAGACGTGCGCAAAACTTTTTCGGCACTGAATACTAAACAGCCGCGCACTATCTATTCAAAAAGTAAAGCTTCAAATGGAGAAAAAGAGACTTACGTAACGGTAAAAGATTTTTATTTTTCCATACGTATTAGTTGGCATTATCAATGCCGCTTTTATGATTCGCAAAACTTCGCGGGCATGGCCAGCAGTTTTTAGATTTTATGCTCTTCTTAAACAATGAGAAATACTATCAATCAACACAACTTTAATATCTCAGTAGGTTGATTCGACGCAGAATACGCGTATTAACACGCTGGAATAACGCGGCAGCGAGAAGGTATCTGAGACTGAAACTTTTTAATGTTTCTTCCCAGAACAAAAGTCACCATTTTGTAATGGTTTTTAAAAGTGAAGGTGACAAACTTTCCAGTTGACTGAATCTACTACTTTTCCAACCATCTTCTACTTTCTTAAGAACGAACAACAGGGAACCTGCAGCCCAGCAGATGGTGCTAGAGCGCAACGAAGCAATTTAACCGGTGGGCTGCGACAGTAAAAGTCAAACTTTTCATTTTATTGTATACTTAAATGTTTAGGCAACTCATTTAAAATATAAATCAAAAACCAAACAGGTTAGCTTAAACGATTACATTCAGTTATGCCACTTAACCTTACCTGAGAATCCCTGGAAACTTTATCCTGTTTAGAGCGACTGATGAACTAGCCGTAATGTACGGAGCTTGCTGATTCCACGATAAGAACTGCTTACTACATTTGCAGCGAAAGGTGATGACTGCTTTTTCCCTAACAGCGAGAAACCACAGGACGTTGCCAACGAAATGTCTCTCCGAAAGCGGCGTAAGAAAATGAATCAGCGTTCAGATCGATACCGAAAGCTTATATGAACAGAAGACTTGCATTCAAAACTGCCTACAATAACAATTAGATTGAATGCGACAAAAAGTTTAGCCGAAATTATATAGCCAAGTTTTGAGCAAGCCGCTGAGCATGTAAGCATTCTATTTTTTAATATGCTATGCTACGCAACACAGCCATTCGGGTTTACTATTTCGCGTATTACTTCGTTTCCACTAAGAACTGCGTAAAATAGGAGAGTGAATATTTTTTTGTCTCGTTGCAAAGAGAAATTCATAAACATGTAGAGATTCAAAAGCAGTTTGCCCACTTTAGCTAACGCTACTTTTATTAATGCTTACGTACGAACACTAAGAAGGCACCGACTTGATGCAAGGCCAACTTGTTCGCTGTTTCAAACTAATTAATCACTCTGAATTCCATTGCCAACGACACCGATGATCCCATAAAGCGGGTTGATCGGCTGAAACACAGGCTCGCGAGTAAGCATCTAGAAAATTCCGTTGATGAGGTGTTAAGGGTAAGAAAAGTGTCTAAGCAGCATCAATAGTGACAGTTGCGCCAAAAAGCGCGGAACAGACTTTTTTAACGAACAAGAACAGCCCTTTGTGCTTATCGCTTTAACCATAAAGCAGTTGAAAGAGTAAAGAAAGTTTTATTCTCATATGATCACAAGACTTAGCTTCGTGACATGAAATGACCACGTTTAGTGAACAAGAGTGAACGTGAAACAACACTTGCAACTAGCATTACTGGCAGTTTAGTAAAATGTCAGCCGGTGCAAAATACGCGGGCACTTGAAGAGTCAGCTGGCAAAGCAAAAACGGTTCTTCTCTCCGAAATGGCAAGCCAAGCTTGAAATAAGCCTGCGGACCCCCTATTCAGCTATAATAATGGGAACTGGTCGTAAAAAATTGCCCTAATCAATCCACATTCACTCAGTTCAAACGAAGCAGACAAAGTATACAAGCTTCGTAAGTAAGCAATCAGCACGACAAAGACTTCAGGCGGTGGGTGGTACGGCTTTTTTATAAAGACTCCAACGGACCTAACAAAGTCCTGACAACGTTCTTCGTTCATCAGGCACTACGAAAAACGTCAAGCGAAATTTGACAAAACGCGTTTCGCTAATTAGAACGGTCTTTGAATCATCGGGGTAAAGTGAGAATTTACTGTATGAAGCTAACTCATCAATCAAGAGGGAATTCACCTTGCACGTTCGCGTAATGTTACGAAGGCTAACGTGTAAGACAATAGAGAATTTATGTTCACTCTGAAAGGTTGATTCTACTTGTTAGGGTGACGTAAACGGCGCGGCATGCCTTTGGTTGCAACGACTGAGCAAAAGCGTGCCGCAAAACACAAAAACACATAATGAAAGGAAAACATGCGTGCGCAACTTGGGATAGCATTGCTCAATTTCCTGCAACAGCTTTTAGGAATATCCATCAACATTTATATTACCTGCCGTAGGCACCTATCAAGCGTCCTCATAAACAGTTCCAACATGCCGACAGGCTGCGTTGGGAAATGCAAGTTTTTTCAAAGCGCCAGAGCAGACTGAACACGTAGAAAATTAAAAAAACAACTATTCTGTGGACTTATGGCCACATGAATGGACAAGTGAAGTTGCGCTAGCAAACATTGAAGGAAACGGTTTCGTGGAATTCGCTCAATAGCCTATGCGACATTCATGCTTCTAAAGATTAGATTGCTTGCAACGACCTCTTCCATCGAGTGCATCCGAACGCTACGCACTTCAGTGGCCTAAAGGGTCAGCAATCAAACTTTCCAACTGCGTGATTCTTGTCGCGCATTCGAACCGCCATCGGTAAAGCGTTTAAGTGCAAAGCAACAAGAACAAGGCACTTGGTACTAAACATTATGCACAATTGAAACAACTCGAAAGCTTTCCAAGTTGAAGCGCATGGTTGGGGTTTGCCATTGAACGACAAAAGCGAACCCTAATAGAGTCACTGAAGGTGTGAGAAGTCTGAAGGCGACGAAAGAGGCGACTCAATTGATCCCCTGAAAGCGTCATCCCATTAAACGTAAAATTAAAAACAGTACATAGAAATAGCTTCAATTCTTAAGAATACACCATTTTGGTTGTAAGTTAGAACAGGCGAAGAAGAAGTGAGCGAAATTGATAAGGTAATTATCGACACGAAAAGCCTTGGGCAGTATCGCTAACAACTACGGGCAAGTAGAACAACGTTAAACGAAATTATATCATTTTCTATGAGCAGACACCTGTCTTAAGCTGTACAATGGACATTTCGCATGCTTGCACGTCAATAAGGAAGATCTGCGTCGTCTCACGCAAAAGATGTCGCGAAACTGCGAGTCAGGTAAAAAAAGAACTATAAGAAATGTCGCAGGTTGAAATCACTAGGCAAGCGGGAACAACGGTCATACAATTCGCAGCCCATCTCTGAAGAGCTAACCAACTTAAAGCGATTTGGACTACTCAAGAAAATGCAGTCTACTTTAAAGTTTGGCCATATTGGTTAGGTAGTGTAAACTTGGAAAACTAATACTGAAAATTCACACAATTATTAATAGCTTGTTAATATCTCCTTCCTCATAGTTGTCATTACAGTGGAGGCGCAGCTACGAAATTCTATTAGGCCAGAGTGCTGGAATTTTAAGAAGGATCAGCAAGCTATGACACAGTATGGAAACACTAAAAAGGCCTTCATCAGCAGCTGTAAAACAAAAATGGTAAAGCTTAGATAAGGGAAAACTGAGCGGAAAAGATGTCATAACTGAAGCAGCAGTCACTGTCCTCGCAGAAACAAAGCTATCTGCACATTGGGTGCGCCCTAGAAAAAAACGCTGCCCTCAAGACAGGATATAATCAATAAAACAAGTGTCAGCTTCAACTTCGTTATGTCCTTCCTCGTTAGCTCCAAATGGGCGCATCAACTGAGGGTGAAACAGCGCAAGCAAAGAATGCTTGTCCGTTTGAGCTTTGAACCACTACCATCTTAGAGAACAAATAACATGAAAATTGACAAAAATATAAATCAATTGCCGAAATTGAGGGCATCTGACTTATCTATAGCTCTCGGGCCGTTTGGTTAGGGTGGCTATGATCATCAGGGCGCTTTGAAAGGCCACGGCTACAAATTTTTAAGGTAAGTGCCCTTACGAAGAACTTGAAAAGTTTGCAACGAAGGTAAAACTTCTGGACGCAGAAACACTGACCAAATCGATTGTTGTGAGAAGATGCAATCAGGGAACAAAGTGCGTGACTTCAGGGAGAAAAGACAAAATCGATACTCTAAGGCCCCTTTGCCGCACATGCAATGGCTGTTTCACAACGAATAAGGAGATTAGCCAATTTGTAACTAGGCATACGGCGTTGCTCTTGAACTGTTCCACCCATTTTAACGCGAGAGAGAAAGAGTACGTAATTTGAATAATCATAAATCCTTAAAATCGTGTGTTCAAAGGGCAAGAGCAACATTTGTAGTGCCCATAGTACAGTGTAGGCAGAAGCGTTAGGAAATGCAAGGTCAAGCAAGCTGACTTTTTAGTAGAGTTATTAATAGAATAAAATTCCGCATGGTTGCACCGTGAGAAATGCACTTAGGCGCAAAGCGTTAAGAGGAAAGGTGCGAAAGTTCCTATTACAGCTTTGATGACTATCGATTCAACATAACGATCAACGCTGAACGTTGCATTTAACAAAATGCCTTCGCTGAGCTCTCTTCACAAGCGTATAACTGGATTTGAATCTGCTAAATGAAATATAGCGCTAAAGTTAACAGAAGCGGTAGGGTGAAATAAACTTATCCGAGAAATAGTTGCAATACAAAGTATGAACTTCCTCCCCAGATCTTCGGGAAATCATAAACAAAATCATAATAAATTGTGTGCATATAACTATTATTTTACGCAAAAGGCAGCGGATTAATTCTAACACACAATTCCAGTTAATGTGCAACAAAAACTGCTCTATCATCAGAACTTGGGATACGTCATCAGTGTTGCGAAAGTAACTATTATACAAATGAACCTCAATAGCCGCAACGTAGTGGAAGTACGCGCGCATAATTACGATTACGCGTTACGACTCTCGGGTTTAGTTATTGAAAAGTCAATGAATCCCTCTTCCGTGAAACTGTTACTAAAATAAAAATCAACAGATCCACCGCGAGACCAAACAGATCGAACGGAAACAAGGATGAAATTGCTTTACCACGCAGTTCACTGCCAGTGCAAGTAATCCCACTGAAAAAAATTAACGCGAAAAAGTTAAAACTTCCAAACTTACGTTACTCCCTCAAATTGGCTTAAAACAAAAAATGTTGGCTGACTTTGACAAACCTCCGGGATGAAGATGTATTACCGTGTGTGAATATCTGCCGAAAAGCACGCATGGCTGACTGCATCTACTTATGAAGGATGACATTTCACCGCCCACAACCCCAAATAAATCCAACGATAAATCACGCTCAGCAGTATTACATCCAAACGGACAGAAAACCTTTTTTTAAAGCCCAAAATCTTACGAATGCCACTTAGAGCAAAATAGATCAGATCACTGCACACACGGTAGCTCAATATACTGATGTTGCTTACATTAAACAAAGTTGTTTCCGTCTATCCACTTTAATCAGTTCGAACTGGACTCCTTATGCAGATAATCTGACAGTCTAAAAATGAATGAAAAAAGAAAGTAATAAAATTTATATTTTCAAAAAAAGTCATCCACTAAACTATGGATGATGAGAACGACATTAGCCTCTGATTTCTTGAAATCAGTGTTGATGAAAGCAGGTTAACCGGAAAGTCAAAGCGAACAACACGCATCATTTTTAGCTTTCCGATGTCCATATTCACTGTTGCTACTAAATCTATTTCGCCTTTCTGTGAAGAAGCCTCTCTTTGTGTGCGGTATAAACGAAGCAACGAACTACAAGTAGATTTGGCAATCAGGGCACAGATTCACTACGCTCATGCTTACTCTGAGAATATTCTTCTGTCAAAAGGGTAAAAATTAGTTCTGCAAACAGAAAACACGGACTGACCATTATCAAGAAGCTATAGTAAAGTAAAAAGCAAACAATCGTCCAAGACTATTCCTTTTGATTTAGTGATTTCACAAACCTGTGAATCAGTCGAGAGATGCAGGTTTCGTTGCTAATGCAAAAACGCTCGTTGAAATGTGGTAGCACAATACAGAACTGTTACTAACATGATCACTATTCTGAGGTGAGAATGTTTTCGTCGCTTCCAAGATGGAAGAAAGACAATTCACCGAATTCCATTAATACCTGCCAGTGACCCCGCGTAATGTATGAATGACAAATGCGTCCCTTCTTTAGGCGTCTTAACATAGATTATAACGCTGGAGTTATAGCACTAAAACAACCGGCTAATTTTGAAAGCTATTAACGCGGCAATGTGAAAAGAACCCATTATTACGTCAGTTGGTTTCATAAAGAAATGCCTAAAAAACTCACGTACAGCAATGTCGTGAAACGCAGGAACAACTTTGAGGGGGCAAATAAGAATTAAAAATGCCGACTAGACCGCAAGCTTGCTATTGCACCTCCCGAGCATACAAATGAATTCACCGATAATGATTAAATATCGTTCAATTAACCAGTATACCGTTTTCACTGAAACTCAGTTGAATGGAAAAATCAATTCATGTTACTTGCCCCCCACGCAGCACGTGAAAGTATAGCAACGACCGCAGATATTTTCCGCCTCGTCTGAGGAGCCGACAGTGGAAACAATGGTTCGATCTTCCGGAAAATGCCCGAGAAAAATTAACATTAGCAGAAAGCTTCAGAGCGGCATTCAGTAGAGGGAAAAGGTGGTATAGCTTCCAAACAGCTTACCGGTTAGGGCGACACTCTTTCAGTTAAGAAATGTGAAATATGCGAAAAATTGCAGCAGCTCGTGACAAAGCGATTAAAACACCGAAAATCTCTGCGATGCACGACCTGTTGAGCGAGTATGATAAGAAAATAGTAACAATACGAAAGCTGAGAAAGCTAACGTTAAAGAAAAAAGATTTACCCACTGTTGCGATCATTTTTACATGCACATGGCAGCTGACGTGTAGAAGAGGCCTAAACGGCTTCAATTGAATTACGTGCACATCAAATAGTGATGCCGCACTTCATTTGTTCACCTAATCATGCACATATTTATTTATTCAAAATTACAGTGTCGCAGTTAGATTTGTTAGGGGACTTCAAATATGCTAAGCAAATGGCGATTTCACGAATGTTCAGTAAATGATAACGTGGCAACTCAAGGAACAGTTGAACCAAGAGAAAATGTTCGTACAACTTAGGTACAAATCCCTATCAGGCGAAAAGTGAAGAACGAACCACCTTCTTTTGCTTGAAAGCCATTGAACTTAGGTGCTGCAAGCAGACACGAAGAAACGCCGAGAGAAGCTAATGTCTGCCACCGTGCTCAACATGGCAACAAACTCAAATAGGCGACAGATCATGGTTAGCAAACCGAGCGGCAAAGCAAAAAGAAATGTCTGTCAGATACAAATGATCAGTGGCATGCCTGAAAGACAGTTGCAGTTTGAGGCTAAGCAAGTTTATGGGGGTGGAAAACCACGCTACTTAATTAGCCGAAAATGGAAGAGCATTAGTAATGTCAAATGCTTCATGCTTTTCAATATATTGCACGTAAAAAGATCACGTTTACGCTGCTTAGAATGAATACGAATCATTTATTTTATAAATTGAAAAAAGATTTTTCTTAAAAGATCATATAATCATCATTTTGCAGATGAAATAACTTTAGTTTATTAAAACTTCTTAAAGCTTTTGGTATATTCCTGACTCTGTCGTCAGCACGCGTACGGAGACAAGCTGTGTATGAGACCTGAAGTATCCTAAAAGGTTCGTTTATTTTCATCAATGAAAAACAGCTTAATCTGTTTTAAAAATTTAAGTGACTGCGCTTAAGAAGTTCGCATTTCAAGTTGGTGCAATAGCGTTGAAGCTATTAACATTTCGAAATACTTTTTAAATGAAATTGTTACACACCGTGCAAAAGCTACTCGAAGCATCAACTTTCAACTCATGCATACAGTTGTGGCTAACTGTAATTAGAATCTTGCCAAAGTTTTATACCACTCGTTATTAAGCATTTCCGGTGAAACGGTAGACCTCAGAGATGAAGCCTTCCCTATAATAGCCAAAGATGGACGAGCAGCATGCAAATCTGGCAGTCACACAGTTAGTTAACGGAGGTTGACGTTCCCTCCGCTATTGCAATGTTCTAAATGATAATATTACTCTTACTTGTTCATACCTTTCCCATTTCAATACAGTATGCATATTTCAAATAAAGCAAACTGCACTCACAAATTCATGAAGAAGGTGGACAAACATCTTTAGTCAAAGCTAGTAAACGACTGGAAAATTTTTCATTTCTAACTGATGGCGCTCGCAGGAACTTACGTCGTTTTTACTACTAAAAAGTGCGGTGAAGCGGGAGCTTACTCCAGCTTCTCAATGACGATCAGGAAGTTTGCTCATCTGACAACAGGTCAACTGCGATGTTATTTTGCTCACTGTTGCTACCTGGAGAGGGCTATGATGAATATTAATGGCTGTACAACGGAACAAGATTGGTCATTCGCAGGTAAAGTGAATAAAAAACATTATAGACGGGTAAAAATAAAAAGAGACGGTAATAGAGCTCATAGCATCGCCCTTGATATTAATATTCTATCCACAGACCGCAAGAGAGCAATTTCACAGTCGCTGCAGAAAACATTTTTTAAAAAAGTTTAGTAATTTAGCCGTCAGTAAAAGTTTTCTCCGCCACCTTAGGCGGGTGGTTGGACGATTGCCTCAAACTATTAACAGCTCGTAGCGGACGACATTTGACAAAAAATTAAAATGTGATAGATCTTCTGTGCTAAAACTGCTTGTTAGCCGACGGCTGATCCTGTGAAAGTTGGACTGTTAAACAAACTTTCTTCCAGCTCGTACAAAAGTCAGGCTGTTTCAAAGAAGTGAAGAAAAAATATTTCAAGAACTGACGCACAATGCTGCAAGCACTTTCCTGTTAAGTTTCTACTGCCTCTCACTTGACTATTGTCTTCAACTTTTGCTGTGTTACAAGAGGCATACTCTTTATATGCAATGCCGAAAGAGACTTAATCTGAATTCGATGACAAGAAGCACACGAGTGTCTACACTTAAGAAATTAAAAAGCAGAAACACGCTTATCAGTACGACAGAGGAACAAAGCTTCAACGTCTTTCATTTCTTCTCAAAGGTTCTAATCACGTTGGCTAAAAGATGGCACGGCAAAGTCACTTTTCACGATACTTCGCGTACTTACAAACTGAACATGAACACGTGTCATCTATACAGCCTTTCAAGCTATTCAACGCTTGGCTTCTCAACTTAACGGAACGTTTTCGTAGTACGCACGCCAAGGAACACTTTTATCTATGAGGCAAACTGACATAAGCTGCTTTCCTTCTACAACATGTAGCATCCTTTATCATTGAATCTCAAAATGCAAGAGAGAAGTCTCGAGAAGTGCATTTAACACCTTTTTAAATTACGCTATTACTAATATATTCATACTAAGGTCAACACTAACACACACACACACCTACGAAGCCAGAGCAATGCAAGTAAACAACGAGAACAACGCCAGACAGCGTAGTCGAATAACTTTAGGTTCTACAGCTCTGCTTCACCTGGCTGCTATTAATACATTTTTAAACAGTCAAATGTTTCAATTATGTATGCATATACAGCTAAAGAATTTTACTGTTCAGAAAGAACACATGTGCTATAAAATATTATGTATGTTCATACTAATACTTCCGTAGAGGTATCTGCATATGTAAATCATCGGTGCATGCTGTAAATCTATTCATCCTCTAGCTTAGGTCGAAAATTTTGAGGTAACTTTTATACATACAAAATTCGACAGCTTCCGTAAAAGCGTTGCTTTTAACAAAGGATAAAACATACGGATTAAAAAGTTGATGATGGGACGTTGCCGCGCACAAATGATTAAGTCTTACCGAACGAGGATTGCTGGTAAATCAGCACATGCACTGAGCACACGTAAACGGGGGATAGTGAGTAGAATAAACGAACGATTAGTCATACGGAAAAGTATAAAACTGTTTTACGCCATGAAAAGAAACCATTCAGGTTTCCCGGGTATTAGCTAAATGAGGAGCCGCCGCGGGAGGAAATGTAGTTAGACGGACAAATGCTTCCAAGCAATTAACAACGGCAGGCAGCCGGTCGAAAGCAACGAAGCGATAATCCCAACGAATTTCGGTCGCCGGGAATCAACTAACTCACCTAGCAACATTAATTCATTCCTCAGACAGCCGGCATAATGCAAAGCGATTTCCCTCGGTCTCATTGAATGAATAAAAAGGGCAGTTGCGGAAGAAATGCCCGCTGGAAATAAAATGCCATAATATGGCCGTACACTGCACTGCGGTTGGTATCCTAAAGGGTTCTGAAATGGTGACTCTGTCAGACTAACAATGTCCAACACATTTCAATCAAGTCATTCGCTGAGAAAGGCAGCAGGGCATTTCCACTGCTCAGCTTTGCTTTTATTTGATAGAGCATTTAACCCAGTCTAGTTAATCGTAGTCTACTTATACCGCCGGAAATTTGAAAGAAGATTCTAACGGGAGTAGAAACTTGGTTGAAAGGGTAGGGTATGTATGCAAAAAACTTTTACAAACACAACAGCTGACGCCATTAAGCCTTGGAAAACTGTGGAAACGTTTGTTCGTGGCATTTAAAATGTTTCAGGTTAATCTGAAGCGCCTGAAGACTTCAGTGCATTCGTTTTACCGAAATAAAATGTTCTGAGTACCAGAGCTAATCTGATCTGCTACATGTTAACAGCATGAAAACAGATGGAAAAGCAGGCTTCTCATAACTGACTAAAGTTTCGTGATAGAGTAAAGTAGGGTAAAGTATCTGTTTAAAATTACTCTTAATCGCAGTGTAAAAAAAATCTCTTTAATAAGTGCTGCCATACTTTGCTACAGTATGCAGGCAGGTACTTGAAAATCAAGGAATTTTTAACAGCTGCATAAATTTTCATTTTGGGAAATCATATTCAATTGCTACAGGAAAGTAAATTTTACTTTTCCGTAAGGCAAGTTAAAGCATTGCAATAAGCAAAACAGAAACCTGCTACTTAAATGGTTCAGTTTGTCTGCACCCGTTACCACTTTGTTCTTTGAAAACGTTGTTTTACGCAACGGGTTCTCTAAATTTCATATTCTGCATATTGGAAGGAAAAGAACCTTAGGGCTGAATTTCACTTATATGTGTATTTCCATCCCGTCGTTCTCGAGCCTAGTAAGTTCATAGCCGCGGTGGAAGTCGTACGACGCTCTTGAAAAAGTTTAAAAGCGCGATAAAAACCAAAAAAGCTGCCTGGAATCAGGATGGTCCATTGCAGCGAGAACCGGGGGGAAACAATACAGGTGTTTCTTCCAAAGGGATTAAAGAAACATAATACCTCTAAAAGTCAATTCAAATCTGATTTAGTGACGAGAAAGGTTAGTGATAAGAGCTCCCAATTCGACAGCACAAGCTAGACAAATTTTGTCTATGCAACTTCTGCCAAAGTGTTCACAGCTTTATTCCCCCTACTTTTAAGATATAGACTCAATTCAGCGCTTTTCCAATTAGTAGAACAGCTACTATTCATAAACGCAATGCACATACGCGGGATGATAGCAGTTTAAACTCTGGCGAATATAATGCTCACAAACTAGGAGAGACACATTAACTTGGAAATTGTAATGGCAGAGATGGGCAACTGCGCAGGCTCAACTTTCGTGATCATATTGGTTCCCTGTGTTGTTCAAATAATAAATATCCAATACAGTGACAAAATATCTATCAGAAGAGCAGACGCTATTGCCCCTGATGCAGTAGACGCAAACAAGCATCCAAGGATGAATAACATTGGAACTACTATTCGTTTCTTGGTAGGCCCGCGAATTTCAGTTTACCCGACCTTGAAAAATGTCGGCAAAGGGCAAAAAAGTTAGGAAACTGGATATAACAGATGACAAGACTATTAAAGTTCACAGTATTCTTATGACAAATCTAAAAAAATTTGAAACTATACGCCATGATAAGCCGCTTTTCACTGTGTGCAGAAGTAACTTAAAATGTTGAATGGACTAAGGTGTTCACAATGCTTCACAACACACTGCTGACAGCAGAGCTACTGACAACATATTCCATAGGAAAAGAAAGCATCTTTCCTGGTGAGTTCAGTACCAAAAGTTACACAACGAAAGACGGGGCAGTTCCTCTTAAAAACTTGGCATATTAAAGGTAGGCATACTGGTTCCCTTCCTGAGAGAAGCGAACGGTCAGTTAAGGAGCACTGTACATCATAAACATGGAAGTATAGAAAAAACGTCATCATTTATAATATCCCGAACTTCAAATGTCATAGTTCAAAAAGCAGTAATGAACTTGAAGGTTGTCAAACAAATGGCGCCAGGATAACAACCCGTTTAAGCAATCAGGCAATGTATAAACGCCCCCTCCATGTTGGTGTATATTCATAAAGACTGAACAAGTGAACGAAAAAAGCATCTCAGCCTTCAACCATAACATTATTTCAGTTTTAAACAAGTCCAACAGTGAAAGCGCCCCGACCGAATTTTTTCCAAGGGACGCTTAACATTTCGTTTAACAATTCAAAGTAATGCTTGTACTTATTGGGCAACAGATATTTACATCCTCAGCAATTGGCGCAGATAATCTGAACAAGATTAGCTCGTGTGGACACAGCAGTAAAAATTAGGTACGCTTTCTAGGCTCCGTCTTTTCTCAATAACCTTTTTCTCCATTGTCGGACACCTAAGCTTTCACCTGAGCACGGACACTTTTGCTATGTGGATACCACTTTGTGAAGAAGTAATAGATTCCGTGCTAAACTTATTCCTAAAAATCTCAAGTAAATACAGTTGTGGGGGGTAGACAATTCAGTTCCAAGACCGAGTGAACTGTGTTCTCATGTCAGTTACGGCAAAATGAATAGTCAGGAAGTTATTAATATAGCGCAATACATCGAAGAGAAGTCCAGAAGGGCGTTACAAATTGCTTTGCTGGAAATTCACTAGAAGTAAAAATGCCAATTTTCCCGAAAGCTCATTCTCAATATCTCATTAGAACAGAGACTAGTCAAATTGATTCAGTCAGTTTGACGTCCCAGCCGGAACAATAAGTGACAGTAAAAGTCCACTTTTAGTAGATATAGGTTAAAAGGCATTAATCCCTTCAACACAACCATATACTTGGTTGAACAATAGTAATGGCGTACTTCCATCCAACATATCTAATTCTGCCTGAATGTTTTCCGTGTACGCAATCAACAGATGTTAATATTTACCTACGCAAAGCGCGGCAATGGCTAAGAATAATTGTTCAGACTTTAAACAGAACTTTCGGTAGTTAAATTCAGATATTAGGAAAACATTTCGTCTAAAGATTAATTGAAACTTTAAAAAATAGCCGAAAAGGAAACGACACCATACCTTGCATTTGTATTGTGGAGAGTTTGGTGAAGCGACTGCTATTGTGCTGCTGGATAAAACATCACGAACGTAAAATTTCCAAACGCTGAGTCGGTCTTCGGTTCCTTTCATGTTCCAACGATCCGGAGACGTTCATATGACTCGTCCAAAGAAGATGTGAACGATGACAAATCGTATATGGAAAATCAATGAGCCAACTGCTAATGCATCGACGGATCCCACGGTGGTTATGTTGTGATGTCCATTGCTGACATTGCGCATTGACGGCGTCCCATGGTCTGCTTGGACAACGCAAAAATTAATCAGCGCTCACCAGTAAAATTTATTCAAGTCATTCCTTTGTTTTCCTAATTAAACAAGTACAAGGTAATCTGTATCATGAAGACCTGCAGGCTCGTTACAAAACACGCAATCTATAGTTACTCAGCGCTTTTTGAAAACTGTTGGCTAATTTTTTAACGAATAAGAAAACAGGGGAAAAAGGCAGACGGATGCAAAGCACGGCATTCGCGTCAGGAGGCATTCTGCTAACGAAAAAGTAAAACGAACAATTAACGCAGAAATTAAGAGCAGAAGTTCAAAACGAAAGTTCATAAGTGAAAGCACATGCTGACCAATAAAAGCTGTCTCATTATTCAGCAGCTGAAAGAATCCCGTTAAAGTAAGAAATCTCAAAGGAGTCTATAGAAGTCTACGGTTAAACGGAATTTGCGCTAAACGCAGAAAAACAATAGCACAGAATCAAGCCAAACTGTCTAAGTAGTACACAGAAAGCAAAAAGACTTTTGCGCAACAGGGATAACAAACTGCCAATATTTTAGAAGTAAAACACAACTCTAAAGCTCAGTTAACTTGCTAGTAACGAAAACATTCAGTAGCCAAAATCTAAATGCAAAAAAGTTAAACAATTCCTTCTGTCCCGAATGCTACCTGTAAAGATGCAGCAATATACTATCGCAGCTATCTGTTGACTTAGGCCAGTTTATTAATCTATAAGCATCTAAAGTATAATTTCAAAGCAGTATAGGTTCAAAGCCGTAATCGAATATGCAATAGCGAAACAAGCTGCACCTTTGGTCATGACTGAGTACGGGAAAATCGACCAACTGAAACTAAAGTGCGAACCTAACCTATGGATACTGAATAAACGTAAGAGCCTCACGTGCTAACCAGTTTTCCAGTTTTCGCAAGTGACAGAAAGACAATAAGTTTCGTCGTTTCCTGACGACATGGTGCATTCCCTAGAGAAACCCTCCTGAATTTTAATTGCAGACAGTCATTAAAATATATGCATGACTGGGAGCAATGAACTAAAATAAGCAAGCTATAGGTGGCAAGTAACCTCCCTTTCACCTGAACTGAACAATGAAGTATTAGTATTCAACTGAAAGTCAGAAAGGCTACCAAGAGCAGCGTCAATTAAAATAGTCAGTCACATGTTGCAAAGGTACTACGAACGTAGTGCGCGCGAATGATACAACGCCGTGCGCTCAACTCGAATAGCCAATAATGATCGCATCGCAGGAATAGATGGTTTTTGAAACGGTGAACAAATGTGCCCGTCGCTGACGCACACCAACTTTATCAGTTTGCCATTTTCAAGTGCCCAATGAAGATCGAAGTTTTCAGTTCGATTACCTTACTTCGCTGGTCGTCTTTGACCAACGAACGCGGAATGCAATAAAAGATGCTTTGAAGATAAGTAAACATTTCCAAATGGAAGCAGCCCTTTGGAACATTACTATTAGAAACGTGGAAAGATCGTAACTGGATAATTGGTTAACGCTCACTTTCCCTTTACAATGAGTTTTCAAAGTACTTTCAATAGTACGATTAGCTACCGGTAACAATAGTTTTTAACCCGAATACAAATGCAAAGCATCACACTGTTTAAATAGTAGGTAAATAATATGTTTGAATAAAACGTGAGCAGAATTCTTAAAATGACCGATCGTAGCATCCTTCAGATTGTTACATATTATCGCAACGTACTGCAGTTGTAAGAAATATACTCGCAACGTTAGCTTTGATCATTTAATTAACTATCCGTTCAAAACTAGGCAAAAAATTATCAAAACAAACTCGCGGGAAACTGCACCTCTGGACCTATACGAAGAACAGATGATATATTACATATTGATGCAGACGATATAGAATTAAACGCATGTTGCTCATCTCCGTAAATATGTGGCTATTACGAGAAAATGTATCATAATAGAAAAGATTTATTGCCAGAACTGCAAGCTGCCATTTGATTAAGGCACAAATGAATTAGCGTTTATGACTATCGTCATGGAAATCTGAGCTTTCAATTTGACATCCGCAAACTAGCTAATCTCCTAAAGGTACCACATTTTAGAACGGCCACCGTCTTTGAAACACAAACGAAACCAGCTTTGCAACTCAAGCTGAACGGGAGAGGGCAACGACAGGCGAACGTTTCGCGAAAAAGATGGTAGCCTAACATTTATGAATAAAATTCCAATGAGTCCTAATTTTTCGATATCGTTTAGAAGTATGAAGCATGAACTTTAGCGCAGGCATTTAGCACAAAGCATTATGTTCATACTAAGCCCTAAACGGCATGGAGTCAATGCACTCATCATCTTCTTGTGGTATGCAAGTGCTGGAAGAACTGTCCCTTCTCTTCCAAGCGAGTGGCGAACCGCATTTCAATGCACAGAGTGCAAAATCATCTAGAATTAACCACCGAAGAAAACGTGAAGCGCTACTTACTACTCGCGTTAAACTTTGTCAACAAGCAAAGACGAAGATTTGAATGAAATTAGGGACTAAAGTCACTGCATTGCTGAGGGCTTGGAAACCGAACATCATAGCATCAATGGAAGCCTCATGCAACTGCGAATAAAAACGAAGCAAAAAGAGCAGTTAAGCAATGCTACCAAGTACGAATGTTGAAAGCTCAAGCAAGGGGCTCTTAAAACGTAATTTTAGCCCCTCAGAATAGACCACCGTTTTATACAACAGTTTTGGCATATTTGCGGTAGTAGAAAAACCACAAATCCACACGCGCAAAAGCTGCAGGAGTTATCAGCGTTAATCTGAAACCTCCAAGTGAATAGCAAATTATTATTCAAAGATAGAATTGTAATTGTCAGTAAATGTTGTCAACCATCGCTGCGAAGACAAATTGAAACCGTCTCCCCATATACAGCAGCAAAATACACATAGATGGACAAAGAAAAGCATCCTGCACAGGCCATATTTTTTTCATTTCTTAATGTCTCTGCCCCGTAAAATTATTGCTATTCTTTCGGTTAAGTGCCTGTAGACTCCCTAAGTATTTGATTAGTTACCTTTCAAAAAAAATGATCAGAGGATTAAGATAACACGTTAACGCTAACACTGCGAAAATACAGGCCCTTATCAGCGATCAAAGTTTTACAGCTTTTGCAGAAAATACGTTCTTGTTTTTCAAAGGGAATGCAGTGATTTTGAATTTAAAAAATACACACGTTTTTCATGCATTTGTTTGAGAAACCTCTCGTTGAACCATGTAGAGTGTTACTATTAAAAGCGGAAAAGAGTAAACTTCTTTCCGACTAAAACAGAAGAATTTGCACCAAAACCACATGCAAACGCCATGCTGGAAAAATATGGATGGGAGAAATGGATAATGCATTTTTTTAGAGCATAACGTTTCGTCATTAGAATTCTTTAGATGATGGAAAGGAAGAATGCTAATAATGGAATGGAACTGCACTGCAAAAGCCATATAATCATGTTCATTTAAGGAAGCTTTTCCAACAAGGCAATACACTGCCATTTCAACACGGAACGCGTTCCCTATCAAAGTAAGACAATGCATACTGTTATCGTACAGACATTACTGGACCGTGATTTGTATATTATTAATGTTATAGTAACGAAGTGTCTTAAACAAAAAAGAAAGTAGTCAGCAAAGAGTGCTTTTCCAGAAGGCTCAGACAACAATTTTGTTTCTGCGAAACTGTCTTCGTCGGAATATAGAAAATGGCTCGATGCAGAGTAAAAGAGTCCACTATAAGTATCGACATGAGTAAAGGAAAGCTTAACTTAGGTCAACTGCAAAGTCGGAACTACTGCTTGCAACTGGATCAACGTTTCCCCCGCGAGTATATGGTCGACATGGTTGCAATCGATTTGACGTCCCACACACCTGCACTTAAGGCTTTTTTGCACAACATGTGGAGCTACTGAACGCGGTAACGCTTAAAAACGTACTTTTAGCTTCCCGTCCCCAAGAAACCAAATGCAATAGATTCACGCTGCTTCATTTGCGCAAAAACTTGCCAGGCCTACTTGAACGAAAACTGAAATTGAGATTTATAAGCCGTTCGCTCTGAGTAAACAGATGTCACTGCTTGAAACCTGGAAACAATTGCATATAATTGAATTTCAAAAAACTTTTGGTCTACTGAATGAATATGCGATTTCGGACGACCATGACAAGCTGACGACGACCCATCGCGATAGGTTAAAGATGAAGAAGAAGCGATGAAGCATTTTAAGATGCATATCGTGCTCCTTGGTAAAACAATTAATCCTCATCGCCAGTACGCTGTGCCAGCTATAGCGGTCAAAATAAAAAATATGTTTTGCTTACAGATACAATGCTGACTGCCCTTTAAGAGCTGCAACGACTACCGAATTTAATCAGCCATTCCGCTGAGAAAAATAATACCAGCTTGCGTAACTCAATTGTAATTGTAACGCTCAAGGAATTAACGTTCACAAAAACGCTAACGTCAGCAAATTAAGAAGTAAACAAACTAAGAAAGCATGCAAGTTAATGGGAAAGTAGACCTTTCTAAGTGTTCTGTTTCTTCACAATTAAAAGGCTCAGAACGTCAGAAGAAACTGTTCAATTGAAACTGCCAAGTAATACTTGTCGCAGAGGAAGATAAACCAAGTGAATGCTACTCCTACAGAACCTTAGGCGATAGGCGTTGCCTAGGAGCAAAACCCTATATACGCACTGTTAAAAGCAATTAGAACGCTCTTACTCAAACGATGCTGTTCTCTGCCCATCTAGCTCCTCCTCGCGACAGCTTACCATTAGCGCTCTTCCAAAATTCAGCGGTACTTGCGGTGAAGAAATTAAACATGACAGAAGCACAATTAGAAACTGCATATACATCGTGTTATTTCAGAAACTGCTTATCAAGCAAAATTAGGTCGTCCGTCATTTTAATGAAACGAATAACGCATTGCCATTTCTCCACCACAATATGAACTATAAACATTAACGTGATGCATGCATATCGTAAATATAGGTCCTGCCCGCGCGCACTCCGAACGCACTTCTGTTCGCGGCGCCATTTAATGTAAGAGTCACAGCGGAAAGACTATACACAGCGTGATGCGCTAGCAAGTGAATAACAAATAGAGGATGAAGAACTTGTACCTCAGTTACCGCAATAACGTACAATCAAAAAAACTTTAATGAAGAGCCACCTAAGCTCCAAGCGCTGAACGTTAAAATAAAAGGAGGACTTTCCCGAAAGCGTCCCACGAATAATAGCTCCCGCTAGCATGTTAATCCAGCATTACTGGTAATTAGCGCACTGAAAGGTCGAGCGACATAGTTGGCCACGCAAGATGCCATCCCTTAGGGAGGCAGTAGTGAAAGGCTGCGGTGTTTCTCTACTCGTAAAGTAGCGGTTATACCTGAGGTCGTTTCTGAGTGAAGGATCTATACACCACTGCAGTTACAACTCATTCGGTTGCAGCTATCCTTAAGCATAAAACAGGACTCGTCTATGCGCGGACGTTGTGCGGCGGCGCGTCCGCTACACCGAGGGGGATGCTGTTGTGGGACGCATTTCGAAAAGTCCCATAAAAGGCAACAATTTAAAAAATTGAGATTTTTTATTTATTAAAATCAAAGGTTATGCCAGATAGGTTCGTCTGCTTAACTTGAAAAAGACATGAACATCACAAAGGGGGTATTTCTCAGCCAACTTTCCTTTAAAAAAACGATGAGCGCACACAGTAATAGATTGCTTATCTTAAGCACACGCCTATTATGTCCACAAAAGGTTAATGTTAACAACTTGTACGAATAGCGGTACTTGGTTGAACTAGAGCACAGAACCATCAGTAAACATGCAAATTACGTGCTTAAAAAGCTCTTACAGAGAAATACATTGAAAACACAACAAGTTATCTGAAAATGTTACAGAACTATGCGAAGTGCTTAAACTGATGGCTACCAAGTCTGACAACCATTAGCGCACGTAAGATCACACCTCCGAAAATCAATAATAAATAAAAACCAACAAGTAGACCTTGATACCAACATAAATTTTAACTACTGGAAGTGACCATTGAAAACTTCTTTTATTCATCCTACGCCCTGTCTTGAAGCAGTCGTGTTCGTCGTAGGTCCAACCAGCCTCGTATACTCGCTTATTAAAATTGCCCTATGGCAACCTTTTGGTTTTGTACAGACAAGTTAAGCAAGCAATCGATGCCCCACGATGCAAGCATCAACGAAAGCACAAAAGTCAGCAAACAGTTGGCTCAACTCCCTCGAAGGTAATAATTATAAAGTAAGGACAGTGCAATCTTCACTTCATTCTGCTCATTCGGATATCCCGAAGCTGCAGGCTGCAGATCACTTACTCTTTTTAAAGTTTCTATGAATAATGAATAAAAGAAGCAACGCCTGGAAACGATGCGTAAATTTTGGGGGGAAATTAATGTACAGCAAACCGACTACGCCAAAGGGAAACACGTCGACTTAGAAGAGCATGATCAGCTTCCTTCTTTAGTATAAAACCATTAAGCGAAAATTACGCAAACAGTTCGCAGTAAGTCAGCGCTTGCAGTATTCTTAATCGAAGGTACGATGAAACCAGCGTCCATTACAAGTGATGCCGAACTGACAACCCTACGAACAGCTTCAATTTCGGGATGTCACTTGAAAAAGCCCAGCCGGGCTGAACAGTTGGTCACGTATGGTTCATCGATAGAACGTCGATAATATCACCTTTCTCAATTCGCTGGTGGCTTGTATATTTTTACCCTGCCAATACACTTACATTGATACGATGCTGCTACGCAAACGGCAATATCCGGTCGTTAGAGGTTCAATCGTTCAGAAATGACGCCCTGAATAGGTTACATTTTCATGCGCTTCTTCAACCGATAGAAACTGGGTGAGGATAACAACAACAGCAAAAAGTCACCGTAACAGTGAGAAATTGAGAGTACGCAACCGTATGTCAACGAAAGTTGACGCACCGTTACGTGATCGACGTTTCTTCTGAGTCAGCAAACAGTGACGTCTAATGAGGTAGAAATCTAAACGAATGAACGTTTGATTCCTTAACGGCTGTGGAGTGTGGTCGAATTACCAAGTAGCTATAACCGCCTTTGTTGGCGGCGCATGAGCAGCAGCCAATCCTAACTATTTCCTCAGCCATCCAAGCAAGCAAGGAAAAGGAAAAATGTGGGAGCCGAATTGAAGTTTTTGTTGCTCATTACAGAATACTACTACGACACACTAGCTGAACTAATAATTGTAGCCTAGACATACCACTACGTGATTCTTTGCAGAAAAACCTAATTAATACTTGCAGGATACAGGCAAATGGATAGTATTGCGTCTCATCTACTAACGCATGCAGGAAAAACTGATAGGTACACACTTTCATTTACATGCCTGCATAGCGGCACCCAATTCGAAAGCAGACGCAGACTAATGAACAAGACTATACTTTGCCCTAAAGATTACAACAGCTTGATTCCAAAGAAAACATATATCGAGAAGGAAAAAGTAGTTATCACAAACTGAGGAACTGTAAAGTTGCAAGGTTTTGTAGCGTGTCCTAATTCTTCATTTTTTTTTTACAGAAACAGTCAGTTTCTCCAAACGACCGGGCATTACAGATTTATTAGTTTTTGATTCCGAAAGAGCGCACAAACTGATGACGAAACACTGTTCGTCCTAAAGGAGATAAGTCAGTAAAACTTGAGCACTCCAAAAAAAACAATTTCCACAGTAACCAAAAGTGAAACTCAAGCAACTTTGCTATTGGTCGTTTTGTAAAAGATCTGTTAGCTTCATTTTTCTTCAGCACCTATTTTGTTAACCTTTGCGTCTGTTCACTAAGACTGAAGTCGTAGGCGACTAGAAACGATCTTTCTTGCAAGCATGACAGAACGAGTCAGTTCTGAAAGTTTGTATTTTTCATAGTCTTTGTATTATCTGCTTTTCCTAATAAACTATTCCATGTTCAATAGAGGCTTAGGTTTCAATGAACACAAAATTACTCATATAAATGAACAACTGGCAAAACTACGGAAGCAGAGCGCAATACTGTGTAACCAATATAACGATGGTTCACATAAAACAAAGTATAAAAAGTATTGCGCGACTCCGTCCTTGAAATCAGAGTTTGCAAATTCTAAGCGAGCGTTCCAGTGCAATCTATAAAGCTCTGACACGTTGTCTTAAGGGGTTAGGGTAAAAATCCCGAATAGGTCAAAAATGCAATGTAAAGCGTGCCCTTGTAGCAATTCTGCATTGGCATCTTCTAGATAAAACAAAACTTGAGTAGGGGCGTTATTATACTGATTTTTTTCGAAGTTAGTGACTTAAAAAACAAGACCAATAAACAACGCCTCCACTCAAATGAATTCCTTATCTAGACGATGCCAATGCGGAGTTGCTACAAAGGGATATTTTACAGTGCATTTTCGACCTATTCAGGATTTCGACTTTCGGAATATTGACCGTCATGTAAGGAATATATTAAAAATTTCTTTGCTTATGAAGTAAAACAGCTCGACAATACAGTAGTAAAACAGCAAGAAATTAAGAGAGAATGGATTAATTTGCATTATGGCGCTCAGCTTTCAAAAGGGGCTTATGTTTAAGATATAGCACAGCGTGATTGAGCTGAAGCTCAAGCTGAAGTCAATAGCATAAAAGTTACATAAACCAAATCGTATTGCTATTTCTTTTTTCCGGTTTTATCTCTTTTATTCGCAGCAATACCAGGGTGCCTACCAAAATGGATGATGTGCTTTAAGCGGTGTCTGTCATAGGATATAAAAAGTCGGAACTTTGAGAGTACTTAGACTGTAGAGGTAGGAACCTTTGCACTGGTCCAATTCCTGAAACGACAAGCTCTCGAATAGTTAGGAACCCTAACTGAGTCGAAATCCTAAACGTAAAATTTCAGATATTCTTTGTGTTGTGTATTAGGAGAAGCTTGCGGCCGCCTAGCTTTTGTCGTTAGCTTGATGGCAAACCATTCCTTGACCCAAAATAACAACAGCCACGTTCATGGAAGATCAGTATGAAGCCCGGCTTCATAGTCACGCATACAGACAACAGGAGTAAGGAAGGAACAGGTAAGTGGTTACGTGTCGTACTAAACGCTTGTGTTTAATTTTACTAGGATAGAGCATAGATGTACAGGCAACCAATCGCCTGCATCAAATAATCTCATTCTGGTAATTTTATACTTGCAATGCAGTTGCAAGTACAAGTTAAAGTCGTTTATTTCACATGCGTAGAACGCGAAGCGGAAGTCCCGCGGAATTTTCGGGATTCATCTCTGAACCTTACGAACCAATAAGCGCTATTTTTTCCAACCAATAGTAACCCATCTCAAAATGGCTGAGCTTTTGTTCGTTCTATTACAAATATTTCCAACGCCAAATGGATACAAGAGCTAACCGGATTCCGAACTACAGCTGGAGTTTGAGCCTGAAAACTGCCGTTCGTTCAGGGTTCCGGAAATATGAATATTCAGGATTGCAAGATTTAGTCTTATGGCCTATACGCATTTTTAAGTGCTTATAAATAGTACGCAATATCTTTTCGGGGCTAAATACACTGCTTTCATGACCTGACTTTACAGCGCGAAGTAGCAAATTTCACGCTTCTTCGACGCGTACCATGTCGCTTTGAAGAAGCTTAATTTATATTGAAGGTGTGCCATAAATCTGTTCTCTTTCAGGTCGACGGACCTGCTGAACAAGATTAACGAAAATGGACTCATTTCAAAGTATTAACCCTGGGACTTCCCCCTTTGCAAAGAACGCAATAAATACCCTTAGCAGTAATAAAGGAATTGAAATTCCAAAATAGCTTCTCCGCGCTAATACACATCTATCTGCTGCATATGCCATTCTACTGGAACTAATGTAAACGGTTCTTACTTTCTGATTACTACAGATGTACGCGTTGAAGCTACAGCACGTGAAAGCGCGGGAAAAAAGTAAAAGAGGGAAATTTATCAGAGAGGGTTTCGCGTCGCGTTCTTGCCTCGGCTTGCACCGAAAGCCGTTAGTAAGATGGTAAGTGATCACAGAGATTTGAAATGCTCGGAATCTAACTTACCCGTCTGAGTTGTAGACATTTGAGTGCGCCACACGCAGAAAGAGACGATGAGGTAACGCAGTTCTAACAAGCGAGCTGCCACGCATCAGGGATCCAAACAGGACGGGAAGACGGACCTACGCATTGAATCGTATCTCAAGCGAATCAATAGAAAACGGCAAAGGCAGTGCAACGCTAAGCGACCTAACCCAAATAAAAAACATCAGTTAAGAACTACTGTATAACAGTGAGAAAGTGCAGTAGCATTAAAAATGCACAAAAAAGTGTACAACGCCTTATATATTTTCATAATGGAGTTTCTTCCTTAAGGCTCTGTATTAACCGTTGATGACTTCTGAAATAACCGAAAGAAACATTACCATCATCGCTGACGATGGGAAAAGGCTGGTTTCGAAAGCTCAGAAACCGTTACGTTTTTTCTGAATTTTTCTTAATAACTGCTCATCTATTCGTTGGTAAGGCATTTGCATAGGTTATTTCAGAAATTATCAACTGGCAAGACAAAACCGTAATAAAGAAACTCCATCATGAAAATAACAATTTCATAGGTTGGTTGTAAGGTCTTCTACGGCTTTTCCCGTTTTTCGTTGTGCTGTTATCTGTAATTAAACTAAAACAACTGCTCTACCAACGGATGGATGAGCCGTTATTAAGAAAATGTACAGGTATCAACGCATTCAACTTTTTAATGTTCAAAGCTTTCGCCGCCGGGTTAAGGAGGCTCTTTACATTCGCCAACCGTGACGAAGGACAAGAGGTTAGCTCGGCTTGGGACCCACTGATTAGTAAAACCAAGTGTTGCTCTCTGCCGCGCTGACCTCGACCCTCACTCCTATTGTTACGTGAGCCTATATAACACCGATCGGAGAATAACACCTCCTCCACCACCTCACTGACGACGGAACTAGAGCGTTCCGAAAGCTTTGAACATTAAAAAGTTGAGTGCGTTGATACCTGTACATTTTCTTAATAACGGCTAATCCATCCGTTGGTAGAGCAGTTGTTTTAGTTTAATTACAGATAACAGCACAACGAAAAACGGGAAAAGCCGTAGAAGACCTTACAACCATGAAAATACAGCCCGTTACAAAACACCCAGTTTTCAAGAACATCCTCAGTGCCCACGGCGCACTTTGCCTTGACGCAGCCAAACAACTTGAAAGATCATCAATGAAATCGACATTAACGATGGGTAAGTGGACATACCTACTAAAATGCCGCGATGCAGGTCTCCTACCAAAATGTTTCCAAATAAAATGGAACCATGCCCGAAATACA
>JBAJFE010000057.1:0-363879 GCA_037903355.1 Trichuris trichiura
CACCTCAATAACACTGATAATACTAATACCATTGCGAATGATAACATTGACAACACTGGAATCACGAATAGTCGCCCCATTTTGTTTATCCCTTATTACAACGGCATCGGGAAACGAATCCTACGATTAAGCCGTTCCCTAGATTTCAAGGTTCGATTTACGACATCCAGCAGTTTACGTTCGATGGTGAGGAGCGACAAGATCATAGTTCCCTTTGATAGGAGACCAGGCGTCGTCTATGAGATAAGATGCAGTTGCAACGCCTCCTACATAGGAGAAACAGGCAACACCACCTCACTGACGACGGAACTAGAGCGTTCCGAAAGCTTTGAACAATAAAACAGTTGAGTGCGTTGATATCTGTACATTTTCTTAATAACGGCTCATCCATCCGTTGGTAGAGCAGTTGTTTTAGTTGAATTACAGATAACAGCACAACGAAAAACGGGAAAAGCCGTAGAAGACCTTACAACCATGAAAATACAGCCTGTTACAAAACACCCCGTTTTCAAGAATGAAAAATAAAAGTAAAGTAAGATGTGGCAAAGTATGGCAAGTAAACGTAGTAAAACAAAATAAAACACGGCAAAACTAATCGACTTGTGGGCTGAAATTCAGTTTTTTGAAGAACAAAAGTTTTTCTTGCCTAACACGGCCCTCTTCTTCCTATTTTCAACTATTCTTGAAGCCTTTTTATTACCGCTGAAGTACGGATAGTAACTAGCTAAAAGCATTTAGCTAAAAAAAAAGCTCCGCTTGGGAATAGGTTGAAAAAGTCGGAACAGTTACTTTCCGTACGTGCAGCAAAACGATAATTCAAAGCCCGATAAGCGCGATCGACCGCGTTAGAGAAGCGACCGTACAACTTAACTATACGTTACTTAAGATTAGAACACGCGCGGACTAAGTAAGCAAAGCGCAGTTAAGCAGATTTAATATAAACGTAAGAATTTCTTTGCAACACTGCGCGGACGGGGAAACGAGTTGCTGTAATCGCCTGAGCTCTGCATGCGCTACTGTCCGCTCTTACCCGCTGCGTAGAGCATCTCTCCAAGCTCGATTGCATCCGAGTAAGATCCCATGTCGATAAGCAGCCGAAACGACTCCTAAAATAGTAGAAAAACAAATTTTCGGCAATACTGCTTTTCAAACTGTGCTTGCATCACCTCCGGTGACAGCTCCATCGCGCATCACAAGCCCTAGTATATACAGTAATAAATGTCAAAATGATATGCAGGTAAAGTTTGTCATAAGCAGTCGCAAGAGTAGCTCTTATGTCATTCGGTAGGTGAGTCGACGTCATCGTTTGAGTCGGTTCGCTTTTTCGTGCTCGCGTTGATCTGACGATTGTACAATGAAGGAAGTGCAGTCACGTCGTACATTGCAGTTTGGGTATGCGCATGCCGTCGACATTTCTAGCCTACGTGACTTTGTTTTCTATTTGCAGCCGCTTTTGTTACTGTATCCGTCTGGGCACCGAACCAGAGCGGTGTTCCTGATGTGCCCCACGCCGCCATACGTCTAATCACCACAGAGTGCGCAGAGGGCAGCGGTGTGGGGTTTAAAAAAGAGCCCCCTGTGTTGTTATCCGAGACAGGGATCTTGAATTCAATTGTAAGTTCCTCGCTATTCCATAGTCCGTTTCCGCTGATCACTTTGCCTTTGCTTTTCAGAACAGTGATTTAAAAGTTTGCGGTAAAGTTAGCATTAGATTCTTGTTCTATGTCGCCGATAGCGTAGTCAACCAGTGGGAGGCAACGTTGTATCCGACTTGTATTATCCTTTGTGCGCCACCGAAGATTGCAATCAATGGGACAAAGTCCAGGTGGGTACCTTTTCCGGATGTTTTCCTCTTTACCTTCAGCCCCCATTTTGTAGCTTTGTCGCTATGATCGAGTTCATTCAAGAGAAGTTGAATTGTACGAACATCTATCTTGAAGTGCAGAAAGATCAACAAAACTTTACCACATTGGTGCGAACTTTCTTCTATTTTGGATTTGCAATAGTACCCCCCGGTACTACCACATTTCAAGTTTCGCCACGTGCTGTCCTGATGCGTTTCGTCGACCTGTAGGCATAGATTCAGCTCATCCACCTTTCTTTGTCATCGTTTGCTCGCATGAATCTTTTAGCAATTGGTTGTGGTTTTCCATTCATTTATTTTCTTCGGTCTATTAAAGTTTGGCGTTGTGAAAGCCAAGCGTAAACAACCCATACAGGCCGCGGAAGTCGCCTTCTTTTTAAGCGTACATTCTCCTCAAATGGCTTATGCTTATTTGCGCTGTCAAACACTGACTGATAGCTCAGGCAGCGCTGCTTCTATAAACGTCTAAGAAGTTGGCTGCTATGGGTGCGCTATGTTGATCAGCTGTGTTAACAAGTACTGATATTAGAACTTAAAAACGCAGGGTCTGCCTTGTTTTCATATTCTTATCTACTCCGCCTAAGTAAGGTGGTTTTTGGTGCTAACTTGTTTTTCTTCTCTGTGTGACAGGCAGCCCAACGTTGTTTGTTGTTCGGAAAATTTTCAGATGACAAACCCTCATATGCACCTCTTATGAAAGCCAATATTATTTAACGATTCCCGGCTTAGCAACTGTCAATTCCAACAAGTAAGAATTTAAGTCATTTAATTTTTGGGTTTTCATTACGTTTTTAGCGCGCGGAATACATTTGTAAAAGACTTAGCGTAATTGCTTACGCTCGACGGATTGTTGCATGCGCTGAATCAATCGAAATTAAGCATCCATTTGCGTATTCTGAAAAGTGTGCAAAAATTCTCTCAACAAAAACTATCTTTTAATCGATATACATTATGAGCAAAACTCGGCCTTGAAAGAAAATTAATCGTAAAAAACTTTACTAAGATTGTTAAACGAATTGATTTTTCCGTAAGCGTTTTTAGCGACAATGCTGTCGACAGCCAGTTTTGCAAGCATGGAAATTTTGCAAAGCGTCCAATCTATTTTCGAATATGCAGTTTTTCCGATGCGAAAAGGTCTGCCCTGAGTGTGAAGCGTTTTTTAAAAAATTTCCTCTGCATAATGACCGTCGCTTATTGCGTAATTTCAGACGCGCCGACTTAACGATAGGGATACTGTATTTTTTTAATTTTCAGGTAAGTTCATCAATTCACTAGGCTTTACCTAATCTTTTAACTGTAATATAGTTTGTCGACGGCGGATTGGCAAAAGATTATTTATTTAAGTTTATTCTCGCTCAAAAAATCTTTTATTCCGATTTATGATTCAAATGTCTTTCTCAAAACGATGTTGACCTGAAGAATAGATTACGTTCGAAATAAGAACTCTAATCGGTCGTGCAGTGATCGAGACATGTACGAAGGTTAAATTTTGTAAAATGATGAGATTACGAATGAACAAATGCGTTTAATCCTCAACATTTGTCGTTTTACTTTATAAATACCACTGCCAGTGCTGTGGCAGGAATCTCCTTCGCATTTTGCGTAATCGTTTAAACCTAAAGCTTAAGAAGGTCAGAAAAGCATTTTGATTGTACACTGTTTCGTTTTCACATTTATAAAAGAGTGTATTTTGAGGAGTTTTAGCAACTGTTGGTGTTTTGTTGAGTAAGCTGTTGGATACACTTGCGTGATCGATTGCAAAGCAGAAATTTGTGCTCCAATGGAAGTTGGACAAGAACGAACGCATTTCGGGTCGCCATGACGATAGCTGCTGATCAATTAGTAAAGTGGAACGGCGTAAGAGCTGAGATATTGCGTTTTTAATGCCCTTATAATCTTTATTCAACTCCTAACGAAAGAAAGTAAAATAAAGAGCTTTCACCACCTTACGCACCTTTACCGCTGCAGTGCCTTTGTGTTGACGGACGTAAATCGTTCACTAACGACGATCCGTTCCGCAAAGCAACGTTTGGGAAGTCAACCTTCCGAAATTCCCATTACTACAGTAGTTGCACACGTCTTGATATGGTATATGCCTTAGGCAGACCATTTCTTTTTTGTAAAATCAAAGAAAACTTAAATATAAAATCTTACCCACTTTTGCATAATTTTATGACTGTACAGGAGTTCAGTATATATTAGCTCTGCTTAGTAATTATTTGCTCTCGCTCATTATTTTCAAATTTACTATATATAGAAAAGCCGCTTTTCGGTGGGCTATTTCGAGTAGACTGCCAGGTCACCGTTGATACTGGCCTACAGAAGTGTACTATTTTAGCATGAAAGCCTGAACGTCACCCATTCAAGTTCACTGATGATGACGGCCTGTTTCGAGCGTTACGTCATATAT
The DNA here is from genome assembly GCA_037903355.1 of Trichuris trichiura. NCBI lineage: Eukaryota > Metazoa > Nematoda > Enoplea > Trichinellida > Trichuridae > Trichuris > Trichuris trichiura. The sequence goes on from JBAJFE010000057.1 coordinate 4,275, forward strand.
ATGTTACAGGGAATGCTTGGAATTAGGCATTATGTAGAATGCCGAATATCTCTAGGCAATGTATGAAACACTTAATATTTCATACGATTCTTAGGCATTCTGTACAATTCCGCTGCGATGCTACACTAGCGACACCTAGAAACAAAGTGGGCTGTTATTTTGCAGCTTTGCCCACTGTAGTTTCACTATACCATGGCTTCAGACAGGGCGGAACAAGACAGTCGACAACAATAGGAGAAGAAATGGGTATTTTGGCCGTAGAACCTTGCCGGCTATCGTGCTGCGCCTTAGCCTGAGCCTAAGCCGAAATGCAGGGACAGCATAGGCGCAACGTAGCGAGAAAACAATACACTTTTCCCTGCAGGTGTCGCCACCGTCCGTTTGCGAGAGAGCAGATGACAAGACCTTAAAAGTCTCCAGTGCTAAGGTACGATCCACATTTAGCCTAAATATTATTTTTGTCGTTCTGTTTAACGTTTACGCATTATACACAATGCCTAAGCGAAGTATACAGCGTATTAAAGCAAAACAGATATTTCATACTCTGCCAAAAATCAATCATTCTATAGAATGATAGAATTTCATAAATAGAATAACAGGAAATATTTAGACAAAGTGTGAACCATATCTTGGCAGTGGAGCCTTTTAAGGACTTATCACCTACTCTCTCGCAGCAATTATAGCGGCGACACCTAAGGGACAACGCGTTCTGTTTGCTCGCTACTTTGTGGCTATGCCGTCTTTCTATGTTGGCTTAGACTTAAGCAAGTGGAAAATGCAATAGCCGCAGGATTTTACGTCCAAAGAGCCCCCAGTTTTTTTTCGCGCCCTTGTTGGCTAGCCCGTTACCCCATAGCTTAACCCTAAACCAAGATTTAAGAAAAGTGTAGTCAGGAAAGTAGCAAAAAAGCAACCCACTTCTTTTGGTAGGTGTCGCTACTGTAGGCTTACGGGGCATACTTGAAAAAAGACAATTGAATACTTTGCCGGTTTGTCCCTTAGCATCGTAGAGAATGCACGAGAAACGTGCGAAATATGAAGTGCTTCACACAATGCCTAAAGATTTTAGCCAGTCTAAGCTTTGCCTAGTCTTTCTACGCATTGTCTAACTTCAGACGCTCCCATATATATATATATATATATTCTCCATTTAAGAAGCCACAGATAAAATGTTTCAAAAATGAGCTACTGCTAACTTCATTTTCGATTTACACAGCTTTGTCCCTTTACGAAATGCTACCAGTACTATTGAAAGTTTTACCAATCGATAATCGATTTGTCCTCATGCAAAAATTGGAAAAGCTATAATTTCATTAGTTGTTGTGGATATAAGACATGCCTACAGTGCATCCATAGAATACTTATAGTTGCTAATGCTACAAAGTTTGGGAGAAGCATTGTCAAAGAATTTTACCAGGTCTTATTTAAGGAATGACCTAGTTTATGCATTTTAATATATTCATACATAGCCAATCGTTATTAGCATATCTGACCAATAGTAGCAACTTTGATTATTAGCGCTCAGTGTTCCTTTACCTACTTCTGATTCTAAAAACTTTTCAAAGATTAATATTATGCTAATAATGGTAACACGTACGCACCGAAAACATACAGCTACTCCACAGAACACCAAAGGATTTTGACTTTGAGATGTCGTAAGTAAACAGTAGAAAGAATGTATTGCTTACGGGCAGCAAATAGCAAGAAAGTATTACGTTTAAATGCGTAGAGCAATTCTCCATCTAAAACAATATACCTTAAAATGATGCTAAGTTTCGAGATGCTAAAAAAAAGAAGCGCGCGAAATTATTGCATTGAAGTAGGGCGTGTTCACAGTTTATGCTCAGCAGACGACAAGTTTGGAAATTTAATATTTGGGTTTGGGAAACTGGTTAACAGTCTGTTTTGAACGAAACATCAAATGAAGCAGAGGTGTCAGAAAGAGCAGCGATCGCATCTACCATGATTGTTCGCAACGTGTTGTCATGGATAACTATTGTCGCCCTACTTCGCGACGAGATTGGTAAGCTGATTCGTAATAAAATCCCAAATAGCGGTTAGCTTAATTTTTCTTTATGCAACAACAACAACAATGTTGCAATTTTTCAACGTTAACATCGTATTGGCAAGCCTTCTGGTCAACAACTTACTAAAAGGGGAGTGAAGGTCTAATGCACATCATTCCCTATAGAGAAGTTCATTTCAATCTCAAAGACATTAAGCAAAATGAATTTTAAAATTTAATGCCTACGTTTAACTGACGCTTAGGGCTAACGATAAAAATAAAAAAACTTCTACTACGCGTTAGGGTGCGTTGCCATGAAACGGAGGAATGATGAATAGCATATTATTATTATTATCAACCATAAAAAGCATGAAATCAATACAAACCCTCAGAGCATTACTTGTAATTGCTGAAGAGAATTGTACGGTTCAAATAAGTCACCTACAAGGATTTCATTTGTTTTAGCATTCAGTCTGCCACTCGGCCAAAGACTTCAACCAGTCTACGAATATAGGGAGTACATACCGCCATCGCGATGGCCAACGGAAATCACCGTGGCGGGAAGCTATCCTTTCATGCATCAATGGTCAGATGACACGATCAAACCGCAACCATTCAAGTCCGAATTCGTCAACGGCTTCGCAACCGGCAGTGAAAGGATCAAATTCATGAAAGGCAGTTTGAACATACCCAGCGTACGGCACAACGCCATTTGGGATTTGACGGGCCAACTGCGCTTAGGTCCATCGCTAACGCATTTCAACTGGCAAAACGACGTTCTGCGCAAAAACTCGCTCAACTTATCGCCGGCTGCTCAAAATGTCCTCGAATTCGATCCAGCATTCGAACAAGACTCGGGTAAGTCGCATACGAAACCTTCTTGACAAGATACATATACATCAACTATTTAAGAAGTTAATATCAATCAATAATTATGAATTATAATAAATTTCAGGACTGTTGGAGAGGTCGGCATACGACAGCGGTTGTACTTCGGTTTATTGCAAAAATCCCGGATCCGGTTTTGACGGCGCAATGGTAATGCAGCCTCCAAAAAACTTTTACTTGAACGGTAAACTTGATTTCCCAATGTTCACGGGAACCTACGGGGAGGGATACAGGTTCGACCGTCACTTTGATATTTTTGCTGGCCGTCATCCCGTAAGCGTTACGGTTGGCCATCATACTAATCCATTTATTCAAGCAATGCTTCGAGAATAGCTGCAGCGAAGTATCGCTCTTAAATTTGGTTAAATAACTTTTGCAAAGATGAACTTCACTGGCCGGCAAAAGCAGCCGTCTTCGGCTCTTACAATGTACGTTGAAAATGTTAGCTTTAGATAAAATGCGTTAATTAAAAACTGACAAGCTGATAAGATGGAAATTTACGCATCGAAGGCTGTCCGCTAGTAAGTAAAGAGGAAATAAGTGCCACTTTGAAAAAGCCTTAATGACAAGCAACCTAAACATTCCAACAGCCTTTCATATCTACATCATCATCTGGAAAATATGGGCATTCTGCTGCCTTTACGTTGAAGATGAGAAGTAGAGAAGTTTTTTAATTAAATCGAATATTCACAGGAAGGAATGAAAGATTTGCACTGTTCTGCAAAGTATACACATAAGCAAGAGCACAGATAAATTGTACTCAAGTTTCGGGACAAGATTACGTGAGCAAGAATTATGGTGCAAATCTGACACTCCTTTTAAGGCAAAAATATCTAACGACCTTTGAAGCCGCGACCTTGCAGCCACTGACCCACTTCGACATGTTGCGCTAATACTTGAGTGTTAATGCGAGACCTAACTTGAATGCTACGCAGCAAAGGCCTAAGGTAGGGTTCCACGTCGTCCGGCGACGCAAACGCATCCTAAACAAAAAAGCAATTATGCTTACGCAACGAACATAATGGATTATTTAAAAAATCTTTGAACATATCCAGAAAAAGTGCTTACATCAACGTTCCAATCGATCATTTCTCCATGAACGTTTGTTAGAGCTTGCTAGGTTCAAAGTGGTTAACAGTTGGGCGAAGCGACGACACGCGTATATACCTTGACAAGTTTGTCAAAATACAACGTATTGCCGTGAGTTTGAACCAGTTCTTTCCAATGAGCTTTTATGTAGCACCAAGCAAACTTGTGCCCCACTACAGTCCTTGGCATATATTCAAAAATGCTGGCTATGTGGGATTTCGACGCCAAGTTACCCTAAGAAAGAAGCTGAAGTAACCTTATTGGTCTAACCCTTATCGCGACAGCATTCTCGCCGACTTGGAAAAAATATGCTGAGGCAAACATTATACAGGAAAGGACAAAGTTGTTAGAGTTGACAGATCTCTATTCGAGAAGCAGATTTCCCAATCAATTTTCTGTAAGGGCATTCAGCACAAAGCTTACCGCTTCGTAAAACTTCAATAAGTTTTCCAGAACACTTAAAATGGGCGTATAACCGATTGCAGCTAAGTATTCAGAAGAATTAGGTTCATCTACGTTCTCTTTGTACAACTGCAAACAAAATCATTTGCTTGGAAGTGAGATCACAATAACGAACTCGCAGCATAGTGTCCGCGTCAGCCTCGTCACCATAGCGGCATACAGCGCATAAGATCTAAAAAAATTGCATAAAAAAGCTGACTGCCGATGGTAATAACATTATTACCAAAGGCCGTAATTGGCTTATGATGGGCACTTGGTATTTGACGAACGCGTCGAACATTTCCCGCGAAAACTGAACGACAATTTCGTCGCCACATTCGACCAAAGCCGACAGAAGACTAAAGCGAGCAACTTTTTCCAAATAACCTGCAAGAGAAAGCCAAATGACCCACCAAGAAAAGCGGTAAACATGTCTGCACGGAAATCTAACAATGTAGAATCAATGAGAGTATTCTTACTTCGAGACTCCTTTGGTTTCCAACCGTACGTATGGAACATTGGATAGAGCAGTTTGCGAAAGAAGCGCCGAAGACGCTTGTACGTTGGGGCAAACTGAAAAGTACCCATTAATTCAACTGCGCTTGTAGCCATTAGCGAAAGCATTCCCGGGCACGTTTCTTCCGCGCACGCTTCCAAAAGTTCAAGATAAGCAATCACTTTGACCCTGCATGCCCGAACCTAAAACATGAAAAGAAAAAAATGACACTAAGCCCAAACGTGTTAGCCTTCTTATCCACTTGCCAATGCGTACGCGTCCGCTAAGATGGACATACGATTCGTGTCACCGAAGCATTGAAAAGATTTGAAAAGAGCTCTCCGCAGTTCGATACCATAAAAAACGCGGTAGAACCCTTTGAAGTCCCAATTGAGCTGTAACAAATGGCCTCTTTGCTTAAAGCATCCAAGAAACAGCGTACCTTAAGCCAATCGCCGCGATTAAAGTTTGACAAAACAATTTCGTCTTCCTGCTTAGTCATCAGGTGAAACAAAGGCGCTTTGGCGTTCTTGTACGAATACATCACAATAATAGCCCAACAGAACTCCTTCTGCCCTAAAGTTTAAAAAAAAGAAAAAATTACAAACTAACAACAACCAGCACAAACGGAACGGCAAAATTGGTCAAGCGACAATATTTTGGCGAGAAATTTTAAAGTATCAAATTCGAAACGAAACTTCCCGTGTCGCAAACGTTTGCAGGTACTACAAGAAAGCGCCGTCCAACTATTCGGTATTTTTCCAACTGAAATTCAGAAAGATGTTGTCAACAATTTGTTCTAACCACCCGAATACGCATATGTGCGTATGGGATCCGACGCGTGCAATTACTAAGAACATTTGTTGCTTTATCAGCAGGACTGCATCGCGGGGACAGTCCACAAAATCTGCTATAAGCAAAGCTCCTAACCGTACGTCTCACTAACTTTGAAGATATCTACTCGAAGGTCAAAACAGAAAGTAAGCAAATCTTGGAGGTTTTTCTTTCAAAAAAAATCAAAACATTTCACTCAACATAAGGCGACAACCACATTGAACTTTAAGGAAAAGCACTCGAGATTACGAAGCTAGAAATATTTCGTACGAAAAAGCACCGGACAGAATGACGCATGACGTCTTGTGACGTCATCTAATTTGCATTTTTTAAACCTTAGGCCTTACTTCTAGTTAGGCTGAAAAGTATTGACCCCATCTCCGTCGACGAGACCCCGCAAAAGTGGTTCACTGAAAACGCTTAGGCAAAAATTGCCATAGCAACTTAATTACTCTTATGCCATAGTCGCGTACTGTAACATAATTTACATTAGTTCGTCATGGCCGCTCCATTCGTTTGCGAAGCGCTATAGCGAGTAGGAAACATTATCATTGCAAAATGAAGCACTGGTAATATTTCTCGTGGAAATAAATAGTACAGTAGCTCACTAGCTTAATGCTTAAGCTAGGAAACGCTCAATTATTAATACACTTTTTTGGGAAGCCATTTTTATATTTAAATGACTAGCCAATAAGGGTTACGCAAAAGCAAGAGCGGAATAGGCGTTGCCAAATAACCAGTGCATTTACCATTCGTCCCATCTTCGATAAAACGCGTTTGCTTCAGACGCAGCACTGCGGTGGGTTTGCTCCAGTCAATTTCAGCCTAAAGAAAGCAAGCTAACGCTGTGCGCTTCGGCGAAGCATCAAATACGCAGAGGAGAGGAAAGCCGGGCTTCGACATCCACTCCGATACTATTAACTCAACGTCATAGCCTGACAATGAGCTCATCCATCGCCATATTTGACTCAAGCTAATGGACTTGTAAGCGTACTCGTAGATGAACGAACGTAATGCATTACGAAATAGCTAAAATAAAAACAAAAAGTTGAGATTTAAACAAGTATGAACTAGAGTACAGTAGGCCTTTGATTTTTCAAACCGCAATTGCATAAGGCTAAAGCTCGAATAATAAAGCTTATTCTATTTTTCAACTTTATTCTCTTATGTATATATGGGCTAATTATAGAACTCTAAGCGGCTTGAAGGTCTGTCGTATATAAGATTATCTTACGATATAAGACAATAATGCAAAATGAATAAAGTACTGCTGCGATTGCGCACTTCTGAAACAAATGAACGGAATAGTATAATGAATTAGATTCCAAAGCGACTCGGTGCCGAGCAGCGCAAAAATATTATTAATTTTTAACGGTTTGGACTGCAGGGATATTTCGATTCCTTAAAAGCTGATGCATTAATATGCAACCTTTACCTCGTCGCCTAGAAATCGTTCCAACAGAACGAGCATATGATAAGGTTTGGCGAACAAATTGACAGTGCGATAAATGTCAATGTCAATTGGGTTTCGGATGGTCTCCTGAAAATGTATAGGAGAAAGTATTGCTTAAAAAAAGAGCGGCTACGCCTTGCCAGAACAATTTTCGAATGCCGCGACGCGTCCATAATTAGACCCTTATTTGTATCGCACAAGGCGGTGAAGACTTCGAACTCTCTTGACGGGCAATGAATATTCGCAAGCTTGTCACCAACATAGGTGCAAAGGGCATCGTGAATAAAGAATTCATTCCATGATTGCTGAAACAAAAAGAAAATACAATCTAGAAGGAAGCGACATGGCCAAGAAAAGTCTACTGGTGAGACTACGGCTCCTAACCACAGCCTAGTCAGCTCGTGAGCAATGGATACGTGGACTTCCCGTTCGGTTCGACCATCTTCAGAATTTTCGGCGACCAAATAATTTTCACAAGCCAAAATCAAACCATAAAATTCTGAAGCACCTATAAGCGGGATAAACAATATCCTGAGGGCATCCGTTCGAACTGCTTCAAAAATATTTTAAATCTTCATACATTCATTGAAATCCGGCACGGAAACGTAGTCCAACTTCTCTAGGCCAATTCTGTAGGCGAAGTATTCTTCAAGTACCGCATATATTTTTACGATGATCTGCAACGAGACAAACTTCCATCTAGTCGGATGACATAGCTCAAAGAGGTCACATCAAGAGCGGCAGTATTTCGCTTGTACGACGACGGCATGCCATAGAATCGAAAGATCATACCACCGGGACCTATTCTCTGAAAAAAAAAGAAGCAACGCGACGTAAACAACATCATTTATAGTATAGCTTATTAGCATACTTCTACGTAGTTTGCTTCCATAGCAATCAATCCAAGGGCGCAGGTAGGTAGCTTTGGAGTATGCGCGAATTGCACCGACTTAAAGCCATTCCCAATGGGTACTACGTTAACCGCTTTCTGGAAAGACGCCGCAGAAATAACCGTCTGAATTATCCCTCAACATAAAATCTCAATATTCGCTCTCTTGTGATGACACGTTGCGGAAAGAAAGTTTAAAAAGAATTTTAATGATTACCATGTTCGAAATGACCGTATAATTTTCCGGGATGTCAACGACAAATTCGTACGACGATCTGAATGTCAGTTCATCCCAACAGGGAAATGCGAAACGAGCGTAACCTTTCTGAATAAGCAGATTGGTTAGATGCTAACGGCAAGAAGATATTAAAAGATTGTATTGTTTTTTTGAAAAATGCAAATATTATATCTGAATATTTAGTCTCGAAAAACAGGATGTCTTTTAACAGGCTTGAATAGTTTCATAGTAGATCTTCAGATTCACGGGTTTTTGCCAACACCCAACAGGCAAAACCCGTGAATCTGAAGATCTACTATGAAACTATTCAAGCCTGTTAAAAGACATCCTGTTTTTCGAAACATCAAAAGTGCTCACGGTGCACAAGTCCTTGAAGCAGCTAAGCTGCTAGAACAGACAAACAGCAAGCCCACCCAACAGGCAAAACCCGTGAATCTGAAGATCTACTATGAATATTTAGTCGGCCCAAATAACTTAGCAAAAGCAAAGCTTACGTTGAAATTCGATACAATTGCGATCTTCTCCTGACCTTGACAGCTGTATACGATGCGGTGAAGACCTTCCCCACGATCGTTGATTTTTCCAGTAAACCAGAGACTCAGTTTGGCGCTCGTGCCAACTTGAACGTTTTCAGCAAGGTCGATAACTACATTGCGGGATCCCTCGCCAAACGTGGTGTGCAGGTTCGACTTTTCTTCAAGGAGAATGCAATGCACTCAATTTGGCGGAAAAATTCGCGACGACCATAATGTTACAACGAGATAACTATGCTATTGAATAAGCTTGCAAACAAGTCTGCGCGGGAAACTTTCGAACCAACTTCATACGCAAATAGATCTTTAGATAAAGATTTGGCAAGTTGGAAAATAATGGAAGAAAAGAGAATGGTTTACTCACTCGTACAGCCTAACCTTCCGGGAGGTTCCAGGGTGATAGAAGCTCTTCGAATTCGAATCTCATCGCCGTTTAGTTTAACGAACTTGGCAGCACTTACAAACTGAAACATCGAGACAACAGTTCACTGTGTCTAAGCAATAACGCGTAAAGCTTTCGTTAGCAAAGGAAAAGCCAAAAAAGTCATTGTCATTTCAAGAATCGACTCGTCAATGCTGGTGCGGAACAACTACGCAAAAGTACCTTGAATGAAATGACAACTTTTCCAAGAAATGCGTACAAACTTGGGAATATCGCCAGTTTGATCGAACTGTGATTTGGTTCCCAAGTCGTTGGTGCAATGGGTAAAGCGTGCACCTTTGGGCATTTCAGCGGCTCTTTCCGCGCTCCAATCGACCTTCTCTCGCCATCCTTCAACACGTCCATAGCTGCCAGTTGGGTGAATAACAATTCGACACAAAAGTGATCATAGCAGCGCAGTGGCGTTTTAAATCTTTACATTTTAAAGTAGGCTGCAGGATTTGTATCAATGGTTGATAATTGCGTTAGCAATAATGGCACAAAGAAAGGAATCAAAGATGCTTTCCGCGGCATACTCCTCCGATTGCGTTAAAGAAAATAACGCCGTTATTTATAGTGTTTCCTTAAACGCACAAACCATCCCATTCCAATACAATGCGGAGCGTCATCAGCAACTCTTGATTTCCGCAGTTTCAAATTAGTTATGTTTGCATAGACTTCATTTGGCTTATCCGAGTTTTCGCTGCTTTAGACAAAGCTTTCTAGCGCAAACAAAAGATGACGTCTACAACAAAACTGTCGCGTTCTGACTTCGAAAACTGACATTGTCAAATACCTATTACAAGTTTTATAATTAGAATAAATCAGTCAGACTGAGCGTATATTCCATTCGAAATAATAACTTGAAAAAATGCTGACAAAACTTGGGGATCGCAGAGCATTAAGAACGAATAACACCTGCGAAATTTAAATACTGTAATCAGACGACAGCAAAAGACTCAAAATCGAATGGACGATACCAAACACGTTGCACGACAAGCTTGGTAAAAGCCAACAGCGCTAATAATTATCCTGCAGATTGGAACTGTTTCCGTTCCAAGAAAAAGTTTATCTGTAAAACGTATACTTAAATTAGGCTATTGTGTAGAACGCCTACCTTTAATCTGTCCAACGCAACTGTTCCAAACGGCTCTATCACAGATGGCTTAACAAATGGGAAATCTGTCACTTTTGAGCATTTCTGCAGTACGGACGGCGGCTAAGCGACAGGGAAAACACGCATGAATGAGCAGAATGGAAATAATGAAAAAGTCGTCAAAAATACTGTTCGCGTTAACTTTGCGGAATGCAAATGGATTAAAAACTTGAAAATATTCTAAATTCCATAAAGTCACATCCGCAGAAAAAACGTTATACTGGTACTATTGAAAGCATCCAATACTCAGATTAAAAAAGAATATTTAAGACTAATGCTAAATCACTATTTCGGACGAGAGAAGAAATGTATCATGCTCAAACTTTTCCCACCCTTTTGTCGCGATTCAGAAATGATGTAAGGCAGTGAACAAGTGGACCATGGAAAAAGTACAGCTGCCAAATCCTTGTGAGATAACTTTATTGATTAAAATAATTTTCATACTAAAATCTCGCTTGTCGACAATACTTATTAGGCATTCAAAAAACTCGGAATACCAATATAGCATATTATGCTCATGTCAGTTAGGCGCTCCACCGTCTGAGAAATGCAGGTTCCTTTCACTTAAATATGCCTCCATCCCGTTATACCTTTACTAGTGGGCATACCGGCCATGTTGTTTTGTCCTCGCCTAAGCCTAAGCGAAAATGTAGACTGTACGATTGAATGCAAGCTTAACAAAGAGCAGAATGGAAAGGCAAGTCAAGCTACAGTATGACTATGGAGTGCCTAACCGACAACACCCTAATATTCAATTTATGGAAGCAATTTTAAAAACGACAGACATTTATTCATCATACCTGACCTGAGTCATTCACAAGTACCATTACGTCAAAGGTAACGGCTAGAAAAAAAACAAAGCATCGTTATCTATGAAAGAAGATAAAAGTATTACCTGAGTGGCTGATTGAACTTTTATCACAGATATGACCAAGGACAATTATTAGTCTTTTCAGAATACCGCCTAAATCTGCCCCCAATGCGTCGGAATGGAGCCTGTACCTGAAAAAATTAAGGATTAATAAAATTACAAAAAAAAGATCCAAAAAAGCTTTCGCTGTCGATCTGTATTTTTTGAGACAATATTAATATCCAATAGCAAAATTAAACTATGCGTTATTTTCAGCGTCATCACTTATGAAGCGCCGTGGATGAAATATGGTCACACCGATAGCTCGCGATTTCCAGCTATGCTGTTTAAGGAAAGTGCTACAAACAATTGAATTGTTTTGCATTCTGCTATTGCCAATCTGGTTATGCACCATTTATCCAATGATAACAAGACAAAATAAGACAATATATGACTACAATATTCACCATGCCTCGATTTCGTAAAATGCTGCCACCCTAAGCAAATGCATTAGTTACGGTCGTGCACTTGCATAAAGCATGGCCAGGCAAGCTCTGGATTTCATGTACAGAATTACATGATTTCATGACAGATATTTATAGTGATGCCTGTTCAATGATACAGAGAAAAACAATTACGTAATATTCAGAAATTTCGAGACCTTCAACCCCCATCTTCAATTTAAGGTTCAGAAAAGCAAGGAGAGAGAGGGCTGACAAGATGAGTTACTGTACTGAAGTAGAATAAGTAGGTTCAAAGTTCGGTAAAGATGGGACCTGAAGATCCCTAAAGCTTCAAATATCATATGAACTCTTTTCCATTACATTTGACCTACGTCATCGTGAACATCACTGATGAAACATTTTTCCGTCTTTCATCCATCTGCGTAGGCTCATTTGCAGGGGCTTTCGACCTGCAACACATTCGCAGAATCCTTCGCCTACATACAGTCGAAATAAAAGCGTGATTTTCAGGAACTATATTAATTTACATATTTGCTACAGAAATAAGTCGGCATATTCCCTTCGACCTGAGGCATTAACCGAAAGTAACCGGATTGGATACTGACTCAGTCGCATGGAAATTTTTCTAGTTGTTAATATTAACGATGCTGGACGCAGATGGGTCAAATCGACATTGGTTGACCAAACGTACTTACATTGGCAGCTTAATCCAACCATGAATTCAGCTTACCAATCGGTTAATTTTTTTTGGATAAATTGCAGCAAAAAGAAATGGTCGCTTTTGATTTGAAAAATTGAACTTCCTTTAACTTAAATATCGTTTACACATAACGATCTTTCTCGAAAAAATATATTCTCAGCCCTAACGCGATAGTCTATCAAACGACTGCCCGGTTGAGAGTTTTATGAGTCCAAGTTAGGCCCTAAACTAAGGAAAAAAATAATTGAAATCAGATGGCTTACCTATCCCTAATAGAACTAGTATTTCCAAATACTTCCATCATATAACGTTCAAAAGGGATATCGGAACGCTTTACGCCTTTCACGGACATAGCCAAGGCAATCAAGCGTCCTTGGCGCGCCAGATCTTTTACTACTTCGGAATAAGCTTTCAGCCGAGAGACAATGTTTGAGCACGTACAAATCTTTGGAAAAATAGTCCTGCATTGGTCCTACAGCCTGGCAAACCGTACCTTGCAAGGTAAGTTGAAAAACTTTGCCGGTGCAATCGCCTCGGGCGCACACAGACCCCTGAAGCAAACCACTTGGTTCGTAAACCATAGGAAGACGTCGGACGTAAAGCATGCGATAGCTAAAAAAAATCCTTCTGCATTTAGCATTCCAACAGCTGTACAGCCTTAGAACCGACCCATCAACATATCCGTACTTGGGCTAGATGCGCCGGTATTGGCATAGTACAGCAGCTATACTAACGTTTATATTGAGAGAATTACTTAATAGAAGTAACTGAAAAGACTCAATACCATTGGAACCCTGAGGTTCATCAACTTCCAGACCGGCCATGCACTCTCATCGCGCTGTTACAATATGAAGTAAGTAAGTTAATAAGCTGACAATGCGATTGGGTAAACGTGATTGAGTGAGAAGCCATGTCATTTTAATGCTGCGCTATGTGCTACGCAATTATATTACAGTTGCTTTTGCTAAGGTGACTTAATTGATTACCAGTTAAAGCTGTGAACTAAATAATTTTCATCCATAAAAAGGCGGATGGCAAATAACCGCTGAACTGATTATAGATGCCAGACTTTATTTTACAAGACAGTGCGTAAAAAATATGTACTTAATGGAAGACCGAGAAATGATTTATACACTGCTTAGTTTAAGTTTCGTTCTTTAACATGGTTCCCTAGTAATTGGATGTTCAGGTACTATTTTAACTCGGTACGACTTTTCGTTCTACAATGTTCATTTACATCTTTGATTTCTGCCATGACGTAGCGCAGCTTTTATTCAATCTAATGGCATTATTCAGCGAAAATCTTTGCGAGCAGCACCTCGCATATTCAGGAGCACATTCATGAAAAATAGAAATTACGAATTGCCATATTGTTAAACTTTGCTATAATGAAAGCGTAATATTTTGGCAACGGTTTTATTGTTTGTGTAAAATCCACGAACTGGACGTACTCGAAGTAATAACATCGTTCCTCTGGCATGAAGGCCATGCTAAACAACGCGTTGGATTATCTGGAATAATCCTATCGGCTGGCGCTAATGATTCGTTATTTTAGGTAATATTATTCAGATGTTCTAAAATAGCGACGACATACTACGTCTGCTCGACAACCTTCCAGGACGCATCCAAGTTCGAATCGATTTTATTCATAGACTATACGTTCCAGCAGGAGCAAGATTGATCGGTCCATCTGCTTACGCTTTCCAACCGAACCGACTGCTGTGCTAAGCGCTTCAGTGCCATGAACAGCGTTACTTTCGTTTTAGTTACCCTATTTTGGATTGCTGCCGCTGGGAGCAGCTACTTCGCTCCAAAAAACCCCAACAGAGGTAAATTAATGGCGACTTTTCTTGAATTCGTAGGCGAAGGAGTTGTTCTTAACCAACGACTACTTTTGTTAATGCTTATTTGCACATTTAAGGCCTAATTCAAATGATGATCGTACTATCTTCATGTTGTTGCTATACATTCTGGCTACTGGCTTTCCTGCACCAGCTGAATCCGCTATTCGGTCCAATTGTCAGCAACCAAACAGTTATGTACATGAAGCACGCTTGGAGAACTGGATGACATGGGAAAAACATCATGCGAAATATGCCCCTCCTATGATGTAATGAAATCGTTTGTTTGTCACTGTACGCCTGGTGCTATTTTCTAAACTTTGACGTTTCGCTTAGATAAATATGGGAAATACTAACTTTTACATTTTCACTGCGCGTAATATGCGACGAAAGCTTTTTATACGGAACATTTTGTGGAGTCAAACATGATTATCACTTCACAGTAAGCCGCCTAACGAAATTGCCGCTGTCGCATGCAAAGCTTGCTCCGTTTCGCGATTTTTACTTGTCTCGAAAGACTGGGTATCTTAGCAAGCATTCCCCTAAAAGAGCAAGACTGTTGTAGGCTGCATGTTTTACAATTGAACCTGAGCGCACAATTACCGCATATGACTATTTAACCGGTGGTCACACACCAATTATTCATAACTCAGTTTGCATTGATTCAGTAAACGGTTTTAGCTATTGTGTCCTACAGAGATCATTAATAATTCGTTACTGCCGTAAGTCTGCAGCACTATATGAAGCTGCATTACCATTGTTTACGCGTTTCTCTATTAAAGCTCCATGTACGCAGCGACCGCGAAAAAACCGACCAACACTGTCTCAAATATATTTAGTATTTTGTCTAGATTATTAATGCTGCGTCAGTAAAGATATCACCATCCTGCGCATCATCATGCCACTGAGTCACAAATAAAGTATGCTCACGCAGTATGAACTGTTGCTTAAAATTCAATAATTTCAAAAGCGGAAGAGCAATCTTTGTTCACAAATTAAACTTGCAAAACTCAAACGCTTCTCACGCTTTCCAGAGCATCAATCTGTACATAAATTTGATCTTGAGTGCTCCAGGAAAAGTTAGCATTTGTAGTGAGAGCACCAACGCAGCCGATTTCTAAGATGGAAATAGTGCCTCGCCGCATGCTTGTATGCTTCTGTTTCTAACATCTGCCCCTGTATGATTCGAAAGCTTTACGCATTCATGCCAAATGTTTAGTATTAGTCAATCGATTAGGAAATGTATAAGGAAGAAGTTAATGGAATCTTCCAGCTGTATTCACACACTAATTCAATGCAAAAACCTACAGTCTTTTCTCCATGTAATCATAATCTAAATTTACGAAATGATTCATTGAAATTTCGAACTCCAATATTTTTTGCTATTATGTGCCATTGTTCTAAAATTTTTGCGGGATTTCTACGTTACGAAGAAAAAAAAAGAAAGAAAATTACTTCCTCTTACTTTTTTTGCTAAATCAAAATATGCTAATCATTTGATTTCTTAAAGTAAACTCACTTAAAACTTCCATCTTAAAAAAGAATTGTTAACTGCCCGCAGGTTGTTTGCAGCCGTGTTTTACGGTCACTGCGCTATTCTGCAAAGTTGTAACGATATTTTAGTGGCGGTCGGTCGGTTTGTCTTAGCTGCCGATGGGAGGATGATAAACGCATCAATTCCTCCATCGGCAGTGCGTAACCGACCGGCGATTAAAAAGATATTGTCCCGAGGTGAGTTCATATTACTGATTTAGCCGTGCTAATCTACATTTCGTATTAATCATTCCGCTTTATGAGGATAGAGTTCAGATTGTTAAATAAACTCACATTCAAAGCTTTTGTCTCATATGAAATCGAATTATTAAAGCTTTAACGCTGTAATAATTCCTTATAACTAACATTGTGCATGTGCGTTTCTTCGCTTCACTTTTCTTGTTTTAGGTGAATGATATTAGTAACGATAGCCGCCAAGAACTCGGTGAAATTCAAAACCGTGTTAAGGTACGAAAACTGCTTGTATTACCTTGTTTAGTAAATGTAAATAAACCTTGTAAATATGCTGCTTTTTAGGTTATTTTTCATCCAGAGTTCTTGGCGATAACAGGATGAAGTGAAAGACCGCTACGCCTTTTCATTACAGCATATCAAGTTTGAAGATGTGTTTGCTGATGATCTGGCCCAGGTGATGTTAAGAAAATGTGGCAAGAAAAACGATACTGCGGCGCATTCAGCGTCTGTGATCCGGGGCGTAGACTGCAGCCACGGTCTACTTAACAATAATCCATGGTGTGCATCTTGTGGTACCTGAAACACTGTGCCCTTATTGGTGCTACTCATCCACTGTCATTTCGTCCTTGAAAGGCTAACGTTGGTGTTGTGTCTACTAGTGGACCTATTGAAGGCATCCAAGTATTTTCGCACTGCCATTTTCTCTTCCTACCTATACTCTTTCTTACGCTGATGATGGGACCGCATGCACTTCTGGAACTGCATTTTTCAATTTGCTTTCTTCAATAAAGCAATTTTTTGAAAGCAAAATGTTATTGCCATTTGTAGTACCACAAACAGGGCTAACTGTAAAACATGTAAGAAAACTGTCCAAACACAATGCAAACCGTTACTCATTCCTTGTAGCTGTAAAGTCACTTCCTAACCATGGAAGTACAATGTACTTTTGGGTGTAGCAAAGGAATGTTGCTATCTTTTCATGCTCAAGTTTCGTTGTCGCAAAGCTGCAGTACACTTTAGAAAAAAAAGCATTATTGTCACTTGCAGGAAGACTGCCTCTAACTACACTTAAGGTAGGGTACCCTTAACTCGAGTCGCTACACAGTCTTATCTGTTATGCTTAAGCACGAACAAATTTCCGTCAATACGAAGAGCTATGTAGTCAAGGCCTGTAGCTAGAGAGAGGCAATACACGCTTCAAAACCATCGGCTCACTACTGATGAAATAATGTCTCTACAACCACTTTCATGGAACGACTGAACGGATGCAAGGACAGCGCATTGCTTAAAAATTCAAACTGTGTTAGGAAACATCCGCAGGCAAAACGGTCATGCCATGAAGTGTTGCTCACTACGCTACTAGTCACAAAGTTTCCTTTCTTTCCGTGTTTAAAAATTCGCGGTTTGTAGAGTCACTGGTTAGTTTATCACAAGTTGCTATGTCTTAACGTTGCCTATCGTGAACACATTCTGAGACATCAACAGATCTGTCTGTTGAGTACGCAATACCAAACGGAGCATAAATGTTTAGGAAGAAATCAGAGAAAGGCTTCTGCAGACGATTTTTATACACCTCATAATTATCTGAGTCAGCTGGCTCTTTCTTGCTCTGAAGTAGTGGCCAGACATAGTTGAAATTGGGATTAATAGCGCGTCATGGACCGCTGGATGAGCTCATATGCGCATAATAATTTATGGCGGCTATGCAAGTGACATACAGAAATGTATATGCCT
Organism: Trichuris trichiura; assembly: GCA_037903355.1. NCBI lineage: Eukaryota > Metazoa > Nematoda > Enoplea > Trichinellida > Trichuridae > Trichuris > Trichuris trichiura. The sequence continues at coordinate 22,035 of JBAJFE010000057.1, forward strand.
GGAAATGAACAGAATGAAGTCTTCAAGTGCAGGGCATACATTCACCGCTTTTCCTGCACTTTAATATGCGTATAACAGCCTAGGACGCATTTTAAAGCTTTATTTTAGAAGACAGGATGTCTTTTAACAGGCTTGGGTTGTTTCATATTTGATCTTCTGATTCACGGGTTTGGCCTGTTGGATGTATCTGTAAGTAAACTGCAAAGTGCCCTACCAACGAATGGATGAGCAAATTGTTAGAGAAATTACAGAACAAATCGAATACCGTACGTTTCGGAACTGCTCTTGTTCCGTCGTCAGCAGTGTGGGGAGAAGGCGTTTATTTTATTATTAATAATCACTAATTCCGTGAATTCACTAATCTTCACAATCTTTTCAAATAGCCACTTTGCAAAAGAAGTCACTTTACGCTGTGAGGTACAATATGCGACACTCAATTGTAATGGCAGAAACAAATGCATCAACACTGCAAACTAACTTCATTGAACATATGATGTTTTATTACGGGAATATAAAAGCCTTTATTACGGATGCAGCGGCCCGTTGATTTGCACAATAAACGAAAAAACTTCCTCCGGAGCTTTCGGGTCTGTCGTGACCCGTCTTCAGCCTTCAGATTATGTGACGACTCTTCTCTCCAACGAACATTGGCAAGATCCGCTGTTCAGTATCTTTCGAAAAAAGCCACTTGCTTATCAGTATTGTGCTTGAGCAGTAATGTCTGCCCATCGCTATAAAAGATGCATTCCCTTTTGCAGTTGTGCGGTTTACCTACCTTCTGTCAGCTGTTGAATACTTAGCATTCTATAAGAGAATGAAAAATGATATTCATTGGATTCAAGCAGCACAATGACAGCGTACAACAAGCTGCATTGTCAGAACGAAAAACCAACAAAGAAAAATTGGAAATCTGCACAGAATCTTGGGCAGATATCATGAAAAGATATGTACAATTCAACATGCTGGCGCAGTACATTTCGCAACTAACGAATGCGGGCTCACAACAAAACGAGTTGTTACATCGCTTTGTTCATCAATGACCACTGAAAGACTAACCATTACCGTCAAATATCGTTAGTATTTTGAATCAATGTGCAATACTAAAGAAAGCTGTTCACTAATATCCTGCGCATCATTTTACCTCGCGAACTAGAGTTCTCAAGGAGTATTCTAGAGTTACATATTGTTCTGCAATGACGTGGCTGTTTGATTTATGTTCCGACGGCCAAACGCGAAATAAGTTTAAGCGTAGAATAATTAGTACGTAAAAGCAGTTATTGCAACATTTCTTTATAAATTATGCTTCTTAAAAAGCTGGAATTTTCTACCTCATCGCTACTGTTAAAATCTGAGTATTTTGAAGTAAAACGCGAGCACAAAGTGTCGCGATGCAAAGGCGTTTTCGAACGTGCATTACGCGCACGCGGTTTTGCATAATGACTTGAACTATTTTGCTCTGAAATGTTGTGAATGCTTAAGGACGTTATTGTACGCCGGTACAATTAAATAAAATGAGCCTTTCCTATGATCTGTTAAAGCGAATTCAGTTTAAATTTTTTATTTTAAAGTAACTTGTTAATGACGCGCAGGTTATTAGTAGCCACGTCTAACGTTTACCATACTGTAATGTAAAATTTGGACGATATTGAACCGGGCGGTCGGTTTCGTTAAGTAGCCGAGGGGGCCACTTTGCCCTCGGCAAAACGAACACCGACTGGTAAAGGAAAAGATATGTTAAAACAGGTATGTTTCGCCAGCGATTATATTTCTTCGAATCTACTTCATGCGTTGACTATTCCAGGGCCTCTGCGTAGGGTTTTTCTTGTTTAGTGCCGTCTAGTTCAGGCAATTTTGCATTGTATGCTATTACTGTGTTAATATCTGAGCAGAACAGACGCTAAAATCGTGCGCATATGTTTTCTCAGTTCAATTTTCATGTTTTAGGTGGACGATATGAAAACTGAAGGCCGCCAGGAACTCTGCCGACTTGCCAATCGTGTTAAGGTACAACAACTGTTCCGCTTCCTGTTACGCATGTAAATAAGCTGCTTTTCAGGTTATTTTTCATCCAGAGTTCTTGGCGGTAACTGGGGCACTTCAAAATGGGCCGTGGTTACCAGTTAAAAAATAGTAGCCCAAATTTAATTTTTGCCTGTTGGTATTCTCAAATCAATTATTAGAAGCACTTTAAGATGGGAAGAAAGACTGGGCGGCATTTCGATTCAGCAGTTCAGTATATGGGCGCTGGTAGCAGTGACTCGTTTGTTCCGTTGCGATTATTATCTCACTTTAACTGCAAGTGCTGGTTGGCAGCCAACCGTAGCGTAAAAGTCATGAAGTTGGAATTCTCACAGACTTAGTATTTGTTCATTCGCGGATGGTGCTCTTGAATCGATGATATTCGTTGTAATATGCCAATCGCTGTTCTCCCCTGGAGCAATTTTGCGTCTGGAAGGCTATCTCATTTTTTCGAAATAAAGCGCTCACATTATACCTCCCTACAAATAAACAACTCATTAGCTGAAGAGTAGACTGCATCAGTCTTGAAAGCCCCATTTCTTAATTTGTTTCTTGTTTTAAAAAAGAAAGCCTCATAAAAGCATAATAAACTGTACTACAAAGTTTGGTGAGGTTTAAAGGTTTGTATTATCAAGACAAAGCAACGTTGAAAGCAGCACCTGCTGAAAAACTAAGTGGCGGGTTATGCACGGAAAAATGGAATTAGGTCTAATAACTGGATGCGCAATGTTCTGCATGCTGCTGCCGTTGAATGAAACAGAACCAAGATAATATATATGCGTTATAGAAGTAAAGCCAAAAGAATGAGATCTCCTTTATTAGTTAAAGTAAGGAGCTTGCTTGAACTGCATTTCTGCCTTCCCAGAAGGCTCTCAGCCAGTCAGTGCTGTTTGGTGTGCGGGAAGAGCATCTGCTTTCGTTGAGCAACTGCTAGCGTTTTCTGTGTAAATTCACGGCACTGTTACATAGTTGTTTTCTCCATTATACATTCAATGAATTGAAAACCACCTTGTTCTTTCTTTTGCTAGTAGAAAGCGTTGTAGATTGTGAATGAAATCGGATCACGGGAACGAATACGAAGAGAATACGAAATTGTATTTTATTTTCCTGTGCTCACAAAATGTAGGGAATACGAATACTTTATTCACAAATCTGAGCTTCCTGAAATAATGTTGTTCTGTCGTCAACTAGCAGTCGAATCGATCATAATCAATCCGTACTCTTTGCCTGCGCGACTACTTGCATTGCATAATTCCGACCTTCTCCCCTTATGGTGCTTCTTCTGCAGAGCGAATGGCGCGTAGTGACCTCAGAGTAACCACTGACATTGGATGAGTCCATTGGAATATCCTTCTCACCACAGGGGTTTATTGGTTGGTTTGTACGAGCTGTTTGTGGAAGGAAATAAGAAGTTTCTTTTTCCTTTCCAACAAAGGCGACGTAATATCTTCTCTGCTGTTTCCGTGCTCAAGGGAACACGAACGCTTCGGCCCACAATGCGGCAATTTAGTTCCGTGGCTTCATCAGAAATATCTTCACTTAAAGACAGAGTTGACAGTTATGTCCAACAATGAATATATCGTAACGATCTTCCAGCATTCCGTCTTCCTGGGTAACTGATGAGCATTGATAAAAAGAAACGTTTTAATATTATTAGCTACTAGTTATTATGTAATATGCATGTTATGTTATGTTTTTCTGCTGTAAAGCAAAAATCTTTCAACGGGTCGATCGTTCAGGGAAGTGTACATGGACTTTTACCCGCTCGATGCCTCCACGAAGACAAGTCAAATCAGAAACGTTTTAGTCTCGTTCACGCCAAGAAACCAAAACGAAAATTCGTAGAAGCTTTTGGCTAACTCCTGAGCCGTCTTCAGCGCAGTATTTCATTTAACTGTTGCACGACAGAAGGTTTAGCGTTTGTAGTATGCTGGCTGCCGCTTCAGTGTCGCTGTTGTACTTTTCAAGCAAGCCCTTTTCGGCCAATTTTGTTTTCATTCTTCTGACCAAATGGACGAAGCAGCCGGCCGCATGTGCATAAAGAAAGACGGCACTTACTGCGTTCATCGCTGCCTGGTCAAAGTTCATCGAGACGGACTGTGGAGCTAAGTCAGGCCACATTTTCTTTGCTGCCGAAAACGTGCGGTGGTATGTGGCTTCTTGCTTATCTGGAAGCAAGGCGACAAGCACTGGAATGAAGAAACCTCCTCTTTCGGCCATAAGGACAAAGACATGCGGAAACAGCGAAGACTTGATATCCACCGTGACATTGGCAACCAGGTTCTCCATATAGTTGCTCCAGGCTCCATTGGACAAGCGTCCAAAAATTCCATTCGCTTCCAGTAACTCTACTTCTTCTCCAATGCGGAAGAAGTAGAGTTGCTGGAAGCGAATCCTCAATATGCTCATGTTAGGTTCCCTGATGGACGAGATTCTACCGTGTCTCTTCGCGACCTGGCGCCTGCTGAATATTCTCGTCCTGAAGTCCATATCGTTTAGGACGATCAAGATTACCGCCCAAAGAAAGCACTAAAGCTGGCCAGGAGACGTCTGAACTACCGACCGCTGAAGACCGCTTATTGTCAGAGTCCGAACTAGCCCTCGAAGAAGAACCGATAGCACTCCGTCGGTCGACGCGAATACGGCGTTCTCCAGATCGCCTGGAGCTCTGACAGCTTTTCCGAATGAATGGGGTGAATGTAGTATGCTGGCTGCCGCTTCAGTGTCGCATATCGATCACTGTACCTCTGTATCCTGATCGTAATCGTTCTCTTACTGTCCAGTTGATGCAAGCCCGCTATCTCTAGTGCTCCGTCTCTTTGACTGCTCTCTCTATCTCCAGATGCTAGCTGTCATTTAAGTTGAGTAAAACCAGAGCTTGCTTTCGTGACAGCGTTGGAGCCAGGTTCCAACAGTTGTCGCATGGGCATCTGACGAATGCTTCAATTTTTGCGGCAGTGCTCGCAAAGGTGGCCAACCCCCCTGCATACCTGCTACCTACAAAAAATACATTCATAATGATAACTCGAGAAGAACGGCAAACAAACAATGAAAAATTTGAAACAATAAAACTAAGCCTATATAGTTCGTCGATTATCTATCCAGTACAACCTGCAGGCCCAGGTGTATTTGACAACAAGGAACTTTTCAAATCAGAGCGTTTATCCGCACGAAATAATAACACGCAAGACTAGATGGTTGTTTAGTAGCGCCCCTATCAGTTTTGCGTATGACTCATCCTTCTGAGCTTTCCTCTGCGAATCAGCAACTTCAGTTGGTCATTGCGGATGGTATTTAGTGACCTTTATATTATTCTGGCTACGCAGAGCCACCTTACAAAGAAGAAACCCCACAAAATTGCCATTTTGGGAAAACGAAAGAGACAGTCGCCCATAACTGGCAAATATACGAAATAATACACTTACCTGGCTTGAGATTTGAAGAGCAAGCACTCTTGCATCACCCAGCAAGGTCAATAGGTCAACCTTGCCTCGGGGCAAGTAAAAGAGTGCAAAATATCATCAAAACTTTCCTGTTTGCGGGAAAGGTTACCAGTTCTGAAAGTATTCCTACAGTATACGCTAACGAGAGCGCAAGTTAGTTTGCATTATAACACAAATTAGCACTGTTCTAAAGATAAAGACGCGCCGCTAGCTTGCTTAATATTTTTCGCAGGACTAGGAATAAATGCATGCAGACAATCAATGTTAAGTTTCTGAAGCCGTACTTGACAAATAGTCCTGTGTATTTCTTACGCACTTTAGTATTCATATTACTAAAAGCGATCAGACTGCTCCCTTACACTGCTGACAACGGAACAAGAGAGTTCCGAAACGTACAGTATAGAATTGTTCTATATTTTCTCTGACAATTTGCTCACCCATTCGTTGGCAGGGCATTTTGAAGTTTACTTACAGGTACGTCAAACGGGCCATAACCGTGAATCAGAAGAGCAACTATGAAAAAATAACAATAATAATAATAATAATAATAATAATAATAATAATAATAATAATAATAATAATAATAATAATAATAATAATAACATACAGTAGACCCTCCTTATCCGCGATTTTTGGTTCCAGGACTTTCCGGGTGTAACATATTCCGCGTAAAGTCAAGTCCCGTGCTCAAAATATGGAATCATTTGTAAACAACCTGTGCGCTTTCTTGTGTACACTACAAATGGAAATGAAATTTCGGCTCTTTTATGCTACGGGGGCGCCGGAAGTTGAGGCGGCAACTTCAAAGGCGGTCACGTGATCAATACTACGTCACCAGAACAATGGGTGACTTAAGTCATTGTTCACTGTGTACACATGCGAGCGATCCGTATCAGCCAAAGAACGCTGCACAGCTGGAAACAGTTGGCCGTTCTGGTAATTGTTTCCAAGTGCGTCCTATAACCCTGCCGGCCATCCTGTCCTGCCCTAGCCTAAGCATAAGCCTAAGCCTAAGCTTAAGCCTAAACCTTAACATGACGCGTGTTCATTGCTGCTGTTGGGTTTTGCAGTTTTGACCGTGGCGCAAACGACAAGAAGCATAGCGCAAAGTAACGTTATTTGGCGATCACTGAACAAGCGAGCAATGAGTAACGCAAAAAGGGAAAAAGCATACGTACTGCTAACGCGGGCGCTCAGCCTGACGAAGGCGACGCGTCGATTTCGCTGGAGGCGCATCCGACGGGTTCACTCGGGTGTACCTAATCAGGCAGAAGGCATGTCGATGGCAAGTTGTCACTAGATCCCGGGACAGACATAAAGCAGAATGAGATTTACCCTGTCTACCAAGGCACGCCTCAGCTCGGAAAGTTGACCTGCGATGTTTTTCACGAATTCCTACACGACGCCTCAGCTTGAGCACCTGCAGGCCCCATTGTGTTTCCCGTAACTTCAATGCATGCGCATCTGCTAAATTCCATGCTTTCACTAAACCTGACAATAATGTCCGTCCCGTTGTACCGATAACAACCATTTATTACGCTGTAGAGTCGCAGATTACGCTATGAACTAGCCGCCCCCACTTCCGACGCCCCCGTAGCATACTAGACTCGAAATTTCTTATAGTTACTAATATTAGTTAGTTCTGAATAAATAGTTTAATGAAGAACATGTTAAAGAAAATAACGACATGCGAGAACCCCTGAATATATTGGAATGCGAATTACTTTCAGAGTGCACCTTTTTAGCTGTAAGCAAAGTATACGGGCTTTTATTGTTACTGTATTGCTCCGTTATTTCAGTAAACACAAAGTTACTACGAAGCTTAGGACAACATCGTAACAATAAAAGCTGCATACTCCACAAGAACTACTACAATCCCGTACGAAGAAACTCATTACAATGCTGTAAGCGAAAGGTGAGAGCGCTGAACCACAGCTCACACTATTGACTCTAGTTCGTCTTTAACAACAATCATTGCCTGTGCAATGCGCTAACGTTAGCTAATGTTGGTGAGGCAGAAGATCTTTTCGACTCTACGGCCCACTTCAGCACATAACATGCCGCTATTCAAAAGATCCAATATCTTTATTTTCTCTTAGAGAAACAACACTTTAGGGTCCCCCTCTTTGCGTGTGAAGAATTGCTTCGATCACTCACGTTTTTTGTCAGTCATCTCTTACAAATAACTAACGAAAATGTGAAATGGGTTAATTTTGCTATTAGTGAGTGATAAACTGAATTACTCACGCGCTTTTAGAACACGTTCTCATTGCCTGTGATAGCCGACCAATGGCGGGCTACAACTGCCAATAGTCTAACACAGTGCTTCTCAAGGCGTGGGTCGCCATGGCTTTCCTGTTGAGACTTCCGAGCGTTTGAGCCCTTCAATTCTGATTTGTTGATTTTGAGAGCGCTGATTGGCTGGATGGGAGGATGGAGTATAGCCGGGACGTCATAATGTAGGTGCTGCACAAAGTTCTAGGGGGAAAGCGTTTCCTGGAAAGTGTGTCGAACACTTACTTTTTTACCTCTGAGCCGGTTGCCTCGTCCCCCCGGTCCTCCCTTCCAGTCAATCAGAATTGCGGAGCGCAACAGCATGCAGCTTTCTCTTGGGCGGGAGAGAGTACTTGACCAGCAGGGCATACCTTCCTATGCACTTCAACACAATTGCCCGGGTGGGGCTTGTGCCCCCGTCCCCCCTCCCCACAGCTTCAAAGGGCTCCCTTGGCGATTTGGGTCCCCTGGACGCCAAAAAAGCCCCCCAGTGGGGTACATGCCTCACTGTGAAAACCAATGGTCTAACATAAATGCTGTTCAGTCAATCAAAGACATCCTGTCTTCAAAGAAAGGCTGCTTAGTGAGTTGACGAGCTAATGCGTCGCAACTGCTCTATTAGTACTTAATCGGAGCACTTCACAGTACAGTGAGGTCAACACATTCGTTACGACTGCATGCGAAACTACGGTGGCGGTGAGAGATCTTTCATCGTAGGTCAAGCGAGCGCTGAGAGAAATGCTCTTCTCACGTTAACCCTTCAATGAAATTGTCGTCCGTTCTCTTCTCAGGTCTATTAGTATGTCTTCCTCAGGTTCATCACTAACCCTTGCTGAATCTTTGTTTAGCATTCTTGCAACGCGGCATTCGCTGACATGTCCTCTTGGACGTGGTAACATCTTATTGCCTATGTCTGTTACGTAGCAGGCATTGCAAGCACATTCTATTTGTCAAATGATTCTGGTTTACTATATAGTGGTATCGTGGTTTTCGTATTCCTCACAATAGACTAATGGACACAGATCTGAGTAGATCCGTGAATTTAGTATTCACTGTTCATTAATGACAGAGACTTGAGGAAGAACGCAAGTAACGGGAACTTTCCTGGTACTGTTAGGCGTAAAGGCTCTGCAGATTTTGCCAATGCTCACTCGACCTTTGGCTAAAGACAACTTGTCGTACAAAGCTGTTCGACCTACAGAACCTTAATATGGCGCCTTATGTTCACTATGAACTAAGTCGGTAAAGCGAGAATTGTTCTAATGAATCAGGACAAGCGGCGCAGGTTAATTCTTTGACCAGTTGTGAAACTTTTATAACACCCTGTCAATGACGATACCTTGCCTTTGATTTGTTATGGCTCAAGAAAGTAGCAGGTATGCTCCGAAGACTATCAAGGTGCACCTGTTTGCTTTCGAAGGCGAAAGTTAAGGCATTTGTTCACAAACCGCTACCCCTTATGCAGTCTCTTAATTAAACACAATGAACAATGAGGAGCAAATGTTAGATTGACATTCGAACAAGTCATCCGTGTTACCCAGGTTTATAATTACGAACAGAATGAAGAGCTAAGACAGAGTTCTTATTTTTGCGCCTTTCTTAGGCTTGGTAGGTGTTGTGGTATTCAGAGCAGAATTGAGAACTGTAGCAACAGGAAAAACCACAACATTAACATTCTTTTACTAAGCCCACTGAATAGCGAACGAAAGAAAACACAACCAGCTACAGCGAACGACAGTGAAGAGAAAGCCAGCGGGAGCAGCTGGGCAGCTAACGGTAAGTCACACAGTTGGCAATCCGCCAAACGTGAGTGATCCTGACATTCGTAGTTGATACGCTCATATTGACGTGCCAGTTCGCATTCCTTAATGTACGTTACGATTGTGATGTGTGGTCTGTCATTTTGTCAAACAAACTGAAGGCACCCAGTTGCACAATCCTTTCTATATTCATAATTAACTTTGAAGTCTCTGTCCCAGTTAATAGAAGGATTATGGCATACCAGAGCGCCTCTAGTTTTTCATAGGGTAACATGCTCCCGTGACGTATGATCTTCAGCGGGAGGATAAGAGAACATTGAGACAGATGCAGGGGCATCAAGTTCAGATGAAGTATCAGCTGTTCTGATCAGTATAACCCTTTACCCCTTCATCCGTATCTTGCTCATAAAGACAGCTGCAAGCAACCAGATGTTGCGTGTGTTTAATTACCTTCTGCTGGCTACAGAACCAGAAGCGTTCCGAAAGCTTTGAGGCAATCATCTTCTATTGTCACCTAAACATAAAATTCTTCTCTCAGCCTTCACAATCTTCAACAACTAAAACCCAGGTCGTTTAACAGCTGTGAGTATTGAGCAACGATTATCTTGGATGAACATAATGGGGTGACGATTCTGACATTGATTTGCACTTTTCACTAAAAGAAGTTGTTAAACTATGGTGTAAAAAATGCATTTTTTTCTACTTAAAATTATTGCACGCCAAACGACATTTCAACTTCAGTAGACTAAGCTGTGCTGTTACCCTTTTCAACCTTTGCTGTTGTTAACAGAGCTCCTAATCTGTCAAACGGGCACTAGCTCAAGTAAATTTAAAATTTTGCTGCATTAACCGATCTTAAATTGTTTCTTGAAAAAACGTATGCAGCCTTTCTGAGACAGTCAGTATTCAAGCTTTACTCCTTCTATGGATAAGGAATTTTACTACTATTCATAAGCCGTCATGACTTAAGAAGCTGACTTACAATAGTATGAGGTACCTAAGCCTAATTTTGGGAAATGATAAATTAAAAGCAACAGGTGAGTGATAGCTCATCGTAGTAACACGAGGTATTAGCATTATGCGCAGAGTTGAGAAGACATAAGAATAGAAAGACCATTTTCTCAGGTCACATGATGGAATCCTATCACTAAATACAGAAAAAAGAATACTGCGGCGCTTCTATATTCAGCAGCGATTCGTCAGTCTCTGCTGAAAATGACGTCATTGTTTTCTAAAGACAAACCGCGTTGAGTCAAATATGCGGATAAAAAGACCGCGGATAACGAGGGCCTACTTATTTTGTCTAGATTAGTAATGCTGCGTCCGTAAATATATCACCATCCTGCGCATCATCATGCCAACCAGTCACAAATGAAGTATGCTCACGCAGTATGAACTGTTGCTTAAAATTCAATAATTTCAAAAGCGGAAGAGCAGTCTTTGTTCATTAATTAAACTTGCCAAATTCAAACGCTTCTCACGCTTTCCAGAGCATCAATCTGCGCATTAACTCGATCTTGAGCGCTGCAGGAAAAGTTAGTGTTACAGGGTCGCCCGCCAGAGATCGCGCACAGCTGTCACACACGTTTACTCATTCACTGAATACCGTATATATCAGAAAGCACGTACTATAGAAGCACACAGTCTCCCATACTACTACACTCCTGCCCCTTTAATTTTTCAAACGCGCTAAGTGCTGGAGTTCCTCCTTGCTGCATCATCAGGTGGTGTCGTTGGATGTATGATTTCTTCTGGCTCAGAAATCGATGTGCCCTCGTCTGAGGCTCGAAGTTGATTGACATGGCGCCGCCACAGAACGCCGCCAGCTCTGACCATATACATGACACGACCATGGCGACCAACAATATTTCCTTTCGTCCACGTTTGTCCTGGCTTCCTGTAGTCGCGCGTCCATACAGTCTGGTTGACCAGAAACGCTTTTCTTTCCCGATAGTTCCATTTTGCCGTTCCATTCTGGAGCGACTTACTTCCACACTTTCGGTTCCCCGAGGCGTCATCAGGTTTAAAACGGTCCTTATCCGTCGCTTCATCAGCATTTCTGATGGGCTGCATTGAATAGAAGGGTGTGGAGTGCTGCGGTACATCACTAGGAACTGACGGATGCAATCCGGTGCTGTCTGTCCATCGTGTTTCTTCGCCAAGGCGCGCTTAAAGGTATCTACGAACTGTTCCACTTGGCCATTGGACTGCGGCATGTACGGAGCTGTGGTAACATGCCGAATTCCGTTAAGCGAACAGAACTGTGCAAATTCCGACGAGACAAATTGACGCCCGTTGTCTGTGACGAGTACAACAGGAACTCCGCGATGCGCAAGCATTGTCTTTAGTGCGTCGACCACGCTTGCTGACGTAACAATAGGCAGAGCTACTACCTCTGGCCATTCGGAAAACGAATCCACCAAGAGAAGATACATACGCCCCTCCACGGAGCCGGCCAAATCAACATGCACCCGTTCCCATGGATTCGCCGCCGCCGAGCACGGCTTCAAGGCATAGCGTGGGGAATTCTTTTGAGCCAAGTTACAAGTCTCACATTGTCGAACCATATCCTCGATTTCACTGTTCACTTTCGCCAATAGGACCCGCGTTTGTCTACGCGCGGGCTTACGCTAGGATGTCGATCTTATTATTATTATTATTATTATTATTATTATTATTATTATTATTATTATTATTATTATTATTATTATTATTATTATTATTATTATTATTATTACTATTATTATTATTATCACATTGTTTGTAATATTGCTGCAGAAAATCCCATTTTCACTGTGCCCACTTTCCACATGAGCCGTTCAGTTCAACGAAAACAGAGGAGTTGTAGAAGATGCAAATGCATTCGTTATCGCTCAGTGTTACAAAGGGACAGCAAACTTTTGCTTATTGTAAGGTTTATTGGCAATTAGCACTAATGCCATATAGAAGATTTTTATTCCACGTAGTTAACATTGTTCTTTCGCGGACGCAAGTTATATCGCGTCTGCGTTTTCGACCGCAGGTAATATCGCCTTTGCACAAACCTCATCGCCCGTTGTGCTGTCTCAAAAATGAAAAATGATCATGCACATCTTCTGCACCATTAGACGTAGCATACCTTCTTCTTTTTTGCGCCACCTGGCTTCCTATTACGGTTTTTTCTTTTATTTTCAACAGCGTTGTCGCTGTTCGGCTGCTGAAATACAGATTCATAACCAGTTGCGCCGGCAACTTTTTCACATAGAATTTTCGTTTCCTCACACATTCGCGTTTTTCCAGCTATCTCTTCTTTTGATTTGATATGGGTATACACATTTCTAACATGAATGCACCGGCAAAAGTTAACTAATTGCGTCTTTTAGCTTTAACGGAACGAGGTCATTTTTCTGCCTGATTAGGCTGAAAAGTGACCCCGTTCCGTTGGAGTTAAATCTGCGGTTGCATAATAGCTTTGGAGAAGGTTGACGAGCTGTCTGTAATTCTCGTGACCACCTACAGTTGTTCTGTTACTCGCCTAAGCCTAAACCGAAGCACAAAAAACCGGTGCGCACCTGCAGTGGGCCACCGTTAATTCGCCTAAGTTGTTTAGCAATGGGACCAATTGGCAGTACGAGTCAAGTCAGTTAGGTCAAGTTGCATTGCGCCGACTGAGAAGATCTAACCGATTATGGCAAACCATTTGAAAAGTGTACGCGACGCATGTGCGCTAAAGCGCTTTAAGAAGAGCAAGCTTACTGAAAAGGACTTTGTAAACCTAAGAAGGCGAGAGGAAGCTTCAACCGCAAAGCATATTATTAGTTGACGTGCAGCGAGTAAACGAATACAACAGTTTACCTCTTCCGGCTGAGGACACGTTCTTTCATTGGGTTCACTCATTGGATGGCTGTTAGTTAAAGCACTGATAACGTTTTACCTAGTCACGAATAACGCGAGTGACAGTAGCGTAAGATAACTCAGCCACTATACATTGTTTTAAAGCGTTATGTATTTTAAAGTTGTTTTATTAATGTTATGTCCGAAGGACCATGCGTCCGAACCCGCGGACCATTGTTGCCCACTTCATTTAAAGTTGTGCAGTTTTATCAGACGGGGGCCGATTACTGACCTAATTGTTGAATGTTTGTGCGTTGGTACTGATTAAAGGCTCAGACGAACAAGCACATAATAATTCGCACACAAATTCAATGCAGAAACCTACAATCTCTTCTCCATGTGATCGTAATTTAATTTTACGAAATGATTCATTCAAACTTTTGGCTCCAATATTTTTTGCTATTATGTGCCATTGTTCTAAAATTTTCGCGGGATTTCTACGTTACGAAGAAAAAAGAAAAAAGAAAACTATTTGCTATTACCTTTTTTGCTAAATTAAAATATCCGAATCATTTGATTTCTTAAAGTAGACTCACTTAAAACTTCCATTTTAAAATAGACTTGTTAACAGCCCGCAGGTTGTTTGCAGACGTGTCTTACGGTCACTGCGATGTTCTCCAAAGTTTTAACGATATTTTGGTGGCGGTCGCTCGGTCTGTCTTAGCTGCCGATGGGAGGATAATGAGCGCGTTAATTCTTCCATCGGCAGCGCGTAGGCGACCAGCGATTAGAAAGATATTGCCAAGAGGTGAGTTCATATTAGTTATTTAGCCGTGCTGATCTACATTTCGTATTAATCATTCCGCTTCATGTGGATAGACTTTAGACTGTTAAATGGACTCAGGTTCAAAGCTTTTGTCTCATATGAAATCCACTTATTAAAGCTTTAACGCTGTAATAATTCCCTATAACTAACATTGTGCGTTTGCGTTTCTTCGCTTCACTTTTCTTCTTCTAGGTGAATGATATTAATGACGATAGCAGCCAAGAACTCGGTGAAATTCAAAACCGTGTTAAGGTATGAAAACTGCTTGTATTACCTTGTTTAGTAAATCTAAATAAACCTTGTAAATATGCTGCTCTTTAGGTTATTTTTCATCCAGAGTTCTTGGCGATAACAGGATGAAGTGAAAGACCGCTACGCCTTTTCGTTACAGCGTATCAAGTTTGAAGATATGTTTGCTGTTGATCTGGCCCAGGTGATGTTAAGAAAATGTGGCAAGAAAAACGATACTGCGCGGCATTCAGCATCTGTGATCTGGGACATACACTGTAGCAATGGTCTACTTCAACAATAAGCGATGGCGTCCATGCTGTGGTACCTGAAACACTCTGCCCTTCTTGATGCTACTCGTCCACTTTAGTTTCGTCTTTGAAAGGCTAACGTTGGTGTTGTGTCTATTAGTGGACCTATTGAAGGCATCCACGTATTTTCGCACTGCCATTTTCTCTTCCTACCTATACTCTTTCTTACGCTGATGATGGGACCCCATGTGATTCCACAGTTGCATTTTTCAAATTGCTTATTTCAATAAAGCAATTTTCTGAAAGAAAAATGTTATTGCCACTTGTAGCACCACATACAGGGCTAGCTGTAAAACGTAAGAAAACTGCGCAAATAGCATGCAAACTCTTACCCATTCCTTGTAGCTGTAACGTGACTTTTGAACCATGAAAGTTCAATGTACTTTCCAGTGTAGCAAAGGAAAGTTGCATTGTTTTCATGCCCACGTTTTGCTGTCGCAAAGCTGCAGTACATATTAGAATAAAGTGCATTATTGTCAGATGCGGGAAGATTGCTTTTAACTCCTCTTAAGGTAGGATACCCTTAACTGGAGTAGCTACTCAGTCTTATCTGTTATGCTTAAGCAAGAACAAACCACCGTCAATACGAAGAGCTATGTAGTCAAGGCCTGTGGCTAGTGAGAGGCAATACACGCTTCAAAACCATCGGCTCACTACTGATGGAATAATGTCTGTACAACCACTTTCATGGAACGACTGAACAGACGCAAGGAAAGAGCATTGCTTAAAAGTTCAAACTGTGTTAGGAGACATCCGCAGGCAGAACGGCCATGCCATAAAGTGTTGCTCACTATGCTACTAATCACATAGTTTCCTTTCTTTCCATGTTTAAAAATTCGCAGTTTGTAGAGTCATCTGTTAATTTATCACACGTTGCTATATCTCCCCTGAACGCATTCCGAGTTATCAACAGAATTGTCTGTTGAGTACGCAATATCAAATGGACTATAAATGCTTAGGAAAAAACCAGACAAAGACTTCTGCAGACGACTTTTATACGCCTCATAATAATCTGAGCCAGCTGGCTCTTCCATGCTGTTAAGTAGTGGCCAGCCATCGTTGAAAATGGAATTAATAACGCGTCATGGACCGCTGGATGAGCTCATATGCGCATAATAATTCATGGCGGCTATGCAAGTGACATACAGAAATGTATATGCATGGTAATGAACAGAATGAAGTCTTCAAATGCACAGTATGCATTCACCCTTTTTTCTTACTTTAATGTGTGTATAACAGCTTAAGACGCATCTTCAAAGTTTATTTTATTATTAATAATCACTAATTCAATGAATTCACTAATCTTCACAATCTTTTCAAATAGCCAATTTGGAAAATAAGTCACTTTACGCTGTAAGGTACAATATGCGACACTCAATTGTAATGGCAGAAACCAATGCATCATCATTGTAAACTAACTTCATTGAAGATGTGATGTTGTAGTACGGGACTATATGTTTTCACATTTAAATGTCTTTATTACGGATGCAGTGGCCCGTTGATTCGCACAATAAACGAAAAAACTTCCTCCGGAGCTTTCGGGACCGTCGCGACCCGTCTTCAGCGGTCAGATTACGTGTGTCGACTCTTCTCTCCAACGAACATTCGCAAGATCCGCTGTTCAACATCTTTCCAAAGAAGCCACATGCTTGTCAGTGTTGTGCTTGAGCTGTAATGTCTGCCTATCGCTATAAAAGATGCATTCCCTTCTGCAGTTGTGGGGTTTACCTATCTTCTGTCTGCTGCTGAATACTCAGCATTCTATAAGAGAATGAAAGATGATATTCATTGGATTCAGGCAGCATAATGACAGCATACAGCAAGCTGCATTGTCAGAACGAAAAACCAAGGAAAAAGGATTGGAAATCTGCACAGAATCTTGTGCAGATATTATGAAAAGATATGTACAATTCAACATGCTGGTGCAGTGCATTTCGCAACTAACGAATGCTGGCTCACAACAAAACGAGTTGTTACATCGCTTTGTTCATCAATGACCACTGAAAGACTAACCATTACCGTCAAATATCGTTAGTATTTTGAAGCAATGTGCAATACTGAAGAAAGCTGTTCACTAATATCCTGCGCATCATTTTACCTTGTGAACTGGAGTTCTCAAAGAGTATTCTAGAGTTACATATTGTTCTGCAATAACGTGGCTGTTTGATTTATTTTCCGACGGCAAAACGCAAAATAATTTTAAACGTAGAATGTTTAATACGTGAAAGTAGTTATTGCAGCATTTGTTTATAAATTATGCTTCTTAAAAAGCTGGAATTTTCTACCTCATCGCTACTGTTAAAATCTGAGTATTTTGAAAATCTGAGTACTTATTTGATCGAAGTATTTTGAAGTAAAAAGTGAGTACAAAGTGTCGCGATGCAAAGGCGTTCTCGAACATGCTTTACGTGCATGCGGTTTTGCATAATGACTCGAACTATTTTGCCCTGAAATGTTGCGAATGCTTAATGACGTTATTGTATGGCGGTATAATTGAACGAAATGAACTTATTTGATCCATTAAAGCAAATGCACTTGAAATTTCTATTTTAAAGTAACTTGTTAATGACCCGCAGGTTGTATGCAGCCACGTCTGACGTTTACCATACTGTAATGTAAAATTTGGACGATATTGAACCGGGCGGTCGGTTTCGTTAAATAGCCGAGAGGGCCACTTTGCCCTCGGCAAAACGAAAACCGACTGGCAATGGAAAAGATATGTTAAAACAGGTATGTTTCGCCAGCGATTATATTTCTTCTAATCTACTTCATGCGTTGACTATTCCAGGGCCTCTGCGTAGGGCTTTTCTTGTTTAGTGCCGTCTAATTCAGGCAGTTTTGCATTGTATGCTATTACTGTGTTAATATCTGAGCAGAACAGACGCTAACATCGTGCGCATATGTTTTCTCAGTTCAGTTTTCATGTTTTAGGTGGACGATATGAAAACTGAAGGCCGCCAGGAACTCTGGCGACTTGCCAATCGTGTTAAGGTACAACAACTGTTCCGCTTCCTGTTACGCATGTAAATAAGCTGCTTTTCAGGTTATTTTTCATCCAGAGTTCTTGGCGGTAACTGGGGCACTTCAAAATGGGCCGTGCTTACCAGTTAAAAAATAGTAGCCCAAGTTTAATTTTTGCCTGTTGGTATTCTCAAATCAATGATTAGAAGCACTTTAAGATGGGAAGAAAGACTGGGCGGCATTTCGATTCAGCAGTTCAGTATATGGGCGCTGGTAGCAGTGACTCGTTTGTCCGTTGCGATTATTATCTCACTTTAACTGCAAGTGCTGGTTGGCAGCCAACCGTAGCGTAAAAGTCGTGAAGCTGGAATTCTCACAGACTTAGTATTTGTTCATTTGCGGATGGTGCTCTTGAATCGATGATATTCGTTGTAATATGCCAATCGCTGTTCTCCCCTGGAGCAATTTTGCCTCTGGAAGGCTATCTCATTTTTTCGAAATAAAGCGCTCACATTATACCTCCCTACAAATGAACAACTCATTAGCTGAAGAGTAGACTGCATCAGTCTTGAAAGCCCCATTTCTTAATTTGTTTCTTGTTTTAAAAAAGAAAGCCTCATAAAAGCATAATAAACTGTACTACAAAGTTTGGTGAGGTTTAAAGGTTTGTATTATCAAGACAAAGCAACGTTGAAAGCAGCACCTGCTGAAAAACTAAGTGGCGGGTTATGCACGGAAAAATGGAATTAGGTCTAATAACTGGATGCGCAATGTTCTGCATGCTGCTGCCGTTGAATGAAACAGAACCAAGATAATATATATGCGTTATAGAAGTAAAGCCAAAAGAATGAGATCTCCTTTATTAGTTAAAGTAAGGAGCTTGCTTGAACTGCATTTCTGCATTCCCAGAAGGCTCTCAGCCAGTCAGTGCTGTTTGGTTGCGGGAAAAGCATCTGCTTTCATTGAGCAACTGCTAGCGTTTTCTGTGTAAATTCACGGCACTGTTACATAGTTGTTTTCTCCATTATACATTCAATGAATTGAAAACCATCTTGTTCTTTCTTTTGCTAGTAGAAAGCGTTGTAGATTGTGAATGAAATCGGATCACGGGAACGAATACGAAGAGAATACGAAATTGTATTTTATTTTCCTGTGCTCACAAAGTGTAGGGAATACGAATACTTTATTCACAAGTCTCTGCTTTCTGGAATAATGTTGTTCTGTCCTGAGTGAGCAGTCGAATCGATCATAATCAATCCGTACTCTTTGCCTGCGCGACTACTTGCATTGCACAATTTCAATCTTGTCCCCTTATGGTGCTTCTTCTGCAGAGCGAATGGCGCGGTGACCTCACAGCAAGCACTGACTTTGCATTAGTCCATTGGAATATCCTTTATATCACAGGGGTTTATTGGTTCGTTTGTAGGAGCATGTTTGTGGAAGGAAATCAGAAGCTTGTTTTTCTTTTCAAGCAAAGGCGGCGTAATATCTTCTCTGCCGTTTTCGTGCTCAAGGGAACACGAACGCTTCGGCCTTCAATGCGGCAATTTAGTTCCGTGGCTTCATCAGAAATATCTTCACTTAAAGCCAGAGTTGACAGTTATGTCCAACAATGGATATATCGTAACTGCCTTGCATGGTCCTTCTTCTGCAGAGCGAATGGCGCCTAGTGACCTCACAGGAACCATTGACTTTGGGTAAGTCCATTAGAATATCGTTTTTACCACAGGAGTTTATTGGTTCGTTTGTAGGAGCATGTTTGTGGAAGGCAATCAGAAGCTTGTTTTTCTTTTCAAGCAAAGGCGGCGTAATATCTTCTCTGCCGTTTTCGTGCTCAAGGGAACACGGATACCCGGGCCTTCAGCGCGACAGTTTTGTTCCGTGGCTTCTTGGCTGTGTTAAAAATATCTTCAGTTAAAGCCAGAGTTGACTGTTATGTCCAACAATGGATATATCGTAATGATCTTGCAAAATTCCGCCTTTCTTGAAAACTGATGACCGTTGATAAAGGAAACGTTTAAATATCATTTGATCAGGGGGCTTTTGACCTCCCGTCTTCGGCAGAAAATTTCAGGTGCAATGTTCAGTTCTACGGGTAAGGTTAAAAGCATTGAGAGAGAGAGAGAGAGCCACTGTTCGGTGTTCCATTTGTTTATCGTACAAATATTCTTCTTTGCATGGCAAATGAACTTCTGAACAATTAAAGTGACGTTAGGACAGCCAGAGTTTGGGAAACACGGACAGTTTAGACATGGAAGCTCTGCTGGCAATAGAAATAGCAGGAATGCAACAGGTATGCACAAATATCGTCCGGTCAGCTTTTCAAGTTTCCTAACAGCGGCAATGGATTGACCATGAACCAGCTCGCCTCGTCTCAACGTCTTAGCGACATTCTTCCGTCAAACAAGTAAGAACGGCATGCATATCTCTTTCATTCGAGAAAGCGAACTCACTAGCTGCCTCGCTTATTATATGCGAGTGCGCGAAGTTCTCCGACACCCTGGCGAACGGTCGCAATGACATTGTTAGCTGATTCCAAACAACAGCCGCGATCAACCGAATGAAGTCGACCTTTGCGCAATGATCTTCCCCCTTTTAACCCGGCATCAAAAGAAAGTGACGTAGCAACTATGAAGCAATCGTCGCTGTATGTTTAGTACGTGCGCATATTTTTCATATTACCGTTTTTAATTATTGCGACTTAAGTTTTGTTTTATGACCTCATTTTTAGCGAACGTAAGGTATTGTATTTTCTTAATTTAACAGATTTACTTTGCTAATTTTTATAGAAGATGAAAAGGCGTATTCGTGCTTTGTTTTTGCAACCAGAAGGAACGCGTGGGCGGGCTTCGGTTTTACGAAAAAGCGTCAAAAGCAGTATAGTTTAGCGCTTGCTTTGCAGCGTTTCTTCTCAATCGTCACTAAGCCACGTTCCTCCGTATTCTTTGTCTGATTTTGTGGGCACTCTACGCTTTACACGTGCACACTTCTTTTGCCCAGTTATCTTCCTTTGCATCAGCAACGGCCGGCAAAGAGCCTCGCCCTTCGAAGTCATGGCAGACGTTAAGGAAGATGAAAGGTTAGTGACCAACTAGCGCTGATTTATACGCGTGGTGAAAACACTTTAAAAGGTATGGTTCATTCTAGTTCCAGTATGAAGTATTACGTTACCTGTAAAAAAAGACGTATGTCCGAATCTATCAAACAACAAAATAACAATATTAGTAATAATAATAATAATATAATAATAATAATAATAATAATAATAATAATAATAATAATAATAATAATAATAATAATAATAATAATAATAATAATAATAATAATAGTATGGTGGTTATGATACAACAAGCACTGAGCTATGGAGAAACTGTCGCGTGCTTATTTTTTCTCCTCTTTTCAAGGGCGCAAATGATACGACCAAAGGAATGACTTTTGCAGTGTGAAGAATTGTTGGAGGTAAAGGTGAGTGATATCCAACGCTCGGCCAACGTCAAATTCAGTGATCGTCGGGTCATTATGTGGTGGATGCATGTTGACATAGTTTGTACATTCAGCAATAAGCTTTGGGAATAGGGGCGACAATGCATCCAGGTTTCATTGTCCGCTCTTCTTTGCTATAGACTGCCAAGTTGGTCGTCGCTCATGAATAAGTATTAAAAATTGGGCCAGTCACCTCAAAGTACCGCGACACATTTCGACCGAATGGAAACTGCAAAAATGCCAAATGCCTGGATGCAGTTCGGTTGCTCTCGATCAACTTTACGAAGTTCGGCGGCCATTCACTTGACGCATTTAAGCGAGCGCAGATTTATATGTACAATATACGAAGGTGTGAATACGTTTTTGTCTTTTGAACTTTGGCCAACTTTCTCAATTCAAGCATCTGTACTATTGCGTCCAGTTCCTATAGTACGGGCAAATTTCCAAAGGCAACCCTCCTTAAGCTGCTATTCCAACATAAGTCACCGTTAGGCCCTTAGACGAAGATTTTACTGTCAGCTGTTAATATAGGATTGTCTAATTGTTTGGGCAGTGAAAACTTCCAGCTAAGTTGGCTTTCCGCTTTGTAGGTCCTAACTTCGGCTAGTCTTAGCTGTCAAGTGTTTGCTTGTCTTCCGCAGCAACGCGGCAAAAGTGGTGGAAGAAAGGTGAACGCTTGATGTTAAAGTTTGATGGAATTTCACCTTGACGAGCGCTCCTTTTTTGAGTGTGATCGAGGAAAGCATGATAGTAATAGGGCCCTTTACGCAGCCGCCCTTTGAAAAGACCCCTGCGGCGGACCCCCATATCGGCACCGTTTATTCAAGTGCCTTAGGTGTGCAACTCTAACAGAAAGGTTTCTGAAAATGTGTTTTCTACCAGAAATCATTAGACGCCAAGGAGCAGTAGGGAGCTGAACGCATTAGCGATATTTTTTGGCAATGCATCATCACCCACGGCCGCTTTTGCCGATCTGTGCTACAGTGCTTCTATGCGTACGTGCCTTCTACTATGGCCTCGTTCCGAACTAGATTGAGAAAGAGCATCCAATCCGCTTCATCAGACTGACAAATATTTCAAAACACTGCACACTGACAATTAATATGCACTTTTTTGGCTGTTTACTGGTTAGTACTGCCAATATGCTTATGAAAAAGGAGCGACCCTTGGTTTTTTATAATATTTTTAACGCATTTGCTTAGCAAGTTTAAATGCTTGAAAGAACTACGGTACTCCTCTATGTTGTTAACAGCGAAGCAAGAGACCCTCACGAATTTTATCTCGACGAAGCCATTTAAACGTTGTTCTTCTTATTGAGTATATGAAAAGCGCCCATGTATATGTATTTTTATGTACCTGTATTTCTCTGTGTTGTTGATACGAAGCGCCGTCCGTTCGGCCAAACTGGTGGAACAAAGTCAAAAGGTTACAATGAGCACGTGAGCGAAATCTGGGACATCTATTTAATAATTGCGCGGTTAGTTTGGTGCTCATCCGGCGGACAAGACGGAACGCCGTAGAATTCAGCGTCGTCAGAAAGTTGTTGCAAGCGAACAATGTTTAAATTGTTTGTCCTACAAAACCGCGTACAAAACTTCCTTGCAAACGCTCCCTTTCCGCTTTTTAATGCAGACTTCTCTGAACAGCAGCAAACAACAAGAGGCTGCCTGAACTGGCATAGCTATTTCAACTGTTTTCTCTCTCTCTCTCTCTCTCTCTTCAATGATTATATTACCTTCGCTGATGTAAGCCTAAAGAAATAAATATGCATATTTATTTTCAAGTCAAACTTCCTTCTTAAAAAAATGAATAAAGCATTGTCATTCACAATATCTTCGTTGCATAATTGCAATGGGGAATCCTTAAAATGTTTTTTATCCTAGCATTTTTTAATAACAAAACGTCGCTAACAAGAAACAGCTGTGTAGGCTCATTACAAAGCATTTCCCTTCTGCGGTTGTTTAGTATTCCGAAATGTCATTCAGTTCAGTTTCCAGTTTATTAATCCATGTTTTAACCGTATCCATCTTTGGCAATTAATGGCGTTTCGATTGCAGTAACGGTGTTCAATGAGTGAACTTTTTCGCGTGCCCTCTTATCATCCGGAAATATGTTGAGTAGTTGGCGTCGGCTCAAGTTTATTAGACGCGTTGAGTAGCATAACCACAATGAGCTGGGCGACAAGTTGCAGCGCGTACAGTTAAAACCAGTTTCTTTAGCAGTTTTTAATTCCTTAATTCCGCCAGCCAATCCCCTTTATAATTGAGAAGGGTAATTGTGACATTCGCATTTCGCGCTACTTCGAGCTCAGCTTACAAATATTGCATCATTCAAGGTGTACGCGATTTCTAAAGTTTTGCTTTGGCTATGTAAATAGTATGAAATTCAGGCATTTTAAAAAATCCATAGGCAGTTTTTAGAATGCGCGACCTTTTTAGGTGGAGCATGAAATATCTGCGCTATTTTGATACGGTGTACGTTTTGCCAAAGTTTTATACGGAACGACAAGCAGTGTTTAGAAAAAGTGTCAACACTAGCAATAGTATTGAGAAAATCGCGCGCGCAGCCTTTTTCGCGAACTGTCACCGCTCAGACGAACGCCTGCTTCCCACTTGGAAGAAATTTTTCTCGGCCAGATTCGTTCACGCGTTCTTTTGATATCGTCTTGTCACGCAACCGGACAAGCTTCACTGTCGCTTCTACTATATTCAATACTTTTTGGTAAATGAAACATGTCAACTGAAACCAATAGAACTTTGTGGAAAATACTTGGTGAGGAAGCTGTGTCAGTAAGCATATGTAAGAAGTGACACGGGCGCTTCTGCAGTGGCATTTTTAAGACCTCACCATCTATGCTGCTGCAAAGCTACGGTGGCGGCACCTACAGAGCACAGTACGCGGTTTTCTCGCTAGTCTGAGGCTACCCTGACCACATATTTTGACTTAGGCTTGGGCTATGGCAGTACAGGAAAGCCAACAAGATTCTACGACCAAAATACCCAACTTTTTTGATTCTCACCCGGGAGACTGTTTTGCTGTAGCCTCAACCTGTGCCAAAATGTAGGAACAGGACAGCTGGCAAAGTAGCGAGAAAACAGCACCAACTTTGTTCTGTAGGTGTCGCCACTGTAGGCTTTTGGTGGCATAGTTAAAAAGATTCAACCTAATACTTTTCAAAATTGCCTTTCGGCACTGTACAGGGAGCCGAAAAAACGTTCGAAAAATGAGGTGTTCCATACATTGGCTAAAGATTTTCGGTATTCTACAGAGTATGATATACGCGGACAGCTTGTTGACGCTAGCCTTAGCAGCGTAGTCATCTGTCGGTAAAGCTCTGTTTAGGGAGCGTCTAGCCAAGTCCTTCTTTACTTTGAAAATACGGAATTTCAACGCAGCCGCCGCAAGTTGTCAAAATGAAACCGGACACTTCCCGGTTCAACTATTGCGCTGGAAAACGCGCGGAGGCGTAGCGGTTGATTTATGCTCTCTCGCGGTAGGCTACTGATCATATGCCCTATATTCCCGCCAACAATACAGCCGACAAAGGTAGCTGAGCGTTATAAGGATGTCCGTCAGCTGGTCTCTGCATTGCCGGCGGGTTGAGCAGCGCGAAAAAGTGGAAAATTAAACGTGACGTAATTTATGAGCTGACAGCCGTCTGGCTATTTGGCAAGGACTCTGGCGGGCGCCCACACCAAGCTCCCCACGCGCTTGCGTTCGCATTTGCCGTCTGAGCAATGGCCAGTCAACGTTGTTTTCAGTCCGAAAACCGGACACCGCCATTCCGTCAGCTCCTTCAGGCTGTCACTTGGCTCGAAAGCAATCGAACTGGAAAGTGTAGAGTTGTCGTCGTGCGACAAACCGGCGCACGTCCTTAATAATCAATT
Source organism: Trichuris trichiura (assembly GCA_037903355.1). Lineage (NCBI taxonomy): Eukaryota > Metazoa > Nematoda > Enoplea > Trichinellida > Trichuridae > Trichuris > Trichuris trichiura. The sequence goes on from JBAJFE010000057.1 coordinate 47,040, forward strand.
AAAGTTTATTTCCTTCCTAATCTGGAGACTTGTTCGCCCATTGTTTACAAGATCAAAGTAGCCCAACGGTACGCGCCAAGTACCAGTCGCCGGTACGCTGACATTCTGATTGGTCCGTGGCAGCGCGCGCAAGTTCTACAGGTCAGGCGTGCGTCTTGTCTTCGCGTACCTGTTTGGACCATTGAGTCGGTTATCATCGTCTCCTAGAAGGTGCACCCGAGCCGACAAGATATGGCAACAACTTTAACTGAAAATGGCAAGCTACCCTCGCAGGGGGAACAGTCGCACAAAAGTCATGGCATGTTTCATCCGCTGAAGACGTTATTCAGGGTAAGTCCACTTTTCCCATTGTATTTTTCCCGCCGACAAGACTGCCAATAATTTGCATACATCTGGGACTAATTTAAGTTTCAGTCTTGACGGGAAGACAGAAGTCTTATTTAGTGCTCATCCGCTGATTCAGAAGCGAGGAGCAGCACGTTGACAAGCCTGCCAAAAAGGTTTCGGTCGGGTGGGCGGTTTCCTAGCTGATTCATGGTTAGAGTTTGTGGACTTAAAGAACGGATTTAAAATACTAAGCTCTGCGATAGGGTTCGGCCGATTTGACGCTTCCCTATAGCAAAGCGCTTTCAAAGGGTTATGCCTTACGGCAAGCTCACTTCATATTTTGTCCAGTAGACATCGTGCGAGAGAAGTGTGATGATGTCTTGGATGGTCAGTTGATGAAATTCCGTGAGGTAGTTGCAAAGGCGGACAGCAGCTGTCGGGATTTTGCCGGTCCAATCGTCATCCCTAAATGGGTCAATGGCTGCCAGAAGAGAATGGTCGACGCACTTCTCTGCTTCGGCTGTCGCTGCGAAACGATGGCCCAAATAGGGGGCTTGGCAAAATTGGAACTACGGCTACCCTGTCGCGCTGTTAGTTCCGTTCGCTGCGCACTATCTTTCTTTTCTTTCTTTCTTTCTCTCTCTCTCTCTCTCTCTCACCTGACCCGAAAGTGACCTCTCGCCAACTAAGCATACCCAATCTTATAATTTTACTATTCATGTCGACAGTACGTACTATTCCAAGCTCTTTTCATGCACTGAATAATCGACTTTTCATCAATAGATAACCTGCTTTACTATACAGTCCGAGCATCAGCCGGCGGCTGGTTAGTTGGAACTGATGACCATAAACAGACATTTTGAAGGCTATTCTACAGCATATAACTTATGTATATTATTGTTCGTACCAACCAGTTAGGCTAGTCGTTGTCCAGTTGGCAGCTGAGCGTCGAAAGCTCTCATCCGGTCAGTGGTCAGCAAAAAAAGAATTCCGAGAAATTGGTTGAGTAGATTGGGCCACCCACGAAGGGAAGCAAATCTGAAATGGCTCCTTTGTGGAGCGACAATTTTTTCCCGCCGATTGACCTTCAAAATAGGCACTGAAGTAAGCTTCCTTTTCGCTTTGATCGAAGCTGTAGGCTAAATAAGAAATGCAACAACCGTTGAACCGCCGATTAAGTTATTAATTTTATTTATAGCGAAAGGTTATTTTGGGTTACGCGCCTATGCGTGAAGCGTCGCTTCGAATAAGGCCGAAAAGGGGGGACCATTAGCTGGCCAGCCGACTGGCGCAGCTTTGGCGAGCCATTAGCTTCGCGTGGCGGGCTTTTTGTTGGACCATTGGTTGTCAAGGCGGTGCTCGGATACCAGAAGAATGGCGGCGGTCAGGCAGTTTGCGCCCCACTTTTTACCCCTCCGTTGGTTCATTTGCAACGGAATGTTCAGACGTCCGGCGCAGACCCGCGAATGATCTATTGTTTGCAGCTGCCGCCGTGACTGGACGCCACGGAAGTGGCTTTTGCCGTCTCTTCGACCCTATCGCCGTCCGTCATGGCGCCGGCAGTCGATAATCATCTCGATCTACTGTCAATCTTTGTGAAATTCCCTCGCCCTTTTCGCTCTGCTGAGTACTAATTACAAATTTTCCATGTTCATAAAGCCGTCAGTTGGTAACAACGCTGCTGAACTAGATTATTCGATGAAAATGAGGATAGGTCGCGGTTAGTAGGTGCTGATAATGCACCCTGAAATCAGTTCTCTTACTATAGGCGTCGATCACTTCTAGCGACAGGATACAGAAGGATGCGAAGAAGAAACGAAGAATAGCTAAAACCAGCTGTAGGAGTAGTAAAAGCGCCTACTTAATATTAAATGTTAAAAGCTATTCATACGCATTTTCTTAATGGGTCATCGCAGATGCTCGATTATGAATGTCAAAGGCGGTTCGCCTCGAGTACTTTCAATGATTGGCAACACCCACATTGGCATTTCGCTCGTTTTTACGATATTCAAAGTACCATTGATCAGCTGTTTCGAATACGGCTTGATACTTCTACATTTTCTCAATTAATCATACGTTCATCATGCTTCTCCTGCCAACGATGCAACCACGTCTTTTCGAGTGTGGATTTTTGTCTGTCTTCGCTTCTCTCTCCAACAAACCATAGGCGACGCATACCTACATAAAGTTGACATTCCCTTGGAGCGCATACTGCCGGCATACGCAATTGACGCTCCCAAAATACCTTCCCTACAGGAAGTAGAGATGACAGCTGCCATTTGCATAAAACCGGAAAGCCGGAATGCAGGAAGGTTTTGAAGGAGGCGCTTATGGTCAGCTGCTTTGGCTGAGTCTTTTTTTTAGCTTAGGTTGACCGGGTTAAGCTTTTTTTGACTCTCTTCTCCTTATAGCGATGTTTGCCACACAAAGAGGCGAATTTCGTTGCGCTCTATTACATTTTATTGTTATGCAAATTAGCGACCCGAAAATATGTTACGTCATCGACCTTGTCTTAACAAGTTGCCCAGAAAAGCACTGAAAATGGACGCTAGGCTAATCTTTTTTTCTTTTCGAATCCCTCCAACCTTAAGGCTTTAGTTGGGCACAAACAGTTCTCGCTATTACCGCAGCGTAAAGCGACTATGTTGTTGTGTAAACAACACAAACAACAGAAGCGCGCCTACGGAATGTTTATGATCACGTAAGTAACAACTAAATGCAAACCTAGTATCGGACATTGTTGCAGTGAAGTTGACGGTACGGAAAAAGTGAAACAGGGATGTTCAGGCTGTTGGAAGTTATGGCCTTAAACGCGCAACGCAAAAAACAATTCTCCTACCTTAACGGATGACTTGTTTTTGTGAATTACGCTTTTTGTACGGACAGGAAATGTTTCGAATGTTCAACCTGATGACCTAACCAGTAAACAGGTGCGGCAGCTTAGCGCTGCTTGTCTCGAGAGAGTGTGTGCGTAGGCGACCAACCTAGAGCTGAAAATAGTTCAGCCTTAGGTACATACATGGCAGACGTCAACTGATTGTGAAATTTATGTATAAGAACAATGCTTATTATGCTGAACGTATCGAGGAAGATATGAAATTCAAACGAGCTTAGTGCGATAAGAACAATGAGCGGACGAAAGTACATTAGAAGAGCATTGAAGTTTTGCCAATAAAAACTCACCCGAAAGGAAAGATGAGAAAAGGAAAAGCTTCAAATTACAATGAATTTCCAATATACGTTCAAGCCACATTGTCGTATTCATAATTACGTAAACTCTTCTTGTTCAGTTTGGTCCTTTTATCGTTATTTATTTGTTAACATTTTATTCTCTCATTTTACTTATTAATGATCCATTTTAAATTCTCAGTTTTTTGTAAACTATTGGGGTAACGATGGTCGCAGTGACGTCGCAACTTCTTCAACGTTTTTAGCTTTGCCCAAGATTTGCTGTCGCGCATGTTTTTCTTCCTTTTCGCATAATTCATATATCAGCCGCGTCCGCACGCCGTCATTTTGTTTCGTCCTGAACTTCCCTTCGTCTTGTGTATCTCTTCTTTGCCCTGAAAGCTTCGGACGAATTTTCGCTTGCTTGTTTTCGTCTGCTGTATAATCAAAAACATTCGTAATGTGGTAAGCATGACGAAGTCCCTTTAAGGTGCGTTTAGATTTAATGCGGGAAAACGCAACGTTTGCTGAAATGTTTAAAATAAGTGATAGTGATCCAATGCCGCTATGATAGCCTAAATCCACACGTTAGGTCGCAGTGCTTCTGTTTGGAGGCGGAAAAATTATTTGAACATTCTAAATAAGATCACCCAAGCTAAGCGGGTCACCTGGAACACTGGGCAAAACGTATGAAGTTTTATTTTACAACGTTTTTGGTCGAACAGTATTTTTGACAACTGACCAGAAGCTCGTGCTTTTATTTGACATTGTACACGAACGACTTTACAAGACCGACTTACGTTTTTAACGAAATGCAATTTCGGAAAAGTTACCTTTTTTAAGCCAGCTTTTAAAATCCTCAGCCTACGCCTCCGTATGGGAAGCCTGAACGCGTTCCTTTGCGTCAAGCATAGCGATTAGTTCAAACTCGTCCAGTTGAACAACAAGAAGTCGAATAAACTGACGAAAACGACGCATCTCAACGCGAAAGCGTTTTCTGTCGTAGAAAACACAGAGAATGGCATCAACGCTCCCGCGCGAGCGCGCCATCTCGTTCGCTTCCGGTTACACTTTCGTGTACACCATTGAAAAAAATCTTTATGCAAATTTACCGCGCATTTGACATAAGCCTAAAGGGTGGAAAGCGATAAAGCGAAGCTCGCCCGAAGCGATGTGGAAACGTAGGCGATCACGAGCGTCTGATCCACTTTGATATTTTTCACCTGCAACGCTAAGTGTTCACCGGATTTTGGCGCATTTTTACGTTCTCACTTTTCGACGTCACCTGTATTGTAGTATACGATCGGATGGCAGTCTGCCTGACTCAGAAACGTGGGTTGCACCTAATCGACCTATCTATCAATTCCATAGTGAGTCAGCGCATCAAATCATCAGCGTCAACTGAAGCTTACCCAAACGTCTGTGTTTTCCATCGTTCGCGCTTCGTTGTGACTTTAGCAATATCTGTACGAACCAACTAATGCGTATTCGTCGACTTTTACCAGTTTGTATAAAGAAAAAATACTCGTAGTGCATCTTATGCTGGTGTCAGCAAAGTTGTAGCATATTGTCGACCTTATTTGGAAGAATGCTGTACGTCTGCAAGGATAGACCCATACCGGTAAGAAAACGCCCTCACAAGCTGGTTCGCATTGCTTAGCAGTATTCAATTTTTGATTAACAGACAATTTGCATAAACGTGAGCTAAAGGCCAAAAGATTTGCCAAGCGATTCATTCACTTCGAGCAGTCTTACGCTGCTTCTTATCGCCTATCAAAAAAAGTCCGTTTGGCAAATTTTCTAGCTAGCAAATGTGCTTTCATTGTTGTCGCGTTGTTCGTAGGCAGTTTTTGCGGTACCAACAATGTTTGAAATTTATCGCCCATTTTAAAGAAGAACCGTTTTTTCTTTTGCTAATTATTAGCATTAGGAATTACGCCGGATTAGTAGGAGTGATGTTTTGTATCCATTTCAAAACAGAGGGGATCAAATCGAGCACCCAACGTCGGTAAACAAAATACTGACGTGTTGGCAGACGTGCAGCGATATCTATATAAGGCAACAAGACCCCGGAACACTTTCGTAACAGTCTTATACTGTTCAACGCCATTTTCTGTTGTTATATGTGGTGTTGTCTTTTCCGCGTTTACTATTACAGCTGAAGGAAGTAAGCGGAGGGTGAGAAATGCAAATTAAGAAAAAAATTAGGGCACTTTTATACTTCAGGTAACGTAAAGTAGGCACTGCTTTGATTTCTAGTCGAAATCAAATTTTCCCGCTGTCTGGGAGCTCACTTGCAGCCTTCTCTTAATAAAGGCGTGAACTAGTTGGGGTTTCTATCTATTCAAGATGTGCTGATTAGAATAGTACTTTATTTGGTAGCTGCTTGCGCCGCCTACATTTAATAGAAGTCTCAACAATGCTACTATGCAACGGCCTCTCAATGTTCCATAGATTAAATGGCTGCGAGAAAAAAATGACTTAACATTGTAGTAGCAATGCAATGAATACTAAGAAAAGGTGTTTACTCAAATTAAGGATAGCCTCAAAGTCGCTGGAAACAATTAGATTTTTTTGAATAATGCAATGGTTCATTGTTATTCACAAGTTTGCTTTTCTTTAGCGTAAAATTGTGCTGGAATTTTTGCCTACTCTGTGAAGTGATGTAAAAGCATTGTTTTGAAAGACCGCATGCTCACCGTTTTCTTGTTCTCAACTTTTGCCGCGCTTTGTTTCGCAGCCATAACAGTGGTGTTCCATTCGGCGTTTCTACAATTCTACCATCAGCGTCTGCCCAACATTTCCGGTAGTAAGGTCGTCCCATAGGCGGATAATGCATTTGCCTTTAACTTGAAGAGGTTGCGTTTCATCTAAAAGCGTCATTGCGCGTTTCCTACAGAGCATAAGTAAAGTTTTTCCTAATAGCGGAATGGAAGTAAAAATTTCAGAATTTGTCTCTCTCTCTCTCATGACAAAAGTGGTTCGAGGAATTGGGCCCTGTTCTAAGCTTCCAAAGTGGCAAAGTTCGCATGGAAATACGCTTCAAAAATTAATACTTTTTTTGGGTCAAAACGGGAAGAACGAAACGCATTTATGCTAATCAACCTTCTCGTTGAGCTTTATGCACTATTGAAGCTGTAGGCGTTAACGCACGCGCATATACATGCGTACAATACTTCTATTTATTTATACGGCTGTATTATGACAATGTGGCGTTTCTGACAGTCGAAGTAGATTCGTAGCTTTGAGTTTACGGATGATGCGATTTTAATTTCTAAAAATTTACATAAAGCTTTCCAGATGCGCGGATTCCGTCTTCAGCGTATACGTCTTAATAGTGAACATCGTTGACGCACGTGCTGAAGATGGGATAAAAAGTATCCCGAAAGCTTTATGTAAATTTTGTTATTAAGACATTAAAAACGATTATTTGTAAAATAAAAATCTATAGCCTTATCAAATACGTTAGCATCAATGGTTTTCAACTCGCCTTAGGTACGTCAGGATGACGTTATTTCAGTGCATATCTGTAACTGGTTTTAATTTTTTCATGACGTCACTACGCCGAATAGAAATTTTCTTATACGGCTGACGAAAGAAAGCGCATGAACACTCATTTTCTCACGTTTATTCGTTACATCCAAAATCTACAAGCTGAAGCTACAGCTTGCAGACGTGTTTTAGACTTTACGGTTAATGAAGCAAAGTGGAAAATAACGCAAATTTTTTGCCTCGTAGGCTGCAGTTCATTCTGCAACGACGATTGCTATTGTTCATCTGTTAGTTGTTTTCAACTTTCGCCAATAGGATCCGCGTTTGTCTACGCGCGGGCTTACGCTAGGCTGTTGATCTTAAAAGTTCATTTCAACATTTCCGGCAGGAAAAAGGGGTCTTCGCTTTCAGCTAGAAAAAACTTCTTTCAGGAAAGGAGTGCAAAATTTAAGAAAATGCGTTCTCGCACAGGAAAGAAATGAATACATTTCAAAACGTGCGGGTCCGCACCGATTCTCAGTCGCCATTTTGGCAAAGCCTTTGAAGCTCCAACTGAGCGGCAAAGTCAAGCGTCGAAGTCTTTAAAGGATAATACAGTTTCAAAGTCGTCCTGCACCCACGTCGTTTTTGTTTCACAGTTCCATTGCGGTAGGGCGAAAAGTCATGTCGTCTGTATTGGCATTTTAAAAACTTCCAATTTTCCTTTGCTCGCCTAGTTTAAAGCAGGCTAAAATTAGCTTGCTTTATTTTAGACGGAAAGCAGACGCAACGCACGGTGGGATGGATAAAGTGTACGGCTTGCTAATTACACAAGTAAGGTAACCTTGACTTCAGCGAGATTGAGTGGCGTATCGCTCAGTATTGAACTTGCAATCTCTTCTTCGGTAAAGACTATAAGACGAACTGCGATTGGCAGAGCGCAATAACCTTGAGTGTACATGAAAACAATAGAGCTTAGCTTCTACAGTCTGCCTTTGTAAGCGCGCTACTGCCGTTGGTAAGGGCGAGGTAGGGCGGTCTTAGCTGACGCAGACCAGACTGGGTGGTAGGTGAGCACTAAACGATGGAAACAGGTTAAATCTAAGGGCTAGCAAGCCCAATGCATCGAGCGAACCAATGGACCGGCACGACCAAGGAGTTACGCCTTATGCTGCCGACGCCTGCAGTTCTGTCCATTGACCGCGTAAGAGCAAACCATTGTGTCTTTGTTAGCTTTCACATCCAGTACTGCCCTCCGTTGCAACTAAGGGTTGCTTCATCCTATTTGTCGCCATTCATGGGCAGTAGTTGTGTCGTTTCAGCGATGCGTAGGAAAATCCGGTCCATCTGCCAGGGAGATTCAGATCGACGTAACGAACTGGAACGAAGAATTTCGCAGTCAGCCGAGCTGGGTGGACGCCAGCCTTGCCCTGAAACTTGTGAAAGCGGTTTGCGCACACTTTTGACATGACATATGTTGGCCGCTAACGTGTTGCACCGTTGCAGGGCAACGCGAAAGGAAACAGGCCGGCACTATGGCTGCGTGCCGTAATGCAAAGGTCCATGTTCTGCCTTGGACGCAAGATCCAAGCTCACTATCTTGGAACGTTGGCTGTTGGACTTTTGCTTTTGCTCTTCTGCTGCGTCGGCTTGAAGGACATTGCAATGGAAACAGACATGGAAAAACTGTGGATAGAAAGTAAGTGCACGTTTATTATGCCGGCAAAGTGAGTCGTTGGCAGCGTCCAGCGGCCTTGACACCAAAAAGGTCTCATGCAATACTACAGCCATTCCTGCTCTATTACCGTAAGCGTGTTGTGGAGCGGAAAATTTTTGACAAAGTAGCGTACCGAAACAATGCAATCTTTTGTTCGCGACGTCAGTTCGCCTTGCTTGCACAAATCAGTCGGCCGAGGGGATCCCGCTGCTTTCATTGTTGACGTGGAATGTTTAAACATACAGTAAAAGAGTTTTCAGGCTCCTATGCTTCATGGGGATTTCGTTTAACAATTTTTTTCTATTTTGTACTGCGATTTGCTGCAATCTGATATTTTTTAGAAAATTTTTTTGTAGCGGTTGTTAAGTTCTTACCACTCTTCAAGTCTAAATAAACTCTTATTAATACAAGACTGTCTTGCAAATGCTTTCTTAAATTTGAGCGTTGTTCTTGGGTGTAAAAGAAGGCTGGTTCGAACGGAGGTGATGTTTAAATATGCTTTTTCAATAGTTAGGCTGTAAAAAGAATTTACTTGCTTTTCATCTCAATAATCTCATATTTATTCTGCGCGATTAATTTGAATAGCTTAGTAACGAGGCAATTTTCTCTTGTTATCGGGTTGGCTGTGTTAACTTTTGTTTGTTAGTGCCGACTCAGTCGATAAGAACCCGATTTTAATAATTTTGGATGCATTTGCAGAAGGTGGACGTCTGGAAGCTGAAAGGAGGTTTTTGTCTGAAGGCGGTGAACCATCTCGAGCTACTAGATCATCGCCAGATGGCCATGGTTTATCAGATGATGATTCCGTGAAATCATCACTATCTACAAATAAGAAAAAAACATTCAGCAGCGGAGATGCTTTTCTTCTGATCATACAAACCGCACGAAGCCGTCAAGATGGCATCTTGTCAAGAGAGGAGCTCTTGCTTCATGTGCAAGTGGTTACCGAAATAGCTAAACTGGTAGTGCCGCTTTATGGATATAACTGGACATTAGCGGATATATGCTTTAAACCGCCTTCTCCCGCAATGGAGGGCTTTCTTGCCGACACGGTTAAATTGCTGCTTGATAAGATCGTTCCTTGTACCATAATTACTCCGCTGGATTGTTTCTGGGAAGGAAGTAAACCACTGGGCCCATTTCCACCGCTTGATTTGGGCCCACTGCTATCCACCTTTATTCCAAGCTTGAACAAGAACGTTTCCTGGCAGAACCTAAACCCCAGGTTGGTGGTCGATCAGCTTAAAAGCTTCGGAATTGCCGATCTGTCCGACTTTGAAAACTTCATCCAAAGGGCTGGCATCGGTGTCGCCTTTCAGGATCGTCCATGTTTGGATGCGCTGGATCCTGATTGCCCGATAACAGCGCCTAATCACTTAAACTTTTGCAACATTGTGGAACAGTTCGTCAGCTCACGCGAACCCGAAGTTAGCCTGCTTGGAGATGATCTTGACGTTATGGCAAACGATACTGCGCGTTGGACCACTGTGGCGGCTCCTCAGGCGGGGGGAAGCGACTACTACGGCGAACTGTCTATGTTTAATGCGCTGGCGGGAGAAGTGCCGCCAGCCCCGAAGGAGAGCACGTCGCCTTTATGCGAAAAGCACAAAGAGGCTGTACGATCTATATTGCGAAGTGACGAAAACTTAAGGCGCAAATGGCTACCTAGCGAATCAAACATTGATTTTGCAAAAGAAATGACCGGTGGATGCGTTGGATTCGCTTCAAAATACATGGTATGGCCTGAAGATCTCATTATCGGTGGCGTGAAGAAGAAGAACAACGTTATAGTGAGGCAAGTTACTTTTTCCATAGTTATATACCAAAATTTGACTAGCGGTTGTAGTTACGTCGTCTGGGCATCATTTTGAGCTTCAGCGTTTTGTCGTAAATTCCTTTTGTTATGGTTCCGCTGTACGAATAAGTATTGACTTTCGATAAGTTTAACATCCATCGAAAATTTTGCTGAAAGAGAAGAGGGACATGTTGTCTTTGTTAAGCGCCAATAAGTTGCCATCTTCCGCTAGAGTCACCTGCGTAATTCTTGCTTCATCTGTGCGCCTTTTGATAGTATTCAGGAAGATAGCTTTAATAAGTTTGTTTATTTTCGTAACAGGAAATAGCTGACACGGTAAATCTGACAGCTTATCTTTTTCGAGTTTATTTACTCGCTTGCTGATTTAGTTAGGCGCAGAAGTAAAACGGAATAATGCCTTTAAACCTTTTCTTCGAAATTAGCTCTCTTTTAAGCGATAGTTCCGCCTTCGGAATTTTTTAGTTTCCATTTGCGGCGCGGGAACTCGTTGCGCCGCTCGCGGTGGATGGGTAATTCGACGCGCTTTTTTGAAAAGCTACGTTTAACTTTTGGGACCAACAGTGTTACAAAGCAAGCTTTCATCTTTTTATTCCAGTCGAAGAAAATGCTGTTTTTAACTTTTACCGTTCCGCGATTTTTAACTGGCGGGAAAAAGAAGTTATCAGCTTTTCTAGGTAAATTGAAAATCAGATAAGTAGTTACAGTTAAGGAAATTCGAACCAATGTACTTAGGATAATGAAGCGATTGTGCGCTTATTGCGCCACGGCAATGTTTAAAGAGTCAGCTTTGTATAGCTTTGAATATTTGCCTGCACTTTTGCGTATAGTACGCACTTATATTTCCTTGCCTTTCAAGCGTAAACCGACGGTGTAAGCACGTTGGGAGACCTTAAATTTTCTACCCAAACAGGATCGCGCTCACGTTTCTCACGTGGTGTTGTTTCCTTTTTGGGTTTGCAGAATAAGCGCGAGCTTTAGCGTTGTACAAAGATGTAAAGAAGGAACTAATGTGACTGACAGTTTCAATGGCAACTTGTAGACATTCGTGGAGAGCCTGTAAACCGTAAGCAGGGAGGCTTCTTTGGCCTTAAAATTAGAATCAAAATGAGTTGCTCAAACCGAAGCTTCAGCAAAAATGCTTTTCCATCTTGCAACGTTGGAAATGATGCAACCAGTAAGCTTCCAAAGTGCCTTATTTGCCTCTACGCTCTGAGTATAGTGTTGAGGACAGGTTATGCAGCTTATCTTTGGCGTCTAGAGGTCCATTTTTTTCCGTTCGCCTATAAGGTTGTATGTACAGCCTTTCCTTTTTCGTCATACTTTTGCTTGTTGATATCAACTTTTGAACTTTGGGGGTGTTCATTCATTTTCGACAGCTGCAAAGTAACTTTCGCATTAACCAAAGTTGTCCTGTTCTTGCGGGCGTTCTTCCCGCGTCACGTGGCCAAGATATTCGCGTTCCCAACATGTCTCTGTTGACGACGCGAAGGTCTCTCTTACTTTCGTGTTCAATTTTTGTGCGTCGAGAATTTTAACCTGTTGTTTTTACATTTAGAGCCGAAGCGTTGCAGAGTGTTTTCATGATGGCTGGGGCAGCTGAGGTGTACGAACGATTTGAAAACAGTGGTAGGGCCAGTTCTAAACGTATTGGCTGGTCAGTTGATAAAGCTAGCGCGGTTCTGAACGCTTGGCAAAAAGCGTACTCGCAATTCTTGTACGATCACGTGAACAATACGGGACCATCTCGGCAGCTTCACCCAATGTCTGGTGCGTCAATTAATGAAATGTTAGAGATGTTCAGCCAGTTGAATCCCACTGTAATGATAGTCGGTTATTGTTTAATGGTGAGCATGCGCGGCTATTGCTTTTCTTCTATTTTGTGAATTTAAGGTATTTTACGCATCATTTTCTATGTTTTCGTGTGACGATCATGGCGTCAACTCCGGCGTGGCATTGGCAGTATTCGGCTGCGTATTAGTTACTTTATCCAGTTTGGCCGGCCTTGGTTGTTCTACCTTGTTGGGCATCAAATTCAATCCAACGACGACGCAAGTGATCCCGTTCCTTTCTTTGGGTTTGGGCGTCGACGACATGTTCCTGCTGTTACACAATTACCGTGACATTGTGGAAAACCATTCGTTCAATGAAATAGGAATGCTTCTAAAAGAAACGGGTCTGTCAGCTCTGCTCACCTCTATGAATAATATTCTGGCCTTCGTTGTTGGGGCCGTAGTCCCTGTGCCAGCGCTGCGCGACTTTTGCCTGCAGGTCGCTCTTGTGCTGATCTTCAATGCCGTAACCATTTTGACCATATATCCGGCAATTATGTCCATAGATTTGTTGCGTCGCAAGAGGCGATTGGTTGATGTGTTTTGCTGCTTCAAGGCGCCACCCAAGGTTGTACCCGACCCCAAGGGGACCTGCATTTCGCCTGCTTCGCCTTCCCGCGAGAAAGCTATCAGCGTTTCCTCCGCTAGCGTAAGCGACAAGGCCGCTGTCCTTGGCGTAAATACGGGTGGTTCAAAATCGAATGGCGCCGACGGCTGCCAGTTGATGTCATGTTCAGCCAAGTGTTTTTTGAAAAATTGCTACTTGTCATTCCTGGATTCAACCAGCATGAAAGTACGTTGGTCTCTTGCTTTGTCTTCGTGCAAGCAATGACTCCATTTTTTTAAATTGTAGGCTCTAATTGCCATGTTTGGTGTCGCTCTTTTCGCTGTTGGAGTATACGGCGTAATGAACCTGGAATTGGGCCTCGAGCTGACAGATCTCCTTCCGAAGGGCACGCCGGCTTACCAATTTGTTGCCGCCCGCGAGGCATACTTCTCCTTCTTTCCTTTCAGTGCCATACTGAAGGGACCACTGGACATTCCGAACAAGCAGCCTCTAATACACGAATATCGCGATCGTCTTGCTGCAATGGAATACACGGTTAAGCATATGGGCGAGATAACGGAAAGGTACTGGTTATCCATGATGACCGATTGGTTGCGCATTTTGCAAACCAAGTTCGACGAGGAATGGCGTCTGGGTTACATCAACGAGACGGGGGCAATCAGTTCTATGGTTTCACATGAGGCGAAGCTGGCCTACAAGCTGTTGTGCAACAAAGGCGACGAGCTGGATTGCAGCAGGGTGAGCAACAGTTGCTTGCCTATAGTAGGGTATTGGTTAAATTGATTTACAGGTTGGTAATGTAAAATTGGTTGATGCCAATGGTTTCATCAATCCGGACGGTTTTTACAATTACCTGACCGCGTGGTTTAACCTTGACCAAATGGCCTACTATCTATCCCAGGCGAGCTTTCATCCGACTCCTCCAATCTGGCACGATACGGGACACGTCCGTACCGCGGAGGACAATAAAGGTGCTTTTGATGCCCTTTATTTCTGCCCTGCATACGATGCCATGTTCTGTTACGTTTCAGTGCCACCCGCGTCTCCTCTCATTATTAGCCGTATTCCATTTTTTGTGGTCGACTTGGTGGATACACCTGCCATCGTAGACTTTATCAGGGTGAGTAGTCTGTTGGCTAGGCAGGATTGGCATTGCGTTATTTTTGCATGCGCAGAAAGTGAGAGCCATATGCGACGAGTTTACCAGAAGAGGGCTGCCCAACTTTCCTGAAGGACTGCCAATCAGCTATTGGCAGCACTACGTCCACTTGAACCACTACCTAATACTGTCGCTGTCCATTATCTGCGGCGCCGTTTTCGTCACCATCTCGCTTATTTTGTTCAATCCGTGGGCGGCAATTTTAGTGGTAAGTTTCACACTCTTTCGCTGAAGATGAAAAGTTTGTGCTGTTACGCGTGTAGTTCCATAGTTGTTTGTTTTTTTTGCCTGCAGACGCCTTGGTCTAAATAAGTTCGAATAAGTGTAAACTTCTCTGACTAACTTACACTAACAGACGCTAAATAATTGTACGTAATGATTGAAGAACGAGAAAGGTACTAGCAAACTGGGCGTTACGCATATAGGACCTTATAAGGTCACGTTTCGTGTAGCTTATTCGCTCAGGCAAAGGGCTGCCTAAGTGTTCTCTTAACGCTTCCATGCTAACGTTAAGAGGGATCTAGCTAACATCCGCATACTGTAGGTGACTTGCGTCGCTACGATGGCTTTTGAACTTGCTGGCCTAATGGGTCTGTACGGTTTGAAATTGAACCCCGTATCCGTGGTTACGCTAATAACGGCTGTTGGCATTGGAGTCGAATTTACTGTCCATATGTTGCTCAGCTTTTTGACATCGATGGGCAACCGTTCGGAAAGGATGCAAAAAGCGGTATGGCATATGTTTACTCCGGTGCTCCATGGTGGCTTGAGCACACTTCTCGGTCTACTGATGCTGGCTTTTTCGGAATTTGAATTCATAGTTCAGTAAGCGCGGTCTAAGACGTCCCTTTGACGCTAGCCATCTTCACGGTTGTTTTTCTGCTTTTCAGATACTTTTTCCTCGTGATGAGTACCCTCATTTTGTTGGGTATTTTTAACGGTTTGGTCGTCTTCCCCGTGCTGCTGTCGTGGGTTGGACCTCCGCCTGAGGTAGGTTGAAGTTACGTTTTAAAATTTTTTTCCACGTTAATTTTGCAGGTACAATCATTGGACAATAGCAATTGTCTGCCCCCTCCGTCGCCCTCCTTTGTGTCCAAACAGCTAAGTAGTCTCTGCAAGTCCTTGGGCGGAACGGGCGGTTCAGATATTGGGCTGAATCGCTCTAGCCGTCGTGGCGTACCGCGTGCGTCCGACATGTCTCTGAGCACTATAACTGAAGAAACACCACCACCGCCACCCATTGGCGACAGCCCAGCCGGTACGACCAACAAAGGGGAAGTGCGTTCCGTAAGTTCCCACATTCTAAGCCTTATGCAAATTTGATAATAGACGAGCTTCTAAAGATGCAACTCTCTTAAAGCGGGTGCATAAAGCTCCCTTAGAAAAAGCAGTGGACAATTTAAATCATTTTAACTCACATTGCGGGCTGATTTTTTTATAATAAGTTACGAAATAAGTCGGTCATGGAAATGATCCTTAGACGTTGTCCTTGTGCTTTGTAGAGACCAGTTGAACCATTGTAACCAGCTGTTTTTCTGAGCTTTATCTGTCCGTTTAAAGCTGCATCATTTGCAGTATTCCCGAGCGATGTGAGCATCGGTTTGTCCTTTTTAAAGGACTCAGTGATGGCGGCCGTGCATGGACGAAAAAATTCAGGATCGTCTGACAATGGAGGGGCGAAGCTTTGCTCAAACGATGGCTCCACCAATGGCAGCGTGTCGCCGAATAACACTGACAGTCCCAATGTGCGGCCATCAACGCAGTAACTTGTTTTTCCGGTGTTGCCATTAGTTCACGGCTGCGGCCTTAACCCACTGCTTTGTAACTTTGGGTTTTTGCCATTTCATCGTCTGCGATATGCTGTTGTTGCCTAGTTGCTTATTGAATATTTATTCCTTTGCTGTTTTTGCAGTTCATCAAGAGGAAGCGGTGAGTATAAGTTTGCGCATTAGTCCTAGGCATTGATGGGCATCATTATAGGTACATTATTTTATTTAACATTCCAACCAAGTGAACTCTTTTGCGTTTTATAATGCTATGTGTTGATGAGGGTCGTAATAACAGCAGTATATATTTAGGATTATTTTATTGCGAAGATGTTTTCTGTAAATTAGTTTTATTATTTCATATTAGTTTGCCTGCCATTGGCGGCAATGAAAACTTTGCAAACCAATTCATACGGCTGTTTCGTTAAATTATACGTTCGTCTGAAAAGAGGGTTTAATTAAAGGAGAACGTTTTCCGTTGATACACTAACTGTAGTCAGCGTATAACCTTTTAGGCTGTGAGTTAGTATTGGAAAATGGAAAAGCAAAATTTAAATCATTCCAAGGAAATGGATTTAATAAATTAGCGCTCTAAGTTAAGCAGGACTTTATTTTCAAATCTTTTGTTGACGCAGCGACTCAAAAAAACTTTTTAAGCAAATATCGTACTTTTTTTAAAGATATATTTCAATAATATAGAGATATGTCAATAATAACTTAAAAATTGGTAGGCATTTCAAACGCTTTAGTTGATATGCAGTAATGACTGGTAATTCCCTTATCAGCTTTCAGTTTTTACTTATAGAGAAATGCGTGCCGCGCCGGCTTCTGTTTCATTTGAAAGATAAAAGCTATGCATATATTAATGGAAAGGTTTTAAAATGTTTTAGTTTCCTTGAATAACTTGTTGATTTGCCCCAATGGGTTTTTTCTTGTTTTAATACATCGGTAAGCGCATCGACGTTGCCGAACCGGAGCACTTTACTTGGAAATGAATTTTTTCCTTTAAAGCTGTACAGGTTAGTATGATGTCTTATTGTATTGACTGATTAAAAAAGATTTCTTTGAGGAATAGAATGTTTTCTGCATAATTTAGTTTTTTCCATTGCTACCATAGTACTATTGATACGTTTTGTGACTTTTCGTTGCAGACTCGTTTCGGTATTGGGTATTATGCTCGTATATGTGCACAGTTCTTTTCTCCTTTATCCAATGAGAGCATTGGTATTCGGTTAAGAAAAACCAGCAAAACAGTGGTTGCTGAGAGCTGAACGAATCTGTTGGCGTAGGAGCTTTGTTTAAACGAGTCAAAGAGAAAACAAAGGATACAAGCAACAATCGCAGGCATAATTGTTCAACTCGGAGTTCGTCTCCTACAAAGCTTTGTCAGTTGAAAGTATAAGCTGACTGGATTATACGCATAAAGGTCGTACCTGTATCCGCAGATAGTAACGAGCTCTAAAATATGGTCTTTACGTGCTCTTATTTGGTTGTAGGAAAGTCTGGTTTGCGAATAAGTCATAGTATATGATAAATAATAGTAACTGGTGGCAGCAAAGAAAGTTTAGTACTCAAACAATAAAACCGAAAAATTCTAACACCATTTTGTAATAAAAGTTAGGAGATTCCGAACTTCTTCTCAAGATGGCGATACAATATCCGTGTGATAAGTTGAATGAAGTGAGTAATGTGCGCCCGTGTAAAGTTTTCGCCCGCCCTCGTATGCTGAAAATTGAATGAGTAAGTTTTAACAATTCTTGAACATACAGAAGCATGACCATGACCAAAATGTGCTTTATTGGAACAGAGACTTCAGTAGACCTTCACCCTCACATTGTGCAGTATATTCCATATCTTAATGCGTTCTGCTTTTTTCGTCACAGCAATTTTTTATTTATTTTCAGCGGGATGATCTGCATTGAGCGTACTTAGCAGAGAAGAACTTTCTTGTAGTTGTGCAAGCTTTACTGTACGAGCCTTCATATGAACATTTGATTAATATTTTTATGCGTCTTCCGCCTAAAGTGAGGAAACGATAATATCACTATTGAGCACGTTGAATCTGTTGACTTGAAACCCGACCGTATTGTACAGATTTGCTCTACTGCTTGGGCACGCAATCTCCAGCCTAACGTGTTTTACATAATACGAATTCGTTGTGAGAATTCGCATTTTCTTTATCGTTTTCAGGGAGTCGTGCAGCCACCTTTGAGCGGTCATATTTTTTTTTCAAGTATTCGTTGTCTGCAGCGTACACTTCGTCCTTAAAAAATCACGTTTCACGCGCTTCGTATAAAGCGCTCCTTGGTCGTCATCCGCTGTCTGAGGTTTGTTTGTCAACTTTGTAATTTACTCTGACTTTAACGTTGTGGTAACTTTTCTTTCATCACATTTTTCCCTTATGATTTCTGCAGCGTTTCGCCATTTGCTTATACTCGCTTTATATTTCTTAAAGTATGCAAATGAGACATTGGTTTCAGGCCATTCAGGGTCGGTATTCTTCCCTAAATTACCTGACGACCATTTCAAGGCTTTTGATTTCCATTTTTACAGGTTGATTACGCGTTGTCTTGTCAGGTGATGTCCAAAGACTTTTAGCTTTCATGGAGTGGAATTGTAGCATTTAACGTTTAGACTCCGTCACGAACGAACTTCCTGTCAGCTTTTATTTTCAAACATTTTTTTTGTATTATTAAAGCGTTCAAGGACGGGTAGTCTTTTTTGCTTATGCTTCTCTTTGATCAGCCGCATTTAATCCAGCTTTCTTTGCTCGAAGGGTTTCGTTTTTGTTTCGTGATTGTACAGCCGTAGAAATCTTGTTCTTACACGATAAGGCGATGTGGCAAGAGTTTGAGTTTCTTGGAAAGTTCGTCTGATTGGAATATTTCAGGAAATGCAAGTAAACCGGAACCCACCAAGTGAATCTGTATTTGTAGCCATTACGACGTACGATTTCAAGCTTTGCTTTTCGATTGGAGCATATGCCGAAAAAGGTCAGAACAAAGTTGAAAACTGTGACTCGGCCAACAAGCAGGTATATGTGAAGGAAAAGGTCTTTGACGTCATAGCATGATAAACAGCATTCCGACTTAACCGGATTTGCTTAGCCTTCTGGCAAAGCATCTTATTTTTTTGCCTGCAAATTGCATTATTTTAAAATACCACTCTAGTCTCTTTTTTGCGTAATTTCCTGATCCACGACCCTTAGCGTTGCCGTAGTTATGCCTTTCGTATTGCCGGCGGCTGACTGCCTTTGCGAGGGGTCTTGAAATTGAAATTTCAGCTTTTTCTGAAAAAGTCTTTTTAATTTCGGCAACCTTTACTTATCTTCCGTAGAACTTTCTCATGTGACGTAATCGATTACTCGTGCACTCATTTTAATGAAGTTCTGCCGGCGGGCTGCTTTTAATGGCGCCTAGGGCGCCCTTGACGAAGTAAGAGCTGTTTGCATCTCGACCTGGCAGCACGAATTGGCAGTCGGCACAGCGTTGACCAATCGTTTGCCTAAACTGAGTACGCATACAGACGACGCAAGCAGGACACGAACAAAACGACTGCCATTTTCAACTGGGCGAGCGAAGCCGTAGTTGGCTGTTCATTGTCTCCACGGTGCTATGCCTTTTGTGGAACATTGCGCTGTCGTTTGGTCTTCTTTGCCTTTGCCGTAGTGAAAGGGGCGTAATGACCTCTCCCGCCTTTCGCGTCACGCACATCCCGTCCTAAGTCACGATAGTTTCGTTTCTCAGCGGGACCCTTAGCGCAGCGAGATAACAACAATGACTCGCCTTCCTTAGTTTCCGACTGGCAATCAGAGGCGACCACACGCACGCACCAGTACTCTTCTCGTTGATTCTTTGGAGTACCTATTTGGTGTGCTTCGTCAACGCCGGCCAGCCACTGACGACAGCCCAAGCAGGCAAACCAATTGCAGATTGTATTTGCCGCATTATGAAGGTCAACTTAGTTGTCCTCGTCGTTGGATGCATTTCGACCTTTAAGTGGTCATTTGCAAGTAAGTGCCGCTTTTCTGCCATCGCTCAGGTACTGGTCAGTCGTTTCCATATTTCCTACTTGAAAAGTGTTTCGCAAAAGCGAGTGCAGTCGCATTTGGCCGCTTTCGAGCAAAGACAATTCCTCCACCGCTGCCGCCGCGCTTACCCGATTTGTCTGACAGCCGGCTGGACGCTGTAGCCAGTCGTATACACTTTTGTTGGCGCGTCTTCTCGTCCTAGGTGACTCCTCTTTGCCGGTTAAGCGTTTTGGGACATGCTGAATCAACGAGATGGAGGATATTAGAAAACAGAATGGATTCTGATAGTTTGTCTAAGAGGCAAAGGTTAGCTCGCTATTGGACAAACTCGACATTCTATTTCGATCAGCAGCAGAGACGGAAGGAAAGTCAAAGACGTTTCCCGCTTAGTTCCCTTTCCGCTGTCCAGTCTTCTCAGGTGTCACCCGTTTATGCGGTGCCAAATGGTGCAGAGAAACCGTGGCTCAAAAAGAAGACCTCTCAAGCAGCCATGTCACCTTCTCCGGCTGCACTTTTGACGCCGCTTCATGGTCAGCGGACAACAATGCCTCCCGAGCTTTACGATGACGCATGCCTTGCCCCAAGGAGAAGTAGTGCCCCTCTTCCGGCCACTGGTTCTTATCCGGACAATATGCTCAATCAGGATGTTCATCGCTTAGCTCAGCTGATCGCTTTGAATCGTCAAAGGAAGATGCTAGAACAATTCTATCTGCGCATCAAGCTGGTAGCCTACGTCCATTTGTTGGTCGCTTTTCTGCTGCTATCTTCCGATGTCGCATTGATAGTAATTCTGTGGCCAAAATCCGCTCCTCAGCAACAGCTGAAGTTGATTCTTCGATGTTTGTACGCCATGTACGTGCTCAACATTGGCATTGTCAGTATCCTTGCTGCCGTACAGCGAGAAAGAGCCCTCTACGTACTCCCTTTGCTGTGCATAATTTTGATTGCCAACTTCCTGTTGGCCCCCTTTCAACTGCCGATCGTTCAAAGTGAGTCATTTTTCTTGCGCTCTTCTTTCAGAGGCGTTCCTCCTAATTGTCGGGGCATTTCCGAGTTCCAACTTTTCTCTCATGCGCGTACTAGCAATTGACCCGCCAAAAAGGCTCAGAATAGAGCGCTGTCAAAATAGCGCCTAAGGAAAAAGGTTCCATTTGGTTTTCGGCCAAGAGGCTTTTAAACGGTTGATTTTTATTGCCAGCTGATTATTATCACAAGGAAGTGCGCATGCGCTACTTAACCGCACATGGACATTATTTCCTCCCGCGCCGCCGTATTTTTCGTTTTTATCTATGGCCCCAAGTAAGACCGCAGAGCTCGCGGGAAAAACTTGCGCTTCCTCCCACATGTTATTGCGTTAATGACGACTGCCTGAAGTCAAGAGACAAAACCATGCAAAACTTACTAAGGCTTCTCGTCGATCAGCGGTCAGTGGAGCCCTTTTGAATAAATGTATCACCTTTGTATGACGGAATTTTGAGCTGCCATTCATGTACGGTCAATTGCTGTGACAAAATGAGGACGATCAAACTTTTTAAGATAATCTACTGAAGTCGATAGAATAAGTAGTAACACGTTTTTTCATTGTTGCACAAGCTTTTCTAAAATCTTTTACCTTTGTTAGCATCAAGCAATTCTTTCAATCAAACTGGTTGCTTCGATCGTCCATTGTCAGCTCGTAATAGGTCAAGTGATGATTAAAGTTTTCAATTGGTTAGACTATTAGGTCTTTCTCTTTCTCTCATAATAAACTTGAAAAGAATGCCTACAGGCGGTTTCGTCTTTTTGCGGTTCTTCTCGTCACGTGGCTGCTAATACCAGCTTCGATGCACTCAATGCTTTTTTCAGCGGCGCAAAAAAAATGCATAGTTCACTAAGGCAGCATTCCTTTCTCAAAAGGTTGGAATCACACGCACGCCTGCTGAAAAAGGAACGTAGCTTAGGCGACGTACTCTATCTTTTCCTTTTCACGTCTGTGTGCGTACCTTATTTTTTTCTTGAAGCATTTATATCCTCTTTCTCTTTCCTGCTTACTGCTACCCATAACTCGTTTTTCATGAACAGTTTTCTATAAAAATAGTACGGATAAGGAAATACCGCGAAAAGTCTGAGAAGTTTTGTCAGATCTTACCTTGCATTATTTCGCTGTGACAATGTATGCAGCTTTTCATTTTGCCTTTGAAGTAGCGTTTTTATCGAAAGAATGCGCGTCGGTGGCCAACAGTCCGCTGAGTCGCGATTGGGTGGAAAAGTAAGTTGTTTATATTGTCTGCTTTTGTGAGGTCAAAGCTGAAGATGCTCTAAGAACGCTGCGTCCATCTTTGTGCCGTAAGGAAAGCACTGATAGCTTGGCGCAAGTATGGCATTTAACACGGGCAGGTTGAACGTGCCTGGTGTCGAAGGTCACGCGAAAAGTAGGCCATCTGAGACAAGGATAAACACTCATAAACCTCGATTAAACCTTAATGGCAACAATGAAGTGGTGCACATCCGCGATAGCATGTTCATAGCGACATGTTTGAACCTTTACATTGTTCATTAAAGGTTCACTTCCAAGGCTGACTGTTTTTGCTCAGTATCGCTGTGCTATTAGCTCACCATTTTTCGACTAACTGGTTCAACCTTGGAAAAGTATTCTTGCTAGTTTTTCCATACTGCCGGACCATGCAGATCGTCATTCAGTCTACGCTTGCGTTGTTGAATTTTGGTTTTGGAATTGCGAGACTTCAGGTCGTCCGTATGACGCGTGGTTACTTCCAGCACCTTTCGCAGATATCAAAATCCTCGTTCGCTCGAGCGCTTTGCCTAAAATGGTTTATTATAGGTGCTTACAGGGCATAGTGGACTTTAGCTGGCATATGATTACTTAGTTATTACAGTGTTTTGTCTAAGGAATAGCGAAAAGAGAACGTAACACTATACATATACGTAGTAGACATCGGAAACAAGTAATAATTTTCTCGTTTAGCGGTTATAGATCTTGTTTAATAACTTGGAAAAGAAATACGCAGAATGAGGCAAAATATTTTTAAAAAAATGTAATTACACTAAATGCATAAACGGTTGCATAAGTCTTCGTTCCTTTCTGCGCAGGCAGCCAGTTTCTTCTTTCAAATATGCAGATTTTTTGCAACGTACATTGCTACTGCCTCTATAGCGAAATGCTCTATCGCTGAAGCTTTAAACTTTTGAAAGCACGTCGGAAGTGTAGCGGCAATCCGCGGCGGGCTGATTTCATTGATATGGCGGGTAGCTTTTCTTCAACATTAAATAAAAGTGAAAATTTTTTAACTAGAAAAGCATTTTTATGTATACGCGAGCTAAGAAAAAATGCTGAAAGAAATACGTTAATATCGTTCGTTGGCATGACGTCAAGATCTTACCATTTAGGCTTAGTTGAAATAATCGACATTGTGCAGTACGAGACTTCCGGCCGCGTGACGTTGGCCCCGTATGCTTCCGTGTTTATTCATTCGTTCCTTCAAGATTCGAACTTGAATGGCCGGAAAGTGGTCATAGAACATTCGGTTTCCTACGTCACCTTCATTTGCCTGCAAGTAGTATACTGTTTCGTCGGTCTGTTCCACCTGCTGGTCACTATAGCGACAATGGTATTCGTCTTTCGAATAATTGGAAGTTCAAAGACGCTTAAGATGTTAGAGTGAACGTTCAAGTCCTCCTCCTTTTTCCACGCGTCAATGCTGTTCCGGCATTTTTGCAAGGAAGCATTACAAATTGCCGAATAGGTCATTGCAGTTCGGATCCTAAAAGCTGGCGCCTTCATCCTGCGCATACTTGCTTCGCCTAGGAGATCAACGAAATAAAGCGTTTTCACTTTCGAGCAACACCGCATCCTGACGTAGTCTTGCAATTTACGAAGTGCTTTCTTTAAACCAACTGCTAGTCAATATCCAGCATACTATACATCTACAAAACTACGAAAAATTATTTAAATGGAGAATAATTTTTTAAAACCTTACTTTTAGCTTTGATCCAAAGTACTAAACGAGCAGCGACTACGAAGAGAAACCAGTTTGGATAAACGAGAAAAAGAGAGATGAATAATAAAGAACCGCAGCCGAATTCAGAAGGCTTGGCTTTATTAAATTTTTAATTGTTGCTTAAAAAGTTCAAGAAGTAGTAAATAAGGCAAACACAAATGCATTCGTTAAAAAACAAATAATATAAGCAACAACAATAATAAGGAAGCGGATATCTTTGTCGTCATTATGATCAAGTTTCGCTTCTTCCTTGCCAACCAGTCCAGACATTTACGGAAATGGACAAACTGCGAACTTCAGGAATCGGCGTAAACGACAAGTTTTCCATAATGCTGGCCGCCTATCTGCTCAATGAACGCGCGGGGTATGTTGTCGAACCCGTGGAACGCATGTTCGCGATACTTGAACTTGCTCTGAAGATACAGTTCTTGTTACTATGTCAACTAAACAAACCAGTACGAAATATCTACTAAGATTCTTTGCGCTAGAGGATTAAGCGGGTTTGGGTCGTAAGCCCGAAAATCAAAATACACAGACATCGGGAACCGTCTTACGGGTTTAATTCTCGGATGGAACTCTGAACGAACCGAAATCCCTAAGTCACATTTCAGCTATAATTCTGAAATTCAAATGGCCTTCGATCATTCGGTGTTTCGACTTTCGTCTTACGGACCACCAATGAATTGGAAAACTACTGCTGCTACGAGTAAGCCGAGACGCCCTGACTCAAAGCCCCATCTCGTGTTTCCCGTATTTGCACCAATGCGAAACTTCGTCCTCGTAAAGGGCAGTTTATCATCGAGTAACAAAAGTCGAAATGATAGCGACAATCAAAATCAACTTTGCTGCTTTGCAAAGTAATTAGAAGAAAGTCAACGCCGAACGTTGGAATGATTAATGCGAAAATTATCTTGGCCAGCAAAAAACTACTATTAATAGTAAACAGTATAAATACACTAAAGTTGATCAATGAAAACGCTTTAAAACCAAAGTCGGAAAAACAGGTTCAAAAAGTGAACTTAAGGAAGCCTCCGCTTCGAACAAAAAGTACTCACCGGTTTTTGCATAAGCTTAATTTCAAGGAAGGGAAGAGTTGCTCAACTGTGAACAATGAAAGCTACATTAATACGGAACGCATTCTGTTAAAACGTCAAGGTCAAAATCCCGAAAGTTGAAATCCTGAATAGGTCGAAAATGCCCTGTTAGGTTTGGCCTTCTGGAAGTCATGCACTCGCATAAGGCCACGCCTTACAACACATTTTTGACCTATTCGGGATTTCGCTCTAACAGAATTTGGGCCCATTCGGGATTCGGACTGCCAGTGCCATTAAAGCATAGTTTCCCAACCATTTTCGCAGCAACTTTTCTGGACGATGCCAGCTCCCCTTAGTCAACGAAAGCGCCATCTGGCTGCAGCTGCTTGCTTGTTGGCATTGCAATCCTGGTGAGTACGTTTCACTTAAGGGTCCATTGGCCTTCTGGCGCGGTCTACAGCCCACTGCAACTCTCAGCTTTCCAATTCCCGCGAGTGCTCTTTGAAAATGACTGCATTAAAGTATCTGTTCTCATCTTATGACCATAAAACTAGATTAAAGGTTGGCAATGAATGCGCAGCAGTGTTATTTTAAATAATAAACCGATTGTGTTCCAAGTTGGACTACTTCGCGCTACGAGAGTGTCTCTATAACTAATTATGCATAAAGACCTAATAGGGAGAATGAATTGCGAAACTGACAAGATATTTTACCACAATCTCAGTTGATTATACTTAATTAAAACATGCAGCCTATGTTATTGTAACCTGTGGCGGCGTCACAGCCTCTACTGATATACACCAACTGCATAGAAAGACAAGATATGTTAAAACTATAATTAATAATAAAAGCATCATTGAATCGCTCAGTAAAAGTAGTTTAAGCAGAATTAACAAAGAGTAAAGGTTGTTCATGTTGGGGAGTACCTCCTTCACCCAGTAGTTCAAGCATTGAATTGCTATAGGCCACCTGCGCTGCAGGCTGAATACGCTGATGTTTCTGATTATGATTTCGCGTTTCTTTGCCTTGGCATGATCAAAGCCTGAAAATGGACATTTAAGGCGCAGTTGCAAACTACGCGTGAACTTTCGAAGGCGCAACACAATGCCCGTCTAAACAAAATAGCTCAATAAGGACATGCATAGAAAAGTATTAATATTAATAGGATAAGCAAAACGACGTCATACGAACAACAGATTCTTCTTGGCTATCTTCACTGATGGAACCACAAATGCAGAGATGACTGCCGGGGTTCATATAATTCATAATTGTGTTACTTTGCTCCCCGCCAACCTGTTGAAAACGTCGGTAAAAAGAAGCTTAAGGAACTGTCAGCAGGTATACGTTATCAAAGTAACAATCCACTTGCTTGACGTTCGAATCCGCTAACGCATCATCGATACTTTTGGTTTTGTAGTTGAAGACATACTGCAAATTCAGTTCGCTTTTCAACCAGGACATTTTTTCGTCCGAACCAGTAAAGGCGATAACTGTGCAACCCTAAAGAACGCAAATAAAACAGGGGCGCGTTTAAATGGCAATCTTACCAATATTTTCGCCATCTGGCAAGCGACATGACCGACTGCACCAGCTGCCGCTGTTACAACCACAACATTGCCCTTTTTCGCTTGGCAATAATCCAGCATACCAAAGTAGGCGGTCATCCTGTTAACGCAAACTAATTACGCAAAAGGGGGTACTCAGCTTATTAGAAGTAATGTTGGACGTTAAAGATAATATTCTACAAGCATCACAAAATGACTATAGCCTTACCCTGGCATTCCAAGGATTCCAATTGTAGCCGAAGGTGGCAAAGAAGACACTTCGGGTGCAATGTAGGCGTCACACTGAAACGGTAAAACTGTAGAACAACTTTTCAGATGTGCTCCATTGGCTATCAAAGTGGTATGATGCAATGCTGCATTTTAAAGACAAAAAACTTACGTAGTCATTCAGTCCGTTAGTAACGCATTCTGTACACCATCCAAAATGGCCAACTACGCGAGAGCCGACGGGAAAAGAAGAATTCTGACTTTCGAGGACTCTTCAAGGAAATAGCATTTAGAACAGAATGTTAGATTGTTTTTCCGCAAGCTTACTCCGCCAGCTGGAAAGACATGACCGGAGGTTCATCAGGAGACGGAGTGGAGAAGTATCTGGAATAATAAGCAAATGAGTTGAACAAAAATGGGGTGTGACTGCCTACTGGACAACCTTATATAGGGGTCGACGCTCCAGATCAAAGCCCGACAACGAAATTCTACAATGAGCAAAGCGGCGTAGAATCAGCCAGCAAGAACGTCGTCAACACTGCTCTCTTTACAACTTCATTGAAAAAAACATTCTGTAGGTGGAGCATGAAGCTTACACATGTTTTCATAGGAAAGTTGGAAAGTAATACCAAGATGGAGAGGTTTAAAAAGATTTAAAACGACTCTGGCAAATGAAATAGAAAAGGAGAGAACGAAAGAAGTCAAAAAAGAGGGCGGGAAACGAATGGAGCAAAAAAAGGTTAGCAATTATGACATACCGTCCGGACCCAACTGCGGCAAAGTTTCTTCTACGCATTTGAAGTCGGACAAACGTGGCGCGCCGTTGAACGTCTTGACCATCACCCATTTTTTCGCAGTAGACATTTCGACAGCTACTTGAATACTTTTGTACTCTGCAAGGACAATTGAAAAATGATCGAATGAGCAATACTTCAAAACCGGCGAAGGAATTCTTGTGCAAATTTTCCCAGGCGCACAATGTGCCCACCAAGACCTACTCCTACTAACAGGTTTAATAAAGGCACATGAGGAAATTTAATTGAACGAAGATAAGCACTACAACAATAGAGAATAAAGCATCAAAACTTTGCTGTTTTGCTTCCACAGATTACGTAGCGGTTAGCAAAATAGCTTATAAACACTGCCCCACTCGGGTAATCAATAAAAACGAATGATAAATGCAATAGTGCCTCTTTTATATTGACATTGAATACAAAAGAATGAAAATAAACAATCATGCTTGCTTGCTCAGTTTCTTACACTATCTGCTGCGCAACGGCAAAACAATCTGAAATGACCCAACGTTTACTCGTTCCCGCGCCATCACTTTACACGGTAAGCAAGTCGTTTGCTAATCATTCACTTATTGCTGGGAGCTTTGTCGCTCTGCTACACGTGGCGATAAAAATGATAAATACTAATTTGGCGTCTAGAACCACCGCACGTAAAACGCAAAGGGATGCAGCAACAATAACTGTTAATGGTTGCGCTGCTGAGAAGCTTTAGCGGGAACGACAAGCGAAGGAAAACGCTGTAAGCTTACGGAAAATCAGTCAGTATTAAGATAACGGATGCATTTTATATCGCATAAACATATTAAAACTTATGCTACAGTAAGTAAGATTTGCAGGTTAAACTTTTCTCCGCACAATTACCAATAAGCCAGGAAAATAAAGCCTTCAAATAGCCTGCGGTAATCGTGCCGCAGTCTTATTCGTTTATTTTCTTTTACCCACTTTAGTCGTTAAGCTTATTTCGACGGATTCTCCTACGTAGAGTTTTAAAGCGGCGCAGCATTGAAAATGAAATTCCTGCTGACTTGGTTGAGCTGTGAAAAGGAGCTTAATGTAGATAAGAAACAGCAACGGTACAAGCTGGTTTCTAGGAGCTTTCTTGCGTCGAAAAGCGGTGTATGCGTTCGTTCTTGGTACCAACTGGCTGATAAAGCGTTATTCGAGCTTTTATTTTGCCACTGCAAGCAGCTATGAATGGAATGAGGACATCTACGGAATTTTTCTGCTCACTGTTTGTATTTTTACTTCTCTGGCTGCTGGCTACACAAAGTGGATGCATGAGGAGCGAAGCTTAGATAATGCGGAGCAATCACTGGTTAGCGCTGTACCTTGGGTATGTATAGGCTTCTTAGCAGACATCCATTTTGCAGGCAAATAATTCCATGATGAGTCGGAAGTGTCCTCGAAGGAAAAAGGAACCATTTCAACGTGTTTTCGTTTAAATAATCGCCTTTGGACGTGCGTTTTTGCTTTCCAGGTAGGCTTGTTTGTACTTGCTGAAACAGTTACCAGAAAATATTTCATAAGTTTAATGTTAATTCGATTTTCTTGGGGCAGTTGCCCTGTAAGCGTATGAAGTCCAATGCGGCGCTTTTGTATGGTTTTTGTCGCGGGAAAAGTATGCGTCTGGCATGTTGGAAAGAAATAGGAGCGCCCATTCGGTGAACCGCTATAAATGCCCTTTCAAAATTTTTAAGTAGCTGCAGAAATGCTCCTTTAAAAAACGGGCACATTTTCCCGCGGGGGACTTCCTAGCCTCTTTGTTTGACTGTGGTAAAATGGTAGGAAGGTTGAAGTTATTTGACCGTTTTGCTCCCAGATTTATTTCCTCAATGTTGGGTTGCTGCTGTCAGAAATGGTGGTGCATTTTATCTTCTGAATGTCCATAGCTCACTTGAACGTTAAGCTTTTTCGAAATACTCCACTAGCGAATTTCCGCCATCAATATAATAAGTTTTCTCTCAAGAATCCAGAAACATGCAGAAGGTATTCTTAAGTCTCAACGTTATTTTGGGAAAAGTCAGACATAGTTTTTTTATTGAGCTATACGGCTGCTCCTTTCGTGTTGCCGTACAGGCATAACATTTCGTCGTAATCGGTGGAGGAAACATTCCACCTCGTCGAAAAATACCAAATATTTTTACAGGCACTCAATTATCCGATTTTTAAAAACTTTGCAGTTCATGAAAAACTGGTTACACTATTTTTTTTCTGCGTACTAATGCTTTTCCGATTTTCGCTGGTTCCACGCTGGCTGTAGAGTAATGGGCGCTCAGGTACAATTCTAATATCCGCGCCATGGCATCCCGCTGTTTCCATTGCCTCCTTTACAGCCTATTTGTACACGGGCGATTTCCAGTGTCCACGAAGCTTTCTTCGCCAAAATTGTTTATGCTAAAATACAGCCATAAGATGCTTTAAGGCTCCGTAGCCGAAAAGTTTGATATAATCGATATAGGCCTTGCGCGAGTTGAGCTCACGCTTGAACTGTTTAAGTCATTCAGAAGTAACGACCTCTTACATCTAGTAAAAAGCTTCCAAGTTTATGAGCGCTTGCGTTCATTGAAGAAAGCTGAAAAGTTCAAAGTTAGACATAGTACCCTTCAAGCAAACAGCCATCTGCAGAGATAAGCAGTAACTGTGCAAAACTTCCGACTAAAAATTAGCTTCAGTTTTCAGCGTGACAACCTAGTAATAGTACTTGCTAGTGAGCAGGGTTCCCCGCGAAACCGTAGCTGATTTTTAGCCTGTATTTCTCTTTGTTTGACTGCTGAGTTGCTGGGCGGTTCGCTAGCTCGATCATAGGTGCGGTAGCTTTTTTTAATCTAACGAACCCGCTTTAGTGCTTATCTTTCTGCGGTTGACGTATCCTACATCATATTCCTCGACCAGGAACTAGTCGTCATCCTCGTAAATGTGATATGCTTCAGGAAGGGTGAACAAAACCAGTTGCCTTCCATGATCTGTCGTAATGTATGACTACCCATGTAAGCACGTCATGTGCTTGCAACGCAGTAAAGATTTAAGCTGCCTATGTTGCCCAGTGTCCATTTGCAAAGCAAATGCCGTTTGCAAACTACACTAATAAGGAAAAAGTAGCAAAATCGTGAAGATAGTAAAAAATTGGTCTGCTATTTCACGCATTGCTTGTAAGTGGTTTTCATTTTCCGTGAGATGATTCATGTTCAATGCGTCAAGCTTTAGAGAAGTCGAATTCAATTGCATACAGCTATTGACGGCATACCTTACCTTCCAACGCGTAGCAATGACGCAGCCGTTGACTTGTCAGTCACACCCATGATTGAAGCTTATTATGCTAGCCTACTTACCATTAGTAATCTGCCCTAAAGTTGCGCCATTGAAGAAGAGTGCGTTGACGCTAACACGTCGACATGAATGAAATTTGGCGAATCGAGTTGTTTCGCTCCTTTCGAACGTAGTCGCAGACTTTTTAACTTAAATTCATTCATTAACTGGGAAGGGCTAGTCACAATCCAGTCTGAACAAAGTACCAACCCGCTATTGCGTAAAGTTTATGAAAACCATATGCTTTTATATAGCTTTGCTTGTGGATATTAATTTTTCAATGTATGTCCCAGAATCTTTAGAAAAATAAACCACAAAACCCAATCTCGGAAGCCGAATTACGTTCGTAAGAAGAGTTGAACGAACAAATGTATTTATTTAGTTTCAAATGAAATCTTTTCCCAAACGGGAGCACGTAAAGAGGTTATGCGAAACTTAGTCGGTTTGAAGCTGAACAACAGTATTCATCCAATCTGCTATTAATAGAAGGTATAGAGGTCTGCCGTTGTTTCATTTGTGATTCACGGGTGCCGTGATTTAACAGTTATGTGGAACGACCAAGCTCATGAATACCCATTTCCATAAAGTCAAGAAGAGCTTATGCTACTCCCTCTTGAACAGTAACTTTTCTTTGCGCGGTATAAATGCGTCTTTTTTGTATGGTATTTAAAAGTTTCATTTCGAAAGTTAAAACTGTTCGTCAGCATGTTCATTAGGAATGAAAAGCTTGCTGTAGCGCATGTCAGAACGCAGAATTCAGCCTAAGCGCTAATAGCATTTTATGGAACATTAAAAGTTGTCGGCGAGATGCCATGAGCCTAAAATTCCAAGCGGTGGTCCTCATGTGTTCTTTTGAGCAAGGCAGAAAATAGTGAATGGATCTGCACGTGGCCAGTCGGCTGTCACTTAATCACTTTTGTTCAAACAGCAATAGCTTATATAAAGTTTCAAGTGCATACGAAATATAATCCATTTTCGTTGGCAACAAACTGTTTTACTCGTACAACAATGTGGTCATCGTTCTGAAGGCGCCGTTTCTGATTGGCGCCTTGCAGTAAGGTGAGGGGAAGGAATGCAGAGGTCATCACTTACCAAATTCATCAGTTGCTAAAGTTTCTAATTTGGAAGGCTAATGTGTATAGCATTTCAAAAATAAAAACAAACATGTTTGCTAGACTGAGCTTAACCGCTTTATAAGAACTAACATTCATTTGAAGTCGGTTTGTCCGCTTTGAAAGAAAGGGCATAATACCACAGAACGAACGATTAGTTGTAAGTGGTAGAAGAAAGAAGGATGCACCTGTTTTAAACGCCATTTGTTTCGCGAGCGAAACGGATCCCCAAGAGGTGCATCAGAACAATGCGGTAAACAGTAACCGAAGTCAGGCTGCAGCAAATTCCTTTTGTTTCTGCAGCGGTAGTAACAGAAATATGCTCGTGCCCTTGTACAGTGGTAATTCAATGATGCCAGGTGCAATTCCCTTACATTTGTGAGTAGGGGATTCCGTAGCCTCCACCTGGTAGAATGTTCCGACGTTGTTCCCACCTTGGGAATTTAATAGCTCTTTTCGCATGGGCAAACTTCGAAAGGGCGTGTTGACCGTCTGATATGAACAAATTGGTTAAACCACCCATGCAGTGGCATTCTTGTTGGCCCAGTCATCCGTTAGACTTTATTCAAATGCAAATATTCTGCAGGAAACGTCATCGGCCATTATAAATACCAGCTAGCGCTTTCTTGCCCACTAACTTCCGCACGCAAGGTTGGAAAGTTACCTTTCTGCATCTAAAATAATACAACTGTTCCTGCAAATGTCTAAACGTTGGTTATCGTTACCAACAAGCCTAGTGCAATCATCTGGAGTTATGTTTGATCTCAGGAGAAACATTGCATTTTCAGTGTTTCTCGCCTTTTTGCTTTCTTATGCCATAACAACTGGTACAGCTGCTGGTAAGTTGACTTATGCTTTCTTGAGTTCCTACAGTTTGTCTCGACTCGGCATTTTATTCTTTGGCCAATTTTCTAATCGTTTGCCGTTTGCCGGTTTTCCTTGTGTTTAATGTCAACCTGTGGAAAAGACGCAGAGAAGTTTGGAAGCCGCCTGACCACTACGCGAATTAGCTTTTCTCATCTCGTGTTGTAAAGCAACTGAAGATGTAACACACGTTGTCTTTGTTCTCTGGCATTTAACTGTTCAGTTACTTTGACGCAATGTTGTCCTAATGACGTCCGATGTCTTCAAGGGCACTCCCACTTAGTCATTCAGTGAGTACAAAAATTTCGTGCGGCTTTTGATCGGCCAATTTTAGGCTGCATCAAGCTGAACGTCAAAGGCCAAATTGAGCTTAAAAACGGTGATTATGGGCGGTTGATTTCCAAAGCATAAGCATTCACTAGCGAATTGAAAGCAGCTTGAATATTCAAGAATTCATCTGAGCAGCACACGTCAGCAGCACTTCAAATCTTGAGGCGTTAAATTTACATGTGAAAAGCTCATGGTTTCCTAAGTTGTGGCTGTCGTTGTGACTTGGCTGCTTCAGTTGCCTTTTTGGTTTGCTAGCAATATGATAAAGTATGTTGCTGCCCTATGATGTTTTGAAATGGGTCGTGAATATTCGGTGGATGTTATTAAGCCGCTGAAAAGTCATCAAACTGATTGTCATTGGGCTAATGGCAAGAGAAGAAAAATGAAGTCCTTCAAAGGCCGCTAGCCGGAGATAATTTCGACCGCATTGTGGTAATAATGGAGGTGCACTCCGACGCGTTCCGCGAAGTTTGTTGGGTAGTTTACTCGCGAGTGCATGTATTCCTCGAGGCTGAGATTCTGGTAAGCACGCCACTCTTCTGAATATTCTGTGATTCCAGACCTGACAAACCTTTGTATGATGGGCAGCAGAGTATGAGTCGATGAGTTCTCCACGGGTACAACAAAAGCGTTGCCAGTTTCTCAGCATGTGCCTCCGAAGATTCTCTGCTGCCAGTACCTCTTACCTCTGTTTTACTTACTCTGAGAAAAGATGGGTTCGCTGAGCCCCACGGTCTTCGCAGGTCTTTCATGTTACAGAGGCTCTTCAGGCATGTTTTGGCTACAACGTGCCGCAGGTGCCTGTTTCAGCGGGCTGCAACGCTTTTATTTGTTTTTCGAATGGTGGTAATACATACAGCGATAGCACAAGGGTGTGCAGACTACTACCGAATTCGTCTTTACAAGATTTCGTCCAGCTATACCTGGGCTCCAAAAACAACATAATTTCTGCAGCCTTCTTCAACTTCGGCACGTGTTGTGGATGATGCTAGCCTTCCTGACATAACCGCTCTTACTTCCTTGCGCGCAGTATCACCAAAAAAAACGTGTAACAATGGTGTACCTTTCTGCTGATCTAAACTTTCCTGATGTTTATCCGTATCAGCATATCCACACTCCATCACCTTAACGGGGATGTCATCTACAACACAATCTGTACCGTAATAATCAAAACCCGAAAGAGTTAACACTGCATTTTGTGTTCTATTCATTCCGAAAACCTAAAATATTTATAAGCTTTCCACTCCTAATCGTAAACAACTGATTGCTATTTTTTCAACCCTCATACTTTTCGCTTTCTGAGGCATGAACATACCGAGAGACCTCCAACTGATAGTCCGCCATCAACATACCATTACATACAGGCGAAGAAGGGCTCCACAAAATGCTTCATACCTACAGAACTAACATACTTCTCAAGACTCGAAAAACCTTCCCAACCCTCCCCACCGAGTCATTTCTTCTGTTCAAAGGTCAAGTATGATATCGTCGCGCAGTTCCCCGCCAGACTATTCTTATAGACATGAACAACTGATCCTCATGAAGCACATAGTTCTCCGTTGTCAGGGCTTTTATGCACTCGGCACTTTATGAGTGTAGTAGTAAGACTCTTCCCGCTGTCTGTATTGATGCTTAACTGGTATGAGTACTGTTTGTCACAATATTAGTGATTAGCACAGGACGAAAGCTGTTTATTCATAAGCAATTACAGACAGTTCTCTTTTAACGGTTTTACCGGCAGGAAAACATAGAGCCCCTGCGTTTTATTCACCTAAAGCAAATACGGACCGCGCTCTGATCTTATGCGCTTTCCGTCACGCGCAAGCGAAGCACTGATTCTACTGTAAACAAAACTATTTCTGGTTCATATCAGAAGAGTGATAACCTCAGAATGTCTATTAATAACATCATAGAAGTCTGGAGTAACATATCGAAACAATGCGTGCGTTGAGTTTGGCGGAGACCCATCCCAGATTTGATCTTTGAATTTAAAGACTTTGCGCTTTATGGTTAAGCATGCGAAATTACTGGAAGCTACGTTCAGTTGGGCAAGCTGTAAAGAAATGGAATATGAAGATGTTAACTGAATCGTCAGTACGACGAGTTGAACACCGATAAGCTGCAGAAAAAGCAAAAAGGAGAGAAGAAGCAGATCATGAAAGGGTAACAGGAAGCTCTTCCGCGGCAACTGACCAGTGCTGAACTATCAGATACTTTAAAAACCACTGAGTGCCGGTTGCAGTGGCTTGAAGACAATGATTGTAATGGAGAACAGAGTAGACTGGCCATGAGAAATATCCGGGCCAGCTTCTGGCCATGTAACCAACAGCTCCACGAAAGAAGACTATGCGCGAAACAAGAAGTCTTGAATTCCGTTTCACTGCAGTGAAGAAACATTGCCAGGAGGACGGAGCACTACTTTATACGTCTAATAGGGCCTCAGTTCGCCCGTAATTAAGGATAGTGAGATAAGGAAAACTGATTCCTTTGGACCTATATTCTTTTCTGGGTACGAGGTTATTCATATTAGAACTCAGAGAAACTTCTTCCATGAGGTAGAGACACAAAGCATAATGCTCCTGAATGCCGCTTTGAACCCTATCCGCTGTAAAAATTTCAATCATAAAAGTTACCTTGCCGTAAAAGGAAAACACGCCATTATTCACATTCCACAAAAAAGGGTCCATACCTTCGCATGCAAAGCGGTTAAATAAATAGCTCAGCTACAGATTATTTCTCTTTTCAGCGCAGTTTGTTGACAATTTTCTCCCTTTTTTGTTAACAAGTTAACGTTCTTTCTGACACTTTGAACCGAGTCGTAATGTTCCTACAGTTTACGTGGCTTCTATGATGCGACATTCTCCAGGATTTTCAAGTAACCAAATTCTTTTGTCATGCGAGAACTACCTTTCCAGCATTGAGAATCCTGCCCTAACTTCAATTCTTGCACAATAGCCAAGCACGAAAATATTGTGGTGATCAAATACTATCTGATGTTACATAAAAAGTAATGCTCCACGGTAAAGTGTTGGCAGTTCGAAGGCTGTAAATAAGCCCTTCTCAACCTTTTCTCCATTGGGTTTCTCTTGGAAGGTGTCCTCAGGTACCGGGCCCCCTTTTCTTAGTGATCAATTAATGTTTGCGAGTTTTGTGTAACAGTCAATCAGCTTTCAACGACAACCTCCTAGGATCAAGTTAAGGTACTGATACAATGCGAATACGAAGTCGCAAATCATTTACTGATGAACGCAAAGAAATTAAGCATTTTGAGAAAGTGACAGATCCCTAAAAAGGGCACATGAAAAAGAATTATCAAACTAATGAGATCCTTGAGGGTGGCGCTGCTTTGAAAGTTTCACGGTGTCTCGTTCCAAGTTGGACAATGACAGTCGCAGGTTACCTCTGGCAGCGACATCCATTCTGTTCCTAGATTTTGTCATGGCGACTACCTTACTAAATGTGCACTCAGCTAAGTACGTTGAGGGAAACGATATAAAATAGGTTTGCAGTTTTCCCCGCAATGCTAAAAATTTGTTTGACAAATCATTCTTTACCCAAAAATCTTTTTCTTAATGATCGAATTGACCAAGTTCAGCTGCGTCACTTCGTAAATCAATCGAACTCTCTTGAATTTCCTTGCCGACTTCATCGGCTGGTACTCTACATGGATCTACAATCCAATCAGGGATACTCAAATTCACCAGGTCATCAAACCTTTCCTCCATATCCGTTCGAATTTGCTTCAGGTGATTTACATAAACCAGAAGGTTATCATAGTTCACTTCCTCAGCAATCGTCTTCAGGTTTGGGAATTGCAGAAATTCATGACAACTTATGTTTTGAAGATGTAGTGTCTTCGTACGGGACCAAATAATTTCATTTTTTGGCTTCCTTTTTGTACGGATTTTCTCTGTCCCGTTGAAAAAAACTTTTATTAATAATAAACTGTCCGTAGCTTTCGGTTCAGTGGACCCGAAAGCTTCGGACAATTTATTATTAATAATTAACAATTAAATCGTATAAACGATCCCCCTTCTCTTGATAGCTACCATACATTGCATCCCACTCTTTCGTCATCGCCAACGCGCACTGCCTGTGCCATTCATCTGTGTTCTCACAAAACACTCCGTCACTTCTAGAGAGAACTCTTTCCTTATCAGGTCGAACTTCTCTACCATCAAACCAGCGCTCACTTCCTGTAGTAATATGACCAGAACTGAACGGACAGTGAACGTATTCCCATCCTACTGTACTCACGTAACTCAATCTTTCAAGAAACACCTACATGTACGGGGTTTATTCGAAGACTTCTCGGAAAATATAAATAAAAATTTTATTTGCAGTGATATCAAACTTATTCTTCATTGTATCTTCGGTCAATCTCTACTACTTCTGCAGACGGTCTTCACCTCTGCAGACCGTCCTTGTAGAATCCTGGGGGCTGTGTATTTTGCCAAGTCGAAACGGCGCATTTCGCGTCATCCATTGACTCGAACAGCAAGCCTTTTGAATACTATTTTAACTTTGGGAAGAGAAAAATGTCTGACAGGGCAAGATCTGGACTGTAGGGCGGCTGTGGAATGACTTCCCACCGAAACTCACGAAGAACAATCTTTACAGTTCTTGACGAATGAGCCGGTGCGTCATCGTGATGCCACGCCGTTTTCTTCGCATTGCGGTTTTTGATGTTTGCAATACTGCTTTGTAATAATTTGCCGTGACTGTTCGCTCTCCTTTGAGGAAGTCTGTCAGAATTACTCCGTCTGAGTCCCAGAATATGGTCGTTATAACCTTTCTAGCCGACCGCTCCGCTATTAACTTGACTGGACCTGCTGATCCCCTCTGTAACTACTACTTGGATTGGATCTTGCTCTCGGGGTCATATTGGTAGATCTACGTTTCATCCCCCGCGACGATACGGTCAAAAAACTCTGTTTCATTTGCTTCAATATTCGTTTAAAGCCCCTGAGAAAGGTTAACGCGTCAAACCAGCTGTTCTTTGCGCAACGCTTTCAGGATTCACTGAACTAAAAGCTCCCTAAGATCAAGCCTTTCATGCAGTATTCCAAAAGCTGAATGAAAGGAGATCCCAGCCATTCTATCAATCCTCCTGATTTTAATTCTGCGGCCTCCTTCCATTAGGTTCTAAACAAGGGCCACGGTTCCTTCGCTCATTGCAGTTGCTGGTCCTCCTGCTCTCCGGTCGTCTTCAATGATCTGTCTGCCCTAATTGGAACTCCTTATCCACTCATAGACAACCGACTTAAAAGTAGCACTACTTCCGTAAACCTGCTGCAAAGATTGAATAGTCCTCCTCGACTGCCAACCAAACCTGGATAGAAATTTAACGTTAGCTCTGACCTCAAAACCAAAATTTTCCGTATCACGAGAAAAAAGGATTACTTTAGCTGGCTTGTACTACACTGACGTAGCGTCGGATAAGGCTACCTCTCCGTACATGTCTGAAGATAACGAAGGTAAGACTTAACTAGTTTTGGCCAGTGGGTTGGCGTCCAGTTAGACACTTCGCTGTCTTTCCGGGAAATTTCCGAACATCCTTCGTATTCTACCGCTGCACGCCTACTCAACAGTGCGCACATATGCATTTCCTCTACACAGCTCAGAGACCAGTCTATCTCAGCATAATCCCACTCGCGCACATCACACTACGGCAGAGAAGCAGAGGCGGTAGCAGGGAGGACTAACAACAAAAGCATCCGCTACGTAAATCCAAAGAGATACTACTGATCACGCTTAATAGTGATGCACAGCTACCGCTTAACGACGCCAGCAACTTACCCCCACCATGCGTCTACTACTACCGAAACAAATCACTCATGGAACTAAACCGCTATCACTATAACAGTACGGCAATCTCGTTTTCCTAAACCCATACTGCATACCTGTCGACCCACCCTACACTTAGTATGCGTCTCATTCCTCTACGAGTTAACTAATGGGTTGTTTCATAAGTTTGTTCCGCCTTTCATGACTGCTTTAGTTTAATTTTTTCCATCGCAAATGCAAATTGTTTAGTCGAAAATATATTCCTTTTCGTTATTCACGATTGTTCCCCAATGACTGGCCAGCTGTTCTATCCTGAGTTGACGGGACTGTGAATGTTTGAACGAGAACAAGCTGAAAAGCTAATTTTGGAGGCCTTCGTTATTATTGAAGGAAACGCCACGCCAATTGGCAGCAAGCGAACAAAAAAAATGATAATGTGATGCAGCGAGGTCAGTTGAATGACCCGGGGGAGGAAGCGTATCCCATCCATGTTCCTGGATGGCTGCTTTTGTTATTATTGCTGTGTGCAGCCAGGGATTGTCATGCCACAGCATGATCGCATGTTGCTTCTTTTGCGTTTTCTGCTAAACTGCGCTCGTCGAACGCCGTAATTGTTCCACATAAGATGTGCCGGTGATAGTCTGGTTCTTTGAAAGCAATTCGAAATGTATAACACCCTCGCAATCCCACCAGACGGACAGCGTAGTCTTTACTTCGTGCAATTTGGGGTTCGCTCGCGGGGTTGGATCCTGACCAGGATTCCGCCCTGCTTCCTTTGTTTCATGTTGTCACAGACACCAATTCTCGTCCCATATGATGATCCGCCTGAAGAACGGGTGACGATAGGCCACAGCTTTACGCTATCGAACGAGAAGAGAACCTCCGGCAGATACACGCCAAATTTTGTTCTGTCGACTCAGCTGATGTGGCACCCATGATCCCATATTCTGTACTTTCCCATAGGTAGCAACTATTGGATTACAGTCACATGCCCGCACCCGGTCCTCTCACCAAATTCGCATGTCGCCTGTCAGCCATCTTTGTGGACTACGGCGTTCAGTTTTTCTTCATCAAAGTATCTCAGCCTCCCTGACTTCGCACTGTCACTCAGACGGAAAGTTCCCCATTAAAACGGAGCAACAACTTCCTACCTCCTCGATCGCTGATAGCCCCGTAGACCACCTGCATCTCTTCAGCCGCTTCGGCAGCACTTAATTTTCCGTCTTAAAGGAAAAGCAGCACATGTCACAGATGCTCTTTTCGTCGACCTAACACTCCATCTTTCCAGTTAGAGTGAAACTTTTCAGAACCGCAATACTAAAATATAACTCTACTAGCCCGCAGACAAAAATGACAGTCATTGGATCATGCATACTGCTTGGCGTGAGAATAAATACTTACAAACAGACTTCACTTCCAAAAACCCGGAACGAGCTTATGAAAAAACCCACCCACCCAATCGCATCTCTAGCGCCATTCACCATATCAACGGTACCTACCTCCACAACTACACTGGCGTTCCTGACCTACCGTTTCCCTAAACCAGCCTGCCCGCGCACACTTCGCCCGAATATCCCTCCACCTCTCACGCACGCAAATACATCACAGACACAGTGGAAACCACGCCGACAACAGGCAATTCAACCAGCAGCGCCTGTTGAAACCACTTCCAAACGCATACCATTATCCATCTACCTACAAAAATATTCAGCTGTGTATTCCACACTAAGCTACCCATTAGAACAATTAAATCGTATGAACGATCCCCCTTCTCTTGATAGCTACCATACATAGCATCCCACTCTTTCATCACCGCCAACGCGCACTGCCTGTGCCATTCGTCTGTGTTCTCACAAAACACTCCGTCATTTCTAGAGCGAACTCTTTCCTTATCAGGTCGAACTTCTCTACCATCAAACCAGCGCACATTTCCTATAGTAATATGCTACTTATTCGTCATACGACTCCAACATAATTCCCTACAATGGCACACTACTTTCTCCAGCGTGTCATTTAAACTCTCTTCATCCATCCACAGCTATTCTGATCCTCCATCATCGCTCATAAGTTCCAGAATACAAGTCCCCACTAGGTCATCGTACTGT
This sequence comes from Trichuris trichiura, assembly GCA_037903355.1. NCBI lineage: Eukaryota > Metazoa > Nematoda > Enoplea > Trichinellida > Trichuridae > Trichuris > Trichuris trichiura. Next base: position 87,993 of record JBAJFE010000057.1, read on the forward strand.
TTTCCATAGCGGCCAACCACCTAACGAACATCAGCATAACCCCGGCCCGCGCCGCTCCGCAGCCTTCCAATCACCGCAATCCTGCATTACAGTTTACTCTCCTAAAACCACATTCCGTTCCGTTGCAACGTCGACTGCTCCTCAAGACAATTCAAGAGATTAAATCATCCAACTCCCTTTACAAGTACTTATGCTTTATTCTAACGCTATCCTCCAGTTGATATAACAGTTCGCTTAATGTGCACTTCCCGCGAGTTAGCTCCGACCGGTTCCGTGTTCACAAAGCAGCATCCTTCCTACTAATCTTGCCGTCCGTTCCCACAAAACTAGTGAACGTCGCCTATAACGCTCCCCTCCATACTCCCAGGACTATTCCATAGCGTCCATCTACCATGCGTCTTTATACCGTGTCCAAACGGTCGGTTAACATCCCTTTATTTCTTGATAGTTTTACCCCGCGTGCTTCTCCAACCCCTCAATATAACAATATCACTCTCGCCTAGTCCATCGTATTTTTTTTCTTAGCAGTTCCGGCTAAATCAAATACCACATCGAGCCCCGCAGGCCAAGATGATCAGTCCCCTCTTAAGTGTAATTTGCGTTCACGGTATCTGCTCCTTGACAGACGTTCTGTTCGGCCGTAAGGAAGACTACATCTGAACAGAACTAAAGTTTCCCAAACGCGTACCTCCATTTAATCTTTTACATTCTTTACTCCAACAGTTTCTTTCCAATTCCATAAGCCTTTCGAGCTTTTCGCCCTCACGCGCATTATCTTGGAAAGCGTCAACGTTACCAAACTGCCTTTCCTCCTTTTAACGCCGTCACTTGTTGCCCAAAATTCAGGAAACCTTCCGCATGACCTTTCCCTCTCCGTTTCCTAGTCCTTTCCAGGCCGTAGTCCACCTGCGTCCTTTTTCGTTTGTGGAAACAGTCCGCTAAAGCATCTCTATTTCTTGCAAATTTTCCCTACCTTTGGCATCCAACCCCTGAACACAATACCATGAGTCACCGCTAGCGTGAGATATGTTTCTCTTCAGCGGTTCAGGCTAGATCGAATACCCCATCGAGCCCCGCAGACCAAGGCGGTCAGTCTCCTGGTAACTGTAATTTTCCCTCACGGTATCTGCTCCTTCATCAACGTTCTCCACGGCCGTAAAGTCGGCTACTGCTGACCAGAACTGAACTTTCCCAAACATGTAAATCCTTTTAATGTTTTTCATACGTTATTCCAAGAGTCTCTTTCGCTTTCCATAAGTCTTTCGAGCTTCCCGCCCTCACATGAACTATCTTCCAAACCTTCACCGTTAGCAAAGTAGCCTTCCCCATTTTAACGCTGGCCTCTGTTGCCGAATATTCAGCGAAATTTCCGTCTGAAATTCCGTTCTCTGATTCCTCCCTTTGCAGGGCTTCCGTCCCCCTGAGGTTCTTTCGTTTGTGGAAACGGTCGGCTAAAGTATCTTTATTTCTTGATAATTTTACGTACTTTTGTTATCCAACCCCTGAATACGATAATATGACTCTCCGCTGCTGTCAGGTATGTTTCTGTTTAGCGCTTCAAGCTAGTCCGAATACCACATCGAGCCCCGAAGACCAAGGCGGTCAGTCTCCTGGTAAGTGTAATTTTCCTTCACGGTATCTCCTTTTTCATCGACTTTCTGTTCGGCCATGAGGTGGACCACTGCTGACCAGAACAGAGCTTTCCCGAAAATGTAGATCCTTTTTATGTTTTTTTCTTTCTTATTCCAAGAGTCTGTTTGGGCTTTCATAAGTCTCCCGAGCTTGTCGCCCCCACGCGAAGTATCTGCCAAACCTTCACCCTTGCCCATGTGGTATTCGTCTTTTTAACGCTGCCTTCTGTTGCCCAATGTTCAGCGAAATTTCCCGTCTGATGTTCCGTTCTGTGTTTCCTCCGTTTGCAAGGCATCAGTCCCATCCGCTTTCGTTTGTGGAAACGGTCGGCTAAAGTACCTATACTTCTTGATAATTTTACGTTCTTTTGTTATCCAACCCCCGAATACGATAATATGACTCTCCGCTGCTGTCAGGTATGTTTCTGTTTAGCGCTTCAGGCTAGTCCGAATACCACATCGAGCCCCGAAGACCAAGGCGGTCAGTCTACCTGAGTATAAATCTCCTGCACACATGTGTACTTTTCAATGAGCTTTTTCGGCTGATAACTGGCACTATGGCACAGAGCTTTCCCGAAAACGTAGATCCTTTTTATGTTTTTTTCTTTCTTATTCCAAGAGTCTGTTTGGGCTTTCATAAGTCTCCCGAGCTTGTCGCCCCCACGCCGAAGTATCTGCCAAACCTTCACCCTTGCCAGAATGTGGCCTTTGTCTTTTTAACGCTGCCTTCTGTTGCCCAATGTTCAGCGAAATTTCCGTCTGATGTTCCGTTCTGTGTTTCCTCCGTTTGCAAGGCGTGCGTCCCCGTGCGGGTTTTTCGTTTGTGGAAACGGTCGGCTAAAGTACCTATACTTCTTGATAATTTTACGTTCTTTTGTTATCCAACCCCCGAATACGATAATATGACTCTCCGCTGCTGTCAGGTATGTTTCTGTTTAGCGCTTCAGGCTAGTCCGAATACCACATCGAGCCCCGAAGACCAAGGCGGTCAGTCTCCTGGTAAGTGTAATTTTCCTTCACGGTATCTCCTCTTTCATCGACTTTCTGTTCGGCCATGAGGTGGACCACTGCTGACCAGAACAGAGCTTTCCCGAAAATGTAGATCCTTTTTATGTTTTTTTCTTTCTTATTCCAAGAGTCTGTTTGGGCTTTCATAAGTCTCCCGAGCTTGTCGCCCCCACGCGAAGTATCTGCCAAACCTTCACCCTTGCCAATGTGGCCTTTGTCTTTTTAACGCTGCCTTCTGTTGCCCAATGTTCAGCGAAATTTCCGTCTGATGTTCCGTTCTGTGTTTCCTCCGTTTGCAAGGCGTCCGTCCCCGTGCGGGTTTTTCGTTTGTGGAAACGGTCGGCTAAAGTATCTTTACTTCCTGATAATTTTACGTTCTTTTGTTATCCAACCCCTGAATACGATAATATGACTCTCCGCTGCTGTCAGGTATGTTTCTGTTTAGCGCTTCAAGCTAGTCCGAATACCACATCGAGCCCCGAAGACCAAGGCGGTCAGTCTCCTGGTAAGTGTAATTTTCCTTCACGGTATCTCCTCTTTCATCGACTTTCTGTTCGGCCATGAGGTGGACCACTGCTGACCAGAACAGAGCTTTCCCGAAAATGTAGATCCTTTTTATGTTTTTTTCTTTCTTATTCCAAGAGTCTGTTTGGGCTTTCATAAGTCTCCCGAGCTTGTCGCCCCCACGCGAAGTATCTGCCAAACCTTCACCCTTGCCCATGTGGTATTCGTCTTTTTAACGCTGCCTTCTGTTGCCCAATGTTCAGCGAAATTTCCGTCTGATGTTCCGTTCTGTGTTTCCTCCGTTTGCAAGGCGTCCCGTCCCCGTGCGGGTTTTTCGTTTGTGGAAACGGTCGGCTAAAGTACCTATACTTCTTGATAATTTTACGTTCTTTTGTTATCCAACCCCGAATACGATAATATGACTCTCCGCTGCTGTCAGGTATGTTTCTGTTTAGCGCTTCAGGCTAGTCCGAATACCACATCGAGCCCCGAAGACCAAGGCGGTCAGTCTCCTGGTAAGTGTAATTTTCCTTCACGGTATCTCCTCTTTCATCGACTTTCTGTTCGGCCATGAGGTGGACCACTGCTGACCAGAACAGAGCTTTCCCGAAAATGTAGATCCTTTTTATGTTTTTTTCTTTCTTATTCCAAGAGTCTGTTTGGGCTTTCATAAGTCTCCCGAGCTTGTCGCCCCCACGCGAAGTATCTGCCAAACCTTCACCCTTGCCCATGTGGTATTCATCTTTTTAACGCTGCCTTCTGTTGCCCAATGTTCAGCGAAATTTCCGTCTGATGTTCCGTTCTGTGTTTCCTCCGTTTGCAAGGCGTGCGTCCCCGTGCGGGTTTTTCGTTTGTGGAAACGGTCGGCTAAAGTACCTATACTTCTTGATAATTTTATGTTCTTTTGTTATCCAACCCCCGAATACGATAATATGACTCTCCGCTGCTGTCAGGTATGTTTCTGTTTAGCGCTTCAGGCTAGTCCGAATACCACATCGAGCCCCGAAGACCAAGGCGGTCAGTCTCCTGGTAAGTGTAATTTTCCTTCACGGTATCTCCTCTTTCATCGACTTTCTGTTCGGCCATGAGGTGGACCACTGCTGACCAGAACAGAGCTTTCCCGAAAACGTAGATCCTTTTTATGCTTTTTCTTTCTTATTCCAAGAGTCTGTTTGGGCTTTCATAAGCCTCCCGAGCTTCTCGCCCCCACGCGAAGTATCTGCCAAACCTTCACCCTTGCCAATGTGGCCTTTGTCTTTTTAACGCTGCCTTCTGTTGCCCAATGTTCAGCGAAATTTCCGTCTGATGTTCCGTTCTGTGTTTCCTCCGTTCGCAAGGCGTCCGTCCCCGTGCGGGTTTTTCGTTTGTGGAAACGGTCGGCTAAAGTATCTTTACTTCCTGATAATTTTACGTTCTTTTGTTATCCAACCCCTGAATACGATAATATGACTCTCCGCTGCTGTCAGGTATGTTTCTGTTTAGCGCTTCAAGCTAGTCCGAATACCACATCGAGCCCCGAAGACCAAGGCGGTCAGTCTCCTGGTCAGTGTAATTTTCCTTCACGGTATCTCCTCTTTCATCGACTTTCTGTTCGGCCATGAGGTGGACCACTGCTGACCAGAACAGAGCTTTCCCGAAAATGTAGATCCTTTTTATCTTTTTTTCTTTCTTATTCCAAGAGTCTGTTTGGGCTTTCATAAGTCTCCCGAGCTTGTCGCCCCCACGCGAAGTATCTGCCAAACCTTCACCCTTGCCCATGTGGTATTCGTCTTTTTAACGCTGCCTTCTGTTGCCCAATGTTCAGCGAAATTTCTGTCTGATGTTCCGTTCTGTGTTTCCTCCGTTTGCAAGGCGTCCGTCCCCGTGCGGGTTTTTCGTTTGTGGAAACGGTCGGCTAAAGTATCTTTACTTCCTGATAATTTTACGTTCTTTTGTTATCCAACCCCTGAATACGATAATATGACTCTCCGCTGCTGTCAGGTATGTTTCTGTTTAGCGCTTCAGGCTAGTCCGAATACCACATCGAGCCCCGAAGACCAAGGCGGTCAGTCTCCTGGTAAGTGTAATTTTCCTTCACGGTATCTCCTCTTTCATCCACTTTCTGTTCGGCCATGAGGTGGACCACTGCTGACCAGAACAGAGCTTTCCCGAAAATGTAGATCCTTTTTATGTTTTTTTCTTTCTTATTCCAAGAGTCTGTTTGGGCTTTCATAAGTCTCCCGAGCTCTCGCCCCCACGCGAAGTATCTGCCAAACCTTCACCCTTGCCCATGTGGCCTTCGTCTTTTTAACGCTGCCTTCTGTTGCCCAATGTTCAGCGAAATTTCCGTCTGATGTTCCGTTCTGTGTTTCCTCCGTTTGCAAGGCGTGCGTCCCCGTGCGGGTTTTTCGTTTGTGGAAACGGTCGGCTAAAGTACCTATACTTCTTGATAATTTTATGTTCTTTTGTTACCCAACCCCCGAATACGATAATATGACTCTCCGCTGCTGTCAGGTATGTTTCTGTTTAGCGCTTCAGGCTAGTCCGAATACCACATCGAGCCCCGAAGACCAAGGCGGTCAGTCTCCTGGTAAGTGTAATTTTCCTTCACGGTATCTCCTCTTTCATCGACTTTCTGTTCGGCCATGAGGTGGACCACTGCTGACCAGAACAGAGCTTTCCCGAAAATGTAGATCCTTTTTATGTTTTTTTCTTTCTTATTCCAAGAGTCTGTTTGGGCTTTCATAAGCCTCCCGAGCTTCTCGCCCCCACGCGAGGTATCTGCCAAACCTTCACCCTTGCCAATGTGGCCTTTGTCTTTTTAACGCTGCCTTGTGTTGCCCAATGTTCAGCGAAATTTCCGTCTGATGTTCCGTTCTGTGTTTCCTCCGTTTGCAAGGCGTCCGTCCCCGTGCGGGTTTTTCGTTTGTGGAAACGGTCGGCTAAAGTATCTTTACTTCCTGATAATTTTACGTTCTTTTGTTATCCAACCCCTGAATACGATAATATGACTCTCCGCTGCTGTCAGGTATGTTTCTGTTTAGCGCTTCAGGCTAGTCCGAATACCACATCGAGCCCCGAAGACCAAGGCGGTCAGTCTCCTGGTAAGTGTAATTTTCCTTCACGGTATCTCCTCTTTCATCGACTTTCTGTTCGGCCATGAGGTGGACCACTGCTGACCAGAACAGAGCTTTCCCGAAAATGTAGATCCTTTTTATGTTTTTTTCTTTCTTATTCCAAGAGTCTGTTTGGGCTTTCATAAGTCTCCCGAGCTTCTCGCCCCCACGCGAAGTATCTGCCAAACCTTCACCCTTGCCCATGTGGCCTTCGTCTTTTTAACGCTGCCTTCTGTTGCCCAATGTTCAGCGAAATTTCCGTCTGATGTTCCGTTCTGTGTTTCCTCCGTTTGCAAGGCGTGCGTCCCCGTGCGGGTTTTTCGTTTGTGGAAACGGTCGGCTAAAGTACCTATACTTCTTGATAATTTTATGTTCTTTTGTTATCCAACCCCCGAATACGATAATATGACTCTCCGCTGCTGTCAGGTATGTTTCTGTTTAGCGCTTCAGGCTAGTCCGAATACCACTTCGAGCCCCGAAGACCAAGGCGGTCAGTCTCCTGGTAAGTGTAATTTTCCTTCACGGTATCTCCTCTTTCATCGACTTTCTGTTCGGCCATGAGGTGGACCACTGCTGACCAGAACAGAGCTTTCCCGAAAATGTAGATCCTTTTTATGTTTTTTTCTTTCTTATTCCAAGAGTCTGTTTGGGCTTTCATAAGTCTCCCGAGCTTGTCGCCCCCACGCGAAGTATCTGCCAAACCTTCACCCTTGCCAATGTGGCCTTTGTCTTTTTAACGCTGCCTTCTGTTGCCCAATGTTCAGCGAAATTTCCGTCTGATGTTCCGTTCTGTGTTTCCTCCGTTTGCAAGGCGTCCGTCCCCGTGCGGGTTTTTCGTTTGTGGAAACGGTCGGCTAAAGTATCTTTACTTCCTGATAATTTTACGTTCTTTTGTTATCCAACCCCTGAATACGATAATATGACTCTCCGCTGCTGTCAGGTATGTTTCTGTTTAGCGCTTCAAGCTAGTCCGAATACCACATCGAGCCCCGAAGACCAAGGCGGTCAGTCTCCTGGTAAGTGTAATTTTCCTTCACGGTATCTCCTCTTTCATCGACTTTCTGTTCGGCCATGAGGTGGACCACTGCTGACCAGAACAGAGCTTTCCCGAAAATGTAGATCCTTTTTATGTTTTTTTCTTTCTTATTCCAAGAGTCTGTTTGGGCTTTCATAAGTCTCCCGAGCTTGTCGCCCCCACGCGAAGTATCTGCCAAACCTTCACCCTTGCCCATGTGGTATTCGTCTTTTTAACGCTGCCTTCTGTTGCCCAATGTTCAGCGAAATTTCCGTCTGATGTTCCGTTCTGTGTTTCCTCCGTTTGCAAGGCGTGCGTCTCCGTGCGGGTTTTTCGTTTGTGGAAACGGTCGGCTAAAGTACCTATACTTCTTGATAATTTGACGTTCTTTTGTTATCCATCCACCGAATACGATAATATGACTCTCCGCTGCTGTCAGGTATGTTTCTGTTTAGCGCTTCAGGCTAGTCCGAATACCACATCGAGCCCCGAAGACCAAGGCGGTCAGTCTCCTGGTAAGTGTAATTTTCCTTCACGGTATCTCCTCTTTCATCGACTTTCTGTTCGGCCATGAGGTGGACCACTGCTGACCAGAACAGAGCTTTCCCGAAAATGTAGATCCTTTTTATGTTTTTTTCTTTCTTATTCCAAGAGTCTGTTTGGGCTTTCATAAGCCTCCCGAGCTTCTCGCCCCCACGCGAAGTATCTGCCAAACCTTCACCCTTGCCAATGTGGCCTTTGTCTTTTTAACGCTGCCTTCTGTTGCCCAATGTTCAGCGAAATTTCCGTCTGATGTTCCGTTCTGTGTTTCCTCCGTTTGCAAGGCGTCCGTCCCCGTGCGGGTTTTTCGTTTGTGGAAACGGTCGGCTAAAGTATCTTTACTTCTTGATAATTTTACGTTCTTTTGTTATCCAACCCCCGAATACGATAATATGACTCTCCGCTGCTGTCAGGTATGTTTCTGTTTAGCGGTTCAGGCTAGACCGAATACCACATCGAGCCCTGAAGACCAAGGCGGTCAGTCTCCTGGTAAGTGTAATTTTCCTTCACGGTATCTCCTCTTTCATCGACTTTCTGTTCGGCCATGAGGTGGACCACTGCTGACCAGAACAGAGCTTTCCCGAAAATGTAGATCCTTTTTATGTTTTTTTCTTTCTTATTCCAAGAGTCTGTTTGGGCTTTCATAAGTCTCCCGAGCTTCTCGCCCCCACGCGAAGTATCTGCCAAACCTTCACCCTTGCCCATGTGGCCTTCGTCTTTTTAACGCTGCCTTCTGTTGCCCAATGTTCAGCGAAATTTCCGTCTGATGTTCCGTTCTGTGTTTCCTCCGTTTGCAAGGCGTCCGTCCCCGTGCGGGTTTTTCGTTTGTGGAAACGGTCGGCTAAAGTATCTTTACTTCTTGATAATTTTACGTTCTTTTGTTATCCAACCCCTGAATACGATAATCTGACTCTCCGCTGCTGTCAGGTATGTTTCTGTTTAGCGCTTCAAGCTAGTCCGAATACCACATCGAGCCCCGAAGACCAAGGCGGTCAGTCTCCTGGTAAGTGTAATTTTCCTTCACGGTATCTCCTCTTTCATCGACTTTCTGTTCGGCCATGAGGTGGACCACTGCTGACCAGAACAGAGCTTTCCCGAAAATGTAGATCCTTTTTATGTTTTTTTCTTTCTTATTCCAAGAGTCTGTTTGGGCTTTCATAAGTCTCCCGAGCTTCTCGCCCCCACGCGAAGTATCTGCCAAACCTTCACCCTTGCCCATGTGGCCTTCGTCTTTTTAACGCTGCCTTCTGTTGCCCAATGTTCAGCGAAATTTCCGTCTGATGTTCCGTTCTGTGTTTCCTCCGTTTGCTAGGCGTCCGTCCCCGTGCGGGTTTTTCGTTTGTGGAAACGGTCGGCTAAAGTATCTTTACTTCTTGATAATTTTACGTTCTTTTGTTATCCAACCCCCGAATACGATAATATGACTCTCCGCTGCTGTCAGGTATGTTTCTGTTTAGCGGTTCAGGCTAGACCGAATACCACATCGAGCCCTGAAGACCAAGGCGGTCAGTCTCCTGGTAAGTGTAATTTTCCTTGACAGTATCTGCTCTTTGATCGACGTTGTGTTTGTCCGTGAGGTCGACTGCTTTTGATCAGAACTGAAGTTTCGCAAACGCGTAGCTCCTTCGAGTGTTTTCTATTCTTTACTCCATCTGTCTCTTTCGAATTCCTCAAGTGTTTCGAGCTTTTGGTCCTCAGTGAGATTGTCTTCCACAGCTTCACCGCCGGCAGTGGCCTTCCTGCTTTTAGCGCTGCCGTTTGTTGCCGAAAATGGAGGGAACTGTCCGTGTGACCTTCTGCTCTCGGTTTCCTGGCCTTTTCCAGGGCATCCGTCCCGCTGTATCTTTTCGTTTGTGGAAAGGGTCGGTTAAAGTCTCTTTATTTCTTTATAATTTTACCTATCGTTGTCCTTCTAGCCCTGGATACAGTAATGTCTGCCTCGTCTATGGCGTTTTATTTTTTCTTTAGCGGTTGCGTTTTAATCGAATAGCAGGGTGGGCCCTGTAAGCTGAGGTGGGCGGTTTCCTGGTTAATGTAATTTTCCTTTGCGCTTTCTGCTCTTTGATCGACGTTGTGGTCGGGCGCAATGTCGGCTAGTGGTGACCGGAACTGAAGCTTCCCAAACGTGTAGCTCTTCTTAGTGTTCTTTTCTTCTTTATTCTGGCAGTCTCTTTCGGTTTCCGTACGTCTTTCGAGCTTGTGGCCCTCCCGCGCATTGTATTCCCGCGCTTCTCCGTTACCACGGTGGGCTTCTTCCTTTTATCGGTGGCGTTTGTTGCGGAAAATTCAGGGAACTTTCCGTATAACGTTGCGCTCTCTGTTTGCACGCCTTTTCCAGGGCGTCTGTCCGCCGTGTTTCTTTTCGTTTGTGGAAGGGGCAGGAGAAAGTCTCTTTATTTCTTGATAATTTTCCGTACGGCTGTTCTGCAACGACTGAATAGAATAATATGCGTCTGGGCGAATATGCGCTGGTGTTTTTTTTTGTGGACGCATCTGCAGCGGGTACTACCGTAAGCCCAGGGAACGTCCGTGTGCAGTCTCCTGGTAAGTGTAGTTTTGCGTTTCAGTGTTTTTTTCGGTTGATGTTGGGTTCGATGGGCATGTTGAGTGCTAGTATTCTGAAGTAAACTGTTTTATGTTTGCGGGTGGTTTTTGTGTTTTTTACTCTTGATTGCAGTGCCCTTGTTCGATTGTTATAAATGTAAAGTGGTTGTGTCATTCAGGTGAGTTATCATGGATTGGGTCACGGTTGGGAAATTGGTGTTTTTCTTTTTGTTTTTGTGTTTTTTACGAGTAATGGTGGTACCATTACGAGTTTTTACTGGGTAGATGCTGATGCTTAATTATTTTGTATTATTTTGTAACATTGTTCTGTAATCGGTTTTTTATGATGAGTAATATCGCGTTTAGGCTCTCTTGATGGTTTGATAGTTTTTCCCATGCTTGTTTTCTCTCTGCTGAGTTTAGTAATATCAGTTTTGTTTATATCATCGTGTTGTTTTCTTTGACGGACAAGTGTGTATGGAACACCGGCATTACCGCTGTGAAAGGCAGTGCGCATTGTCGTAGTAAGTGTAAGTTTACGTTAGCGTTTCTACTTTTTGCTGATACTGGTTTTTGTTGGAAGGTTGGCATCTGTCTAATACAGTTAAGGAGTTTTGAGGATGAAACTGCTTTTGTTGTTTCTTATTCTTTGTTTATGCGGTTGGCTTCATTTGTCTTAAGTGTTCGGTGCTTGTGGCATTCACGCGATTTTCCAGGGAAGGTACTACGCGGGGAGTGTCTTATTTTTCCTTATAAAGTCGTGGTTGTTTTTCTGGAAGGGGGAAGTTCGCCTACAGTTTTATGTTGAATGTTTTTCTTACGATTCCATACGGTTGCTCTGTAGTCGGTCTTTTCTTGTGTCGAACGTGCTATTTAAGTTTTTCTTTTGGTGTGGCAGTGTTTCCAATGCTTGTCGCGTTGATACTGAATTGAACAAATTCAATGTTGCCTGTCTCATCGTTTTCTTATTTATCGAGCAAGGGTATGACTAGCACTGGTGAAATTGGTGTGGGTGGTATAGGGGATGTTCATGGGAAGTATAATTGTCTGTTAGTGGTTTTGCTCCACGTTGACGTTCAGTTGTATTGGGATGTCGGCTGTTCCTGGAGTAGTTAAATAACTTTAACTATCCAGTTGCTTCTGTTGTTTGCTATTCTTCATTTTAGTGCTGTTTGTTTGTTAGCGTACGTGTTCAGTGCCTGTCGCGTCGTTGCGTTTTATCGCAGAGTGCTCGGTCGTTGGTGGGGTGGTTGTTTTCCTGATTTTGTTGCGCTGCTATGCTGTGGCCTGTTCTGGGTTCAGTCTGAGCGCTGTAGTCTACTTTTCAGCAAATGGCGGTCTTGCTTACTTGTGTGTTTCTGCGGCGTTCCTGGTTTATCGTTTGGGGAAACTTATTTTGATTTTTCCCAATGTTTAGGGGAAAATCGAATATAATACGGTCAAGAAGGGGATCCGTTTACTGGCACATCTCGAAGCGGGGTCGAACGCGCTGCGAACGTGGTTGGAGTTTTGTTTCTGAGGCTGTAGGGGCCGTTGCTCGCTGTGTTCTTTTCACACAGTAGCATTTAAAGTGCTGTTAGGTTTCTTAATACTACTACGGTGGAAACATGATCTGCAGAGCTTCTGTAGCGACCCAGTACACGCGATCTGAGCTTTTACTTGTGCATTACTCTGCATCTGTCATCCTTGAATTAGAACTCATAAAAGGTTTGAAGGATATATTGTCCGCTGTTTTAGGGCTTGCGCTGAAACATTGTGCATGGAGTATTAAACTATCTGATTACGGGAAAAAGCAAGCGGAGTTCGCGAATTTCAAAAAACAAATATGCGATGAGGTGATTATTGTCTCTACTTCATATTCTTTCTTACAACTACTTGTGTTACTCTGCTTCTAGCTCATGGCCCTAAACAAAGTTAACACAATCAAGTGCTTTATAAGGTAAGAGGTTTAGTATGTTGGCATTGTCAGTTAGGGGTCGCCTATTAGTAGTTCACTTGTGGACTGAAATTGCTTCTTAACCACCAGTTACGTTTTTAGCAGCAAGAAAAATAGTGACTACATGCCCTAGTTGCTTTAATATGATTTCACTCCTACTTCTTTGTACTCTATAGGTTGCTAAATCCATTGTTATTGAACAATGTCCAAAAATATCCAAACAAACCAAGTTAATGGATTAATGTGAAGTACTGATAAATCATTATGGATGCACTGTTTGTTGAACAGCTTTTATTGAGAAAGCTTTTCAAAGCTTTCGAGACTAAATACAGTCGGCCCTCGTTATCCGCGGTTAATTCGTCCAACATTTTGAGCGTTTTACCGCGTTAAGTTGAATTCCGCGTTATATGGGATACCTTATGAAAAAGGCTAAATAGCTTATATTCTAGCTGCGTATCTCGTCCTGTCCCCTTGAATTTTTTCCGGAACGGTTATCATACCTAGTGGTTCTTCGAAGCTTGCTACTGCAGAATCTAGCTACGAGATAAAGATATCAATGAGACTGCGCTTGTCCAGTGAGGTCAGCCATTAGAGTCCAGGCCGTTAGATACAAGAAAGGATGAAAGTAAGATGCTCTTTCTTTAAACGTCTAGGAATCACCTTGCTTTAATGAGCTAAGCGATGTGCTGGTGCGCGGAACGGGTACAGAGCGGGGGAAGTATAAAATACATAGGCGCACTGAAACAGCGATAGTGAACATTACACAGAACACATCCACACAAAGCGAAACGTTTACGGCAGAAACGTTTGGGGCATCATGAATCAATTTACCCACTTTCTGTAGGTGAGCGCAGATCTCTTAAAGAACGCCCAGTCTTCAAGTTTCTTGAACTTGTTGGTAGCAAAACGTCTCGCCTTAAAATGTCAGTCTCCGCAGCTGCCGGAGCTTTATTTAAAAACATTGTTATAGGGAGCTGTATCTGTCTTTTTTTGCTTCATCAAATAAATCTTGCAGCCGCTTCAACGAACTCGGTATTTCTCGTGTAACCATGGTGCCCCTTTCCATGGATGAATTCTATTCACCAATCGTATTCTTCAGGCCCTTCGCCTGCTGGAAAATACTAGCAAACATTTGCAACGCCCAATCCGAAGGTGTTTGAGCTTCTATATCTTCTATAACGTCGTCGTCGCTGCCCGTAGCTGAATGCATCAGTTCCACAAGTTCCTCGTTGGTGAACGGTTTTCCACAATCTTCTATGTGCTCCCTGATATCGTCTTCTATCATGTAGAAGAAACCCTCACCTCCCAACTCTTTGAAAATATTCACTATGTCCATGACATCCTCATCGATGGCACCTAACTCCTCTCGTTCACTGACTGCGTCTCCCTACAAACGCTTCCAGCAACTACTGACTGTTCTAGGCTTTATCTCATGTACTGCCGTGTAAAAGATGACGTCACTATTTCACACCGGATGAACCGCGTTGCATAGAACCCCGCGGATAACGAGGGTCGACTGTATCAAAACTTATTCTGTTGAAGGTAGGTTTTGTCGAACCTCGAAAGCTTCGGAAAACTTTTTAAACAGAAGTTGTTCAACCAACAGGGTGTTCGTAATAGTATATGAACATGAAAGCGTAGGTACCCGTTATCAATGACCTTTTTAAAATGCGCTTTGACAGTTATTGGGAAGAATTGCTTTCTTCTTTGACTGAATGAAAAGCTGCGAGAGGAAGAAGCAGAATATCATTACCTTACTGATACTCATTAAGTAATTCTTTGAGTATTTTATAAATTTGTTTCATTCAAATTTGACAGCGCAGTTTACATGTTGAAGACGCCAGTTTTAACATTGTAGCTGCAGTTAGCAGCCTAGCCAAATCCAAAGATGGAGAATGGAGGCGCATGCCAAACAAAATTTTAGATTTTAAAAAATGAAGCAGCTCTTATGGTGTGCTGAAGGCTACTGTTCGCCCCTCAGGCAGCCTGAATTTAACCATGTTTGACGTTGTATTAATATTAATCAAACTAGCAATATATTACAGCAATATTGCTGAGTAAGTGTCATCGCAAACCACTGCGTAGAATTCTTGTGATTCAAATTTTAAAAACTTGCACTTTGAGCAGCTTTTCAAAACGTTCTTACGAAGAAAAAAGTGTCTGCTTATACTTAGATACACACTGTGAATAAAACAGCAAGTGCGACTGTGCTTCTCAATGCGCAGACATGAAAAAACGCCTTTGCAAAAAATGAAGGAATATTCGAAGTTAGAGTTTAATGATGACAAAAAACGTGTCCGTTCAATTAAACAAGGGATCTGCTGGATTTTTCGTAATCCATTTTTGTAAATTGGCATTCTTTTCAAATTTACATCTGATCATTTTAAGAATAAGTAAATCTTGTACTAAGCTTTTGCTAGTCTTTTAAAAATGTTGGAAGAACGGGATGGTGCAAAACTTTTTCGTTAGTTTTTCCAGTATCAACACAACTGCAGGAGCAGAGTTGTTCTGAAAAAACAAAGAACCATCCATTTTAATCAGTAATATAGTCTGAACTGTCTGGAAGTATATTATTATCAGATGTGACTTAAAATTCTAACGAAAGTTTATTGAGCGTGCGTAGAGTAATTAGTTAGACATTAGTTTCTAACGGGCGCATATTGACTTTTCGGATTATTGTTTTCTATAACGAAGCTTGCTTTTAAGCATTACGAATGGCACAGTGTATGGAGAAATGGATGACTGTGACGAAAATGCTCTGAAGAAGCTGTTCGACTTTAAAGAAAGTAATGATTTTAACAAAGCTTTCGACCGTAAAAGCCTAGAAATGAACGGTAGGTGGAACGAATTGAGTTATGCAGCTTTTGGAAAGCAACATTTAAAGGAAAAGCACTGCCAATGCATGCCAAACCAGCACTTTCTTCTTACATGATTGGCGTCATATTCGTTTCCGCGCTATTGGCAGCAATTATAATAATGGCTCTCCTTTGTTTTCTTGTAAGCTTAGTAAGGCGTTTCTAACACATGTTTCAGGTCTTCATGCTATTTTAGCGTAACCGCAAAAACTACGCTCAATCTTTTGGACTTGTTCAACCAGACTTAAATTCAGCAGAAAATTTTTCACCTGACAAAAGCGACGGCCGCTATACCCCTTCGCAACAATTCCATCCCTTAAATTCCTATGAAATGAAACAAACACGCCGCACGAATGGCAACGCACCAGAAATTAACGTGGCACTTGATCCTTAGAAAATGGCAAGATAAAGGCGAAGCAGCAAGGCATATTTCATGGTGGAATCAAATAGTGACGCTTCATTTGTTCATACTGTTGAAGGAAGGTGAAAAGGTTTTACAAATATTTATCTCACGTTTGTGTTGTTGGATAAGTCACTGTTTGATCTAGTAGTTAGTGTCTTATCCTCTTTCTTTGGCCTTACTTATGTGTACAGCAACGTTAAGCTACATGCGTTTAAGTTGCACTATTCTTAAGTAAATAGATTTTTTTTACTAGAATGCGAGGCACCCGCAGAAACCTCCATATAGCAGCCCTTTGCCGCTTAACGTTTACGGAAGAGCAATAAGCTGCTGCTTTCTCCATTTTGAAATAATGAAAACTTTGTCAAGCGAACAGGACTGCTGCTTAAGTTTCTACGCATTTTAAAATCACTCTCACGCCAAAGAAAATAAACTAAACTTTGATTATCCGGATTGAACTAAACAAAGTCTTTTTCGGTTAATTGAATACCTGTTTTTATCAATTTTTTCTTCATTTATTTTAAACTTTATTTTTTAAATATGTTTTTATGTTTAGATGTTGACATATATTAAAGACGTACACCTTATAAACTATTTGTTATATAAGTGTTTGTTTCAAAGCTGTTAATTGCTTCGTAATTGCTAAGTCAAGGACACGTTTCAAGAATCACGTTATGTTTTCGTTTCCAACTATTTTGGAGCAAACTTGAAGTTTTCAGAGATCTTATCCCGCAAAGGGCATCCATATTACTAATTCTATTTTCTTCGTCAAGTTTTTCATCATCTTCTTCCGGTTGCTTCCGCATTTCTGAAAAGTACAGAGGGCAGTGGAGAAGAAATGAATTATAAAGATGCTCAAAGCTTAGCAGAAAGAACCCCAACCACCGGATTAGTTAATTTGACAAGTGAATCACTGGAAGGTTTTAACGCGGTTTTATAAGTGAATAAGAAATAAATACCTATTTCTATGCTACAGGATAAACTGATCAAACGAACGGAAAAAGAGACATGAACCAGCTGGCCTTACATAATATGTTTAAGAAGTGCTACAAATCGTGGAACTTCGGCGGAAAGTCTGATGGCTTCGACTTCTGGTCATTAAAAGCTGCTATGACAATCATGACGAGCTCCTGACATCCCAGTCACATTTAAAATAAACCTGAGGACCTCGAGAGGTCATTGCTTTTTGGTATGCATTACTGCTCATTAGTATTAATGAATTCTATCTTTTCACTTTCGAAGAGGCTGTGATAAACTTTGAAGCTGCGTTAGTTACAACGTAAGCCTTTTATCCCGCGAGCAGTTGGAGACCTTCCGGGGCAAACATCGTCGCATTTTTAGTGCTTTGATTAAGAAGATGCTGCAGACGGTACCCAACGCGTTTTGGAAGCTCCGTAACGTTCCACCGAATACGCAGGTACGCTTTAGCTAACGCTCCTTAAACATGAACGTCTAAACGTACCTTCAAAAGCATAAAATATTTCATCATAAAGTGATAAACCTTTAAATTAGTTTTCTTCGTGCACTGTATCATTTCTGTTGCTTACTCTTTATTAAAAATACAATGCTTTTTGTCTGGTTTTTTTCTTGCACTAACCAAATTCTAGTGCACAGAAAAAATTTTAAATGTGGAAGTGGTGGCTAATTCACAAATAAGCGGTACGTTCTAGTCAAACCATTGTTAATCATCCTGCCTTTGATTCCAACTATTCTAATTTACTGGGCAGCGACTTCTAATGTGTTGCTGCATGTAGCATCGAAAGAAGCAGCAATGAAAACGGATGCCTCATTGAAAAACGAATATACTGCTTAGGCAGTGCATTGCCTGTTTAATTAGCTTTGCGCCTGTGAATTATTTCAAAAGCAATTTCGATAAGTATTAGGTCGTTTTTCATTATGATATGACTGCATGTTTTCCAGTCCTTCTTAACCTAGCTTATAATAGATAGACGTTTAACATTTTTTGTAGTGACGCGGAACAATCGCCTGCTGAATTGCCGTTTCCGTTGCAGTTCACCTTTGTTGCTGTTTTCGTCATTATTGCAATCACGAACTCTTTGTTTTGCTGCATTCCTTTAATAGTTCCTCTAAATGGAAGCTGTATGTTTCCTAACGCAATTGAGATGTTTTTGCTGTGACTTTTATCGGTGTTTCACTGTCATTGGTATTGTGAATCATTGACGAGCAACGTTGCTTCGTTGCCTTCCTGATTTATTGCTAGCGAAGCTGTTTCCTTACTCAGGCGAAGCTGTTTCAACTTCTTCTGCGTGAGGAAAAGAAAAGTTGCAGTTCGTCCAAGGCCAGTAACATTCCATACGCAAAACATAGAGCAATCCTTAAACCATCTTACTTTTAGCGAACACTTTTTAGTAGGCTTTATGACTTTTCATAACGTAGCTGTTATTTGTTCAGGACGAGAAATACTAGTAGTAAGTGGCTGTCCAAATTGTGTATCAATACCAGTTTAAGGTGGAGAACATTGAGTCTCAAATTCTTTACTTTCTGCTTTTGTGACGGCTCACTGTTCTTTTCTTTAAGAAGAGAAACGTACTAGTACTGGTTTTTTAACTACCCAGCGTATTAATACTATACTCTTCAAAGCGTACAGTATAATCCAAAATGGATTCACAAAAAGGAACCTATTTTAAATTTCCTACATTACATTGGCTTTTCATGTTTACCTTTGGAACGTCTGCTGCGTTTGCTCAATTCTACAAATAATTTGCAACTCAAATTGCACTTGTCAGGTCGATTTCAAATGCTGTTTATTAAGAGTAGAAAGTCGCTAGCGAGAAGATGGCTGCCATTTCGTTTTATCGTCTTTATTTTCATTTCATAGAGTTTGATAAACTTGGCAGTGCTTGCCGTTATTCACCTGATAGGCAGAATATGCAGGATGCTATGCTTTTCGATGAAGTTGAGTAAACTGGTGCTGGAACGCGTATAAGAATAAGTAATGCTTTTGTTGATAAAATGCACTCCTAATGCTTACGAATTTATGTTTGCGTTACAAATATACAATCATCCATAACTTAATGTTTCAGCTCATGATTTTTATTCGTCCTCTTTTGGTAAGAGTTTTATGTTGATCAAATCAATGAATGTTCAGCTCTTTAGAATGCTTGCACCGTTGTTGAAAGCACTGAATCCATTTCCAAATGAGCGCGTTCCGTCATTAACATTTGCACGTATAAGCTCTAGATACATCGCTCGCTGATAATGGAATGCGATTATTCTGAAACGTTTGAACAGTAGACTGCGCCTGTCCAACGAGTCAGCACTTACTAACGTGTTGTCAAGCAAGTGATGTCCAAATATATGAAACATGTGTCTGTTTTCATCTATTCAAAAGCAAACAATGCTGGAAAGATGCGTGCGAAGCAGTCCTTCTCGTATTGCTTTTAAAGCTCTAAGTGCTTGTCACACAGCAATAAAGTTAGAATTTGCATTTTTGACAACGATTTCCATTCTTCTAGAATGCACGTGGTCCGTACTTTACAAAACTGAATGGTTCCTGATGAGTTGTTTTTAGAATGAGTAAGGGACTGCTGTACTTTAACGTAAGAAACAGTTATGACCATTATCGACCCCACGTAAAGTACGGATCCGCGCAGAGGCTGTTTAGAAGTTGCTTTTGCTCTTCGTAGTTTTCGTAAAGCGAACGTTTCCCCACACGTTTCTTTTGTAGGTCAAAAATAAATGATAATCCATCTTTGTCGTAAAAGCGAAATTTAGTAAAATGAACGTTCATAACACATGGCGCGCGTGTACCATTTGAATTCCAGGCGTTTCATCGCTTTTACCCACACATGATCGCTGGGCTTGTTTTTGCTGTTCCATGCGAATTGTTGCGCATTGTGTTACCATTGCTGTATCGTACAATAAACTATCCCGTTATATTAGTAGTCCCTAAGTAGCGAACAGGGATAACAGGCTGCGGGACATTTTCGAGCCGATTTGACGCGAGGATCTGGGTGACATACAGCTATAAACCCTCATCTATTCGACTATTCAACCAGAAGTGTCTCTTCATAACAGATTCTTGACGGAAAGATTCAACCTTCAGCTTGAAGTCTAAGCCTATGTTTCAACCCAAGCGCTGAAAAGTTAGCCGCCTCAGGTATGACAAAGTATTCGTGATCGAAAGGTCGGGATAACGCTGTGCAACCGGCGGCAAAGCCCTAATATCGTAACAGCAAACGTCCCGCTACCATCGCGTCCCCTCTGAACAGCGTTTGTTAGGCTGGACTGTTGGAAACAATCCCTAAATGCGGCCTTTGTTTTGAAGCAGAATGAATTTGCACTTATCTTCTATGCCTTTCAAATATTTCTGAACATTTGAGAATACTTGCTCAATGATGCAGCTTTGTTTTTATTAGTAGTCTCTGTTTGTTTGACTGAGTTCGCTGAATACTAAATTTTCGTGGGCAGAAAGGTTTGAAAATAAAAATGCAATAATTATTTGGGCTTTAAAACGTTACGTCTTGAAACTTGCAGTTAAACTTGCCCTTCCGTGTTTGTATTCCGTCTGTCCGAAACAGTGCTTTAAATTGGTAATTTAATGTTTTTCTATTTACGGATTGTAAAATGTTCAGTTCTCCTTTCGGTCGCCATCTTAAGATGCGCTTTGCTTGTATGCACTTTTATTCAGGTCTCAAACTCGTGTTGAGAGGCATCGCACCGTTACGCTGGTTCCTGTTACTGCCAGCTCAGCAAGGAAGCCATATGTAAGCACTCCCGCTCGGCTTTATGGTCAAGTTATTGGTGGAAAGGAACTGGGAAATCCGAAGTGCGTTTCCTTATTTGAATATTTCTTTTCTCCAGTTGAACTGCCACGTCCACATGAAAAAACTTTTTTAGTCTACGCACAGGCATTGTTTTAAAGCAAAGAGAGTGTATGTTTGCATGTGGTAAAAGTGTCACTTCCATCAGGTTTTCATCTTTCACAATAAGAGAACTTCAACTCTGTGTCAGTGATTTCATGCGTAAAGCAACTTTTTAGTTTTTCGGCTCAAAGGTCTGAGATTCAAATCTGCGTCTCGTTCTTGTAAAACTATTACGTTATTGAGCTAACAATTGCAATATGATATACTGATATAGGCATTCTTTAAATGTCGGCATTTCATCTCAACGTTATATTTATTTGCCAACCCAGTACCTCTTTCAACCTTAATTATGTGATACCGATAATTGTGCCTCTGTTGTAAGGGCTGAAAAATTTGAAAAATCATTTGAAATGCAATCTAATTCCTATATTTTTTGGCGGGGACGCTTTGACGTACAGGTAATCATATATCAATCACCGCTGGCTGATAGCATTAACTTCTTTAGACGAGGGGCTGATTTTAGAAAATCCTTGGCCATTTGTGTTTACGAAGTTACACCGCTGCAGCTTTCTTCTTATTGTATTGTAAACTTCAGTTTTCATCACATGTAAAAATCGAAAATGAAGTTCTTTTTTATGAAACGTGTAAACATCCACTTTACCCTTCGTTGAAAGACATAATACTAATATCGATACTTTTCTACAAGTCAACGTTTGTCTTTTTAGGAATAATCTTATTTTTGAAAGGCTCATTTTGCTAGCATTTTACTTTCCCAATTTTTCGTTAAGTGTTCCAGCGACCGTTGCATAATAAGCGCCTTGGTGCGGTGATCGTATTCAGTTTGTTGTATTTTAGTAGTTTCCAGCTGAGCGTTTATGAACTGCCTTAAAACCATGTTCTCTTTTAACCAATTCCAATATCCATAACGTACTTTCAATGGTTGTTTTCTTCCGCCGAAATGCTTACCAATACGGACATAGGCCTCGTGAAAGTTGGCTCCAGGCTTGTATTCGCTGCTATGCCCTGACGAAGTGAAACCAGAAGCTCAAAAAGTAGACGTTGTATCCTTCAATAAAACAATGGTCGAAGAAGCAAGCATGCGCCTGCAAATCAAAAGAGATTGCAATGCCTCTTTTACCAACCGAAAAATTTCTAACATTTGTGGTCTAACAACCACCTAATAGCTCTGCACTTTGGTGTAGAAGTGCTTTTCACCAGTTGAGACAAATAAGCAATCAGAATCATCTCCACCTCATCGGTGATTGCAGTTAAATGAGGGTGGAGAATGCCGCTTTTTTCCAAAAGTTTCCTGTTTCACTCGTTATCCTATTTTCTGACTTTCTATTAATCAACTTAGCTTTCTGCGCAGCCTGTTTACCGTTGTTGGCATTTTGACTTTATTAACGGGAAAGGAACCCCTACAACTTTTGCAATTGAATGTTCTACCTACAATGCATTTCTTCCCCGTTTATCCTTGCTAACCTTTGCTTCCCCGTATAAGTATTGATAATTTACGTATGCCTCTTATCTTATCCGTTTATTCATTATCCTGATCGAAGCGATATAAAACAGGTAGCTGAGCGTAGCCTTGATATGAGGTCATTGTAAGTTCTGGCGGCATCGCCAGAATGTTCGCAAGAGAAAGGTTTGAAACTTTTTGGTATTTCTAGGCGTTGTTACGTTTCACCTTTTTCGGAAGCTCACTCAGAACGCTTGCTATGGCTAAGGCCACGGAATATTGGACGAAATTGCTCAATCATCCGGCAGGGCCGAAAACGATATTTTTTTGGGCTCCGGCTTTTAAATGGGTTTGCCTTCATTACTCAGCGATCTTCTCTTATCAATATCAAATTTTCAGGCACTTGTCTTAGCCGGTTTGGCCGATTCCGCCCGACCTCCTGAAAGGCTGAGCGTTTCCCAATCGAGCGCACTGGCTGTTACAGGTATATTATTTAAATTTCGGCCAGCGATATTTATAAGTTTTCCTTTCGCTTCCACGTTTGGCTGTCCATATCTGGCCAGTTATCACAAGAACTAGTTTGTGTACCTTCACTTCACGCCATTCCTACACTGCCTGCTCATGAGCACCAATTGTAAAATCGCCATGTTAGGCAGTTTCACCTATTCATGTTAGATGTCGCTGCTTTACAGCATGCACAAACGTTTACTTCTACCATGATGGGCAGCGATGCGATGTTTATCTAATCAGCTGCGGGACTGTTCGCTTTCCTTAAGTTTGCGGCTGTTATTTGGCATTTACTAATTCGACTATTGATAGTTATGAGCTAGTCGTGCATCACGTTTCCTAGTAATGGTAAATACAGAAGAGAAATCTGAGAAGCTGTTTCTACTGAGTAAAAGGCTTCTCATATGCGTTTAGCTTGTCATTGTGTGTATAAGAACATTATAGTAGGGCGCCTAAACCCTCTTTTACTTTACTCTTAAGACTTAACGTCAAACGTTATAAGTTAATATTATTCTTTGTACATTGTACTAAATTTAAGGGCGTCTGAAAAAATGAAGCCATCTGCCCTTTAGATGGTCAGAACTTTGAAATTTTGTTTCTTAACGATTCGATTTCAAGAGTGCATTGCAATTTGTCTTCCTGTTTTCCTCCTATGAATGTGGCAGATTCATGCGATTTGCATATGAGGTGTCCCGTGTTATTGAACTGACCGTTTTGGCAATGATTAAGGCGGTGGTAATTTATTCATTTACTCCTTATGAGTCCTTTAGCATCTTCTGCTCTCAATGTAGCGTTCGTTTAGCTTCAGCACCTCTACTCCAATCATTCTTCTTCAATATTAATACGCGTGGCGGGCCCGTGAAAAAGCATCCATACATGGTTGATAGCTGCTGGCGTCTTCAACGTGATGAATAGCTCAAGCTACAATTTTGCTATCGCCGTGTGCAACGTAAATATTTGAAGCACCAGCGTTGTGAGCTGAAGCTGCCTTCACTTGGTCCAGTTGCTCCGTGCTGTGTGTTGCTTGTGATTTGACTTCACGTACCGCTGCCTTTTTCGTAATGGCTAAATTCGACAGTGCTCTAACGCTGACGCAAAGTTGAAAATCTTTAACTCAACAACCTCAGGAATATTTTGCTCATTAAGCGCGATATGTCCTAGCATTCCTTTGAGCAAGGTCGTCGGCCGGTCGGTTTCAGTATTTTCAAGCTAAGTAACGCAAATGCCCTTCATCATGAACTCACCGTAAAGGCTGTATTTTATTTCACGCGTTACTTTATGCTTTCAGAAGTCGTGAATAATATTTCAATGAGGGCCACTGTGCGACTAACTTTCTTCGTACCGTTTTATTTTGATTACTGATCTTTGCGATCGCTCAAGAATTTTTTCTGTCTGTATCTTTCCCTGAAAACCCTTCCGCCAATAGCAATCATAATAAATGTTTGGGCTTAGTGTTAGTAATTTTATTTCTTAGGTTTTTCATAGTGACAGGGGATGCTGTGTCAAGATTTTGGGGCTGAAATGTATCCGTCTACTCCGTGGCTGTCATTGCTTTTGTCTTTCTTCACGTGGCCGTAAATTATAAGAGGTCGTTTAGTGCTTAACGCAATTCTGCTTGGTGAATGATGCAGTAATGATGGCGATAATATAATTTTCCGCTTTTCATGTTTGTTCTAATCTGATTTTGAATGAATTTGTCGCAAGAATGTTTGCCGCTTTGATTTTATGTATATGTATAGATTCCGTTAAATTGAATCGTTTTTATTAGCAATGGGCTACTTCGTTAGACAGCTATTCAATTAAACAAAATTCAGGGAGTAATTTCTTCCCAAAGCTCAAAGTCGTTTCATCCAACTGACGACGTTTTGCCCTTCTCCTTAACACGCAGCGGACGGGTTGATGTTAATGAGTCCGCGATCTTCCTCAATCCTCGAATGTTCATTCATTCACGGCGGGTTCTAAAAAATGCAAACCATTGTGAATGATGGACGTTTGCAAAGTTTTTACCTGCAGAATCAAAGGATAGATAGAGAATGGTCGTGCTTATTCTTCAAGGAAACTACCCTCTCAAAAATATTGCCACCGTTAGCTTGGACGTCGTCCTGCAGTTGTACACATGTGCTAATTGCTCGTGAAGACATTTACGCAGCGAAATGTTTTCCCATTGAAGCTTTCTCGTTAATGAATGCAGCATTCCTCTAACGTCACACGCAGTGCAAGGATGGCGTTAGCTTTTATTACACGTTTATTAGGAATAATGATTTTACTTTTGACTTTACGTTAGGTTAGAGTCATAGTGCAGTGGAATTAAGCAATCGCGGCTTACTTTCATACTCGTCATACTCTTTAAATACTTCGAGCGTTTACCAAAGCAGGTCTATTTTGCTTACTTCTTGAAGGCTGCTTATGGCAGGTGTTGTTAAAGCATTCGTTCGTTCCAACTGTGAATGCTTTTTCTTTGGGCATTCCAATGGGCAAAATATTTTACGACTAAAGACGAATACTTGGTTACTTATTTTCAAGATTTAGTGAACCATCAACACCTCCCTTCTTTTAGAGTAGGTATCGATTTTAATTGTGGAAGTCGTCGCCTAATGTCTATTTTAAACAGCCGCTCTGTGTAAAGAACTGGAAAGAAAATGAACTGAAGAAAAAAAAAGTGCGAAAGTACCGTCCTCGAGTAATCGCAGTTTTTTGGGCCCATTTTAAGCCTCTCACTAACAATTTTTCTTTTTAACAATTTTACTTCAATTCTAAACTATATTACATAATTGCAATCAAAGCTGAAATTTTGATGTTACATTATCTTATCTAAAGTTAAGGCTAGGTTTGTTAACTTAATCTCCGGTCTGTGGAAAGAATATGTGTTTGCCAACGCCCAGGAAAAAAGTTGATATAAATGGCATGACCGCTTTCGGGAGAGACTCCATAAAGTGAACAAAAACATTCTGGGCAGCTGCCTCTTCACGGTACGCTTTCCATCTTCGGAAGTGCGTCGAGTGTTTAGTGCAAATGATAGATCATTGAGAGGAGGTCTGCTAAGTATGGTCGGTGTTGCAGTCAGTCGGTTCCCAACTCGTCTAGTTTGTCTTGGGTAATCGACGATGAATGATGTGGTACGTTGTAGTGAAGGCCCACTTTTCTCCTATTGGTCAACTGCCACCACTGTCTGCCGTGATGGTTTAGCTGCATCTGAAAAATTTGTAATGGATAACGCCTTTTGCACATGACCATACTCATAGCAGTAGCTCACTTGCATGGAGGTAAGGTTCAAAAAAAGTTTTCAGCGCCACATATTTATTTAACCTTATGCTTGCATGCTTTCTGTTGTCATACAAACGGCACTTTTCATCACATGCAAAAATACGGTGGAGATTAACATCACTCTTGTAATTAATTGTTGCATATTAATCCTGTTAAACTTCTAAGTTGCGGTCTGTTCATGGGGTACTCATCTCAGAAATTTTTTTACCTTACCAGGTTGAGCAAGGTAACTCTCCATTGTCGTAAGGCAAACTAAGAACCTGTGTCGTAAACCTGTCGTATTATTGGTGGGGTGGGTTTTCACTGCTCCCTTGAACGCATGTTTATCAATCAAAAGGCTCCAGAGGCTACCGCGCCTCCTTCTCTTTTATGCCTCTGGTTTTCTATCAAAGTTTTCTAGGCAAAAGTAAACACTACTTTTCTTTGGGACAACCACCCCACGTATACGCAAATTCTCAGTAAGCTTGAGTTACGGCAAGTCCACGATTTTACTTGCCCAATAAAACGTACCTTAAGCAGAAGTTTTCATGCCGATTCGAAGGGCTCTAAATCCATCGCTAAGCTATCTTTGGCTGCCAAACTGTGCACATCAAAATGTCAGAATTGTGCGCTATAAGGGGACGGTGCAGCACAAGAACCCCTCGGTCAGCACCATTACCACCTGAATCAACATACTGACAAGTTATCAACTTTGATCGCACATACATAATACAGATATGCCCAGCTTTATGAAAGTGAACAAAACAGGAGAAGTTATTCGTAAAGCTGAGGATGTTATTGCTATTATTTAAAGTAGAGAATGAGGCTTTGCTCAAATGCAGGCCCAGAAAATGACCTACTAAACCGTGCGACAAACGGGAAATAATACTCAAAGCTTGAAAGAGGACTAGACCGCACTAGAAGCAACAACGGTATTACAAACAAAACACTTATACAAAGTATAAATAACGCATGTGAAAATTTGTTTCATTTATTATAATTGGGAGGATACGAAGCACAGCGAAGGATTAAGAATAAAGAAGTGCAAGAAGTTTATTTGCTAGCATCTCGTCGCAGAACCTTCGAGGCAGTCTAGCAACTAATGCATAACTTATAATCCTGGTTGCTTATACTTTAACAGTTGCTGTTGATCATCCGCTTCGGACGAAATACAGCGTGTGGAACAAGACATCAAGATTAACTGTCTGGCATCAGGTATTTCCTAGTCATGCCGTATAGTATAGTGCCCTGTATTCACTCAAAACATCATGCAGTTCTGCTCTTAACTTATATGCCCTTTTAGTAATCGTCGCGGCATTGTCAATCTTGTCAGGCGTCTCCGTCACATGCTTCGTTCCCATCTCCATTGCCACCTTACCGTTCAGCTGTTCAGCCACTTGGCTACAAACTGTGCTCTTTTTTCTTGCGATTGTAAGAGCACTTCTTCTGTTACTTATTTTTCATGGGACGATACGACGCCCTCAACCTTCTTCTCATAAATTTTCATGAATCCTACTCCCTTTGCCAATGTCTCTATTTCTGCAATTACTCCTGATGGTTTGGAGCCTTCAGACATGGTTCCTCCAAACGTCGTTTCTCATTGACGTCAATAGCTTGTGCAGAACATGTGCAGTTAGGGGTTGCCAATCTTATCTCATAGTTTTTCCAGACCTCTTATAGGGATACTTTTGAGTTTCCCTCCTCGTCAATAGCAGTAAAAGTAAAATGTAAATCAAACGTTTCCTTTAGCACGCCTTGGTTGCAACTGTTAGATCCCGATTACAAAGCAGCAACGACGATGTCGTATTCAGAAGTTAAAATACAACAGAATATTTCATATCAGGATATGAACGGAACATGAGCTCTTAAGTGCCTTCGTATGTTCGGTATGACATAGGAGCAGAGGATTACGAACTGCATAACCAGTAACGTTAATAACAAGCATTAGGGTGTACTCCTCCTTAGATGCCTTACGTCCGTTAACCTGCTTATTAAGACAAATGCCTTACCTGGCAATTTCCATCATAGGTAAACGCCCTGCTTATAGGAAGAACCACCTTCAGCAATTTCAGTGCCTGTCAAAGCCCTACTTCCGGTGAGCCTCAACTCGCGAAACTGCCCTCGCTGAAAGAACTGGAACTTTCCACGACTATTACTGGATTTCACGTACAAATAAGTTTCATCACCATGTTCTACTGCTTTCAGTTTCAGCTTATCTAAGAAACGAACTGCTTTCTCCTTGACGATAAGATAGCTTAAGAGCACTCTGATTTTCTCACCCGTTAATTTTTCTATTATCTCAGGACTACTATTTCCGCAGGTTAATGGTTTTATCTCTCTCAATTTAAATGCTAAAAATGGTAGATGCAAAAAGATTTACTACACGCGGGATGTAAAAACGTTGAGCTAAGGGGTATGCTCTTATGTGCTCTCTTGGGCTTAGAGACTGTCCGCCTAATGGGTGCATAAAATAAATCCAGATAAAGTGCAACTATACGCAGATTAAGCTTAGAACTATGTGAACTTTGATACTGAACGTAATTCTCTATCACTTTCAAGTAGCTATATCAGTAGGGCAGAAAGCATCGTGAAGTAAACACTAAAACAGTTGCAGTTTTTTTTCGTAAAACCAGAACTTACCGGTATTAATATTAATATTTGCTCGATGAAACCGACTCTTTTTATTATTACGCAAAATGCTAACCCTGTTTTGAATATTACGAATTTTAGACAGCTCTATGAAAGGAATATTTTACTCTTAAAGAGAACAAAGGAAAACAGTGCGGGTTTTAGATTTCTTCTTCTGGTCCCGTCTTCAGCAAATCAGTTATAAAGTGGGCGAAGGATTATGGTCTCAGGAATGACCACGCTTTTTCTTCCATGTGATAACCCAAGTGCTGGAGATGGGACCTCAACATAAAACAAAATCCACGTTGGTTTCTTTTATCAATAAGGTACTCCTTTTTAAGCAGCTGTCCAGCGTCCGTAATAATCAAAACAGGTTTTACATCATGTATGCCCATGTAAGGAACAGTCACAGCACAAACAACCTGATTGTTGGCTCATGTTATTATTTAAGCTTTGTTTCAAAGCTAACTATTTTTTATGCACAGCATTTCATTTTCTTATCACACAGGCGGCCGCTTATCCAATGCGTCATCAGGAATTTGAAAGCCTTTCGCGCTTTTCTGCTGTTGCAACTGCTTCAGGAAACCGAAACAGCGTCTTGCTTAAGGTTCGTGTTTTTTCGAATCGTTTAAGCGAGAGAGCATGGGACTGAAAGGTTGAAACAGTTGCCCACAGCGAGGCGCCGCAAAATATTTTTCAACGAAACATTCTTTTACAAATCGGCGATTGCCGCATGTCTCGAACACAGTTGTTCCTTAAAAGGCAACAGACGTATACATTCGTAATTTTGAGTCTCAATGAAAGTTAAAAATGTTTAGTCAGCGTATTGGCGTTCTGGCAAAGATGACTTTAGCGAAATGCTGCTTTTGGCATCACGCAGAGTTGAAATTCCTTTTGAATTTCTGCTTTTCGTACTACCTGAGACCCTATTTTGTAATACTGCTGTTGTCATGTAGTCGGTCCTTTTGATCTTTTTCTAAAACTGCGACGTTCCATTTCCGATGCTACCACGCCCGCTTGAAAAGGTTATTCCCCCTTTGAGTTATCCTTAAACTTTTAACCTAAAGAAGTGCGTAGCAATGCAGAAAGGATATCGCGCGTTTACTTGTTGCCAAGATAAAATCTTGTCCGTCCAAGTAAATTGTATGTCGCGAGTAGTCAACATGTCCTCACGCGCGCTTAATTTGCTACTCGTAAGTCGCTTCAGCACTTCGATATTGCGGACAATTTTTACTTTGCAACTCTTCTACCTTTGCGGCGGCATATTTTCGTCTCTCATTTTCTTTGTCCAATTCAATGCGATGAAGGTTCACTCTGTAAAAAGGAAGCCCACTTGAATACGTCGACGGGTTTGTAACATTCCCTTTTTTCCATTTCTAATTGTTCTGCTTATACATTAGTGCGTAAAATTTGTTTGTGGCAGCCGTAGTCCTTTAGGCACGAGGTAACTTGGCCCACAATACCGAAGCTCAAAACTGTATACAACTCAACTTCAAAGTCTTATCCAATAGCTTAGGCTTGGATTGTTTTCGGGATAACATGTTCTAGCTTACCTATACAAGCTTAGCATATGCAAGATTTTACGTTTGCATATATTGTCGACTTGTTTTATTTGCTTAGCGATGCAGGACCGTTGGCCACCACCATTTTGTCACAGAGACGGAAATCTTGTTGGTTTTCTTATCAGTCACATGGCATTACACCGCTAATTCGATCACGAGTACTTTGTCATAAATCAGAGTGCTGAGAGAAAAGTTTAGCCTTTTGCTCAAATCCTACGCCTAAGCCTATGCCTAAGCTTAGCCCAACCCTGCGCATAAACTAGAATCAATGGAGTAAGCCTATCGAACCGTAGAAAAGCCACACAAGGCGTCGCCGACAGAGGCAAAAGTAGACAATTTTCATTTGCGTTAACTGAAACAAGTTGTATGTAGCGCCTGTTCAAGCGCATTCGGTATTCCTACCCTCATATACGCTTTACCATCGCTGGGAAGGAAGGAGGCGTTATGCTTCTGAAGTGCCGCATTGCGAAAATGCGGTTTTTCAATTCGAACGCGGCTGATGGTAAAGGAGAATTCTTAACTCGTAATTTCAAGCGTAGATCAAATGTTATGCATCTTCTTTTGTTAATAGCTTTATTGCTGAACGTTGCACGCTTTTCCGCAGGCAGTGACGACGGCTGTAAACGAAAGGGAAACCTTTAAGGAAATTAAAAAGTTGGCTGATTATCTAAGTATACTTTTATGTGTGCAAGTTATTAGCGGTAATAATTGACTACTAGTTTGTTGAACATTTATGAGCGTAAGGTTATTGAAGATTTATGGGCCCAGATTTTTCTTCGGCAAAACTCTTGATTTCCTGTTTTCTTTAGCCGAAAAATGCCAGGCCATTCTGCATACACTCTTATGTCAATGCAGTTATGACAGCGCGTTGCCCAGTTAGTCACTATATTTTGGCCTGTCGAAAATAGTGACGAACTTTGCTATTGTCTTTTGAACAACTGGCGACTTGCCTATTCAACTGGTTTTTTAAGGGCTCGTTTGGTCCAGATACTCGTTGGTGATTGTTCCAAAGAACTGGAGTCTTTTTGGGGTCAATCTTCTTGTCGGTACCATAGGCATCGTTCAGCTTCTGCGAATAGCCAAGTAAGTGTGCCAAAAGCTAGTTTCATTCTTTTAAAATTTTTTATCCATCAGCCACTAATCGGCAGCCTCGTTTGACGGATAATTAAAGCTTGTCAAACTGAACAAAGTCACCTTTACATAGTGTGATGTTATTTTAAGTTTGCTTATTTTGTAGTTTACTTTTTGCATCGTTGAAATAGCATCACTACGTTTTTGTTGTCCCATTAGCGATGGAAAAAAATTAGGACCATTAGGCGCTTAATTTTTGGTCACAAAGGTGTAACCGTATTTAAATGTTTCATAAGAATTGCTCATCTTGCGTCTGTGTCTTTTGAAAAGTCATTTCTTCCATCCAAAAGCAATTGTTTCCGCAAAACATAGCTTATCTACTTCGAAAGCGCTTCGGGAATTCGTTCAGACGGAATTTTCAGATTCAGTCGTCTCGTCGGCCGCCTTTAAAAGACAACCGATCGCACCGGCGGGTCCGTTTTGATTGCTCTGCGACGCAACCTTCTATTTATGGCCGCTTTAGAGCAAACCCAATTGAGCGGAAGGATCAATGCACTTTCATTCCCGCCAATAGTCGAACAATGCGATTTATTCATCCTCCGAAAGGGCATATCGCTTTGAAAGGATGTCATTCTCCTTTTGAAACTTGAACAACTCAAAGTGACACCTTTCGCCGACCTGTGACCTCTCGATCTCTCTTCGTCCTCGAAGCAACACGACTGATTATTCTGACAACCGCGGCAGTCCATATGTTTGTTCTGACGCTGTCCCAAAGGCTCTTAAGGAACAAGTGTCAATTTTGCCCCCTTGTTCTCCATTGGAAAGAATTTAGATCAAGTTATTTGCATGCTTAGCTTTCAACTGAGTAACGTGAGTCATTAAGAGGCAAGTCAAAATTTGAAAAAACAAAAGGGTATTTCGTTCTCTCTGCGCCGATAAGCTGTCTAGATGATCTTCTTGTCGTTGATTCGACTGACCTTGAGTATTTTCATATTTTTCCGTCTAAGGAACGCGAAGAAAAGTTAGTATTGACAAGAAGAAAAATTTGCATACGATCTACCTTCATATCAGTGGTTCAGTTGCTTTGGCAAAGCGCAACAGGCGTGGTGAGAAAACGAACGAATGCGCGCAGACGACCGCTGTTCACCATCAACGTTTTACTTTCATAAAAGCGGATGAATGTGCGCAACGAAAAGTTATTCAGCAACGATAATGCGACTTAGCCAAAAATGGTCGCACGCGACAAAGCAATAGTGAAGCCCCACATAATGTCATTAGGAAATGTGCCTAACTTTACGCGTACGTTCGGGTTTGCCAGTGCATATATGTAAATGTACACACGTTGCCAATGGGGGTTACCGAACGTGCGTGCAAGGATAAACGTAGCATATAAGCGCAATTCTGGGTCCAGAGATGATATGGCAGCCGGGTGATTACCATCCTGGTGTACCACCATCTTCTCCTCGCCTTATATGAGCGAACAGGCGTGCTTCATTCTCTGACGAAAGCGTGCACCTCTGCTAGCCGAATCCGAACCATTGTTATCCTTTAGTTGTTGGTCATTTTTGTCGGTTGCCTCTTTTCCTCCTCCGTCCAACGATTCAGCCGCGGTCAGCGCCGCCCCCGCCTCCGGGCTGCCGTCGTCGATCATCGGTATCGGTTCATCGTTGGGGGCACTGTCGACCTTTTGCTCTTCGCCCTCAGTTAAAGTCATCGACGCCAGCTTGTCTGAATAGACAGATGTTTCAACGCCACCCGCTGCCGTTTCAACCTCTGCAACGTTTGCAATCTTCTTCTCAGCGTTGGCGGCATTGATTTCATCGTCACAACCGTCTGGCCATGTTCTCGTACTCACGTCATTGGTCGCCTCCGTCGCCGCCTTCTCCTGCGTGCTGGCATTCAACCTGGTCTCTTGACCGTTCACTACACCATCCTCCTCTTCAGACTTGCAAGTTGGCACCGGCAGTGGTGGAGGAGTGTGCTCTTCCTTTTCCGAAGAATGACCCAAACTAGGCTGCCACTGACCATCGGCTGTCTCGACTTTGGCGCTCGCCAACAGGGTGGTCTCCACGACCTTCTCAACCTTTGCTATACTCCTTTGGACAATGGTTTTCTGCTCGTTGTGCATGCTGCTGTTCTCCAGCTCAGCTTGCTCCAGCTCCTCGCTTTCACCTGTCGGCGAAGTCACTCCGTCGGTTTGCAAGTGCAACGCTCCAATAGGCCCTTTGTTAACCAATGGTTCAGCTCCGTGGTCGCCCGAGGTCAGCTGCTCCTTCGCAACGGCTAGAGCTTCGCTGACAAGTTGTCCAATTTGATCGCAACTTCCAGACGTGCCATTCTCTTCCAACGATCGCTGCTCTTCTTCGCGCCAACCATCCGCTGTTTCGTCTTTCACTTGCGTATCGCCCGACCGGTCCGCCATCACCTCTGCTTTCTGCAATAGACGAAGACCACTTGGCTAAGCAGGCCTAATAGGGCGCACGCTAAATGTAAAACGTTTGGACCTATGCCAAGGTTCCTGTCTTCCTTACGCCCTTCCGAGACAACGTGCCACCTTCAAGGACTATTATTCTATGTTTGCAAAGCGCGAGTTAAGAAAGCTACTCAATAGCGTTTCTCTCGCCTACCGTGCTAGATGAGCAGAAGGCGTGAAAATGAATGGTAGCTACAAGCGCTTGAGGGCTGCAAGAGTAAGCTTTTCTGTGAGGGTCATCAGCAACAGCCGCGTTAATCGCTGCCTGCTTCCTAGGTCAAACGTACCGTTAGGACGAACAGGAAAACTTTAGAACTTAGGATATAGGAAAAGAAATGGCCCATTATTCTACTAGCCGTCAAAAGCTAGTCGCATTCATTGTTCAATAGGCGCGAAAACGAAACTGTGCCTTTTGTTCGCCGCAGCTTCTGCAAAAGAAAGTCAGGTCAGCCCTTGAAGGAGATGGCTAAGCAAAGGGTGCGTTGTAGGCTTGCCCGCGACAGGCGGTTCGTTCGTACGCTGCCGGAAAGCTAACAAATAGTAGCCACCCGGCAGCCGGCTCGCCGAGGCTATAAATTATCATTGCCGGCGGTAGACGCTTCCAAGGGTCAAACAGAAGACGGCGTTTTTTTCGCCAACGGTTCCTCGATACGTCCGACGACGACCACGTCTCTCCTTGTTTCTTGGAATGTGCGCTTGGTGCGCAAAATTCCACGCGCGCGAAAGGCCAACTTATAGCTGCGCAACGCCGCGGATGCGGGAACAACTGCGCATTTTTTGCTTCCAAAACGTTTTTAGGGCTAATTGGGGTACACTCTTCCGTCGTGGAGACTGAGCAGAGAAAAAAGGCGAACAAATGCCATGCCGTACGCGGTTCGGTTGCTCTACGGCGTATCAGTCGAAGCTGCCAGCCAAATTTGCATATCGCACCTTTTAAACTTGTCTGGATACCAGATTTAAATACGTATTTGCATATGAGCGCGTCGGGCGAACTAGCGTAATTTGTTTGCCTATCCGTGACGGTCCTTATCGGGCTTGTACACAAGGCTGCGTTCTGATTATGGCGTCTTACGCTGTATTCAGATTTGGAATTCAAATGCAAATTTGCACAAAAACAATAAACGAGCAAATCTGCCCCGTCGCTGCAAGATATTGCCCGGCCTTAAGATTCTTTAACTTGCCTTAGGCAGTGGACGGGAGCCAGTGCTCTTCTGTTAATGTAAGTGCCGTTAAGGTTGGGCCCAAAACCTTTCCTGTTGCTCAGCTCAATTGCTTCCTTTTGGAGAAGCTCACTTTGTGGCCAGATTTTTGAATATTTTGTTGCCTGAATCAGCGACTGGTTTAGCCTTACTGCATAACCATTAATATTTTCCCTGTTGCTTGGCGGCGGCTGAATATCAATCCCTCGGCGGAGTCTAGCTTTTAGGAACTGTCGTTCTTAACGCGTAATGTCAAAATCGTTATGCCATTTAAGGAACCCCTACTCGTTATCAGTAAGCGTCCATTTTTGGATAATTCCATCGCGAGGCGATCGGCCAGGCGCTCAGTCGGCAAAAACATAATTGAACAAACAGAGAAGTAGTCGAAAATAGGCAGTCGTACTGGTTAATTCAAAAATTTGTCGCACGTCAGCAACGCGCTGCGTTGTCTACGATCTCGAAATTGAATGTTTCTTTTTGCGCTCTCCCATTTACGGCCTAAGCGATCATTAGAGTAGATTACGACGTTATGAGAACATTATCTTAGGCAGTGAACAGGCGGACGTTCTAGCGAATCCCTTCGTAATGGTCAAAGGTTAAACGGCGCTCTGAAACCTAAAACTAAAAGTATGAACCGAAAAGTCAATATGGAAAAGGATATCCGCTCTCATTGTTTCTTGTTAGCATGCGTGGGCTACGGAATGCCTGCGGGAACGCTTCCCGCTCTCTGCAAAGCGTTAGTCTATCGCTGCGACCCATTGAGTGACTTCTCTTGTGACATTCCATCGTCAGTTAAGCAAAGCCAATCTTTTAATCCGGCCCTAAAGCTGCCTCGGTCTTCAGCCTTTCTGAAAGGCCGATTAGAATCTTCGGCTGACCGTTGCGGCGCGGCCCGACAGTTCTCGCGTGACGATCGGCCAAAAGAATATTGGCTTTTTGGCCACTCGGCTTGACCGCCCGTTGTTGCTTTGAAAAATTTCGTCCGTTTAAATTAACGGATTGCCATTGCGTAAAATCGATAAAAAAAATTAAGCAAAAAACAACGTCGAACGAACAGACGAAAAAGCGTGTAAGTTTGAGAAATTTGCCGATCAACTGTTCTGTCGGCGGAGACGCATTTTTTGGTAATAGAATTTGACTACAAGTCACCATGCGCCCCGCGCGCATATTGATCTTCTCCTCTTTAGGATGGTTAATAAAAGTGAGCAACAAGCATCATGATAATGATGATTACGACGCTGCGAAAAGTTCCAACGGCAGTCTGGCAAGCTTCTTCAGCTTTCCAATAAAGGAATTGACCCACCAGGCTCCTCCTGGCGCGAAATACTAATTTGGAAATAGCCGAAAAGCCTTGCAGCCGCACGGGATCTGTTTAAATTGGAGGGAAAAAATTTTTTGAATCGGCAAGGCTTTTGCATATGGTAAAAAAGCGAGAATATGATTGTAGTTATTTGAAACATTTTAACCTCCAACAAACCTAGCGTTTACCGTGGCAAAGCTGCTGACGTGCCCATGCGAAGACTAAGTTTATGTTTTAAAAGACTTTGAAAAGTTAATTTCTTAGGTAGATGCTTAGTGGAGTAGTTTATGCACGCTATCTGTCACCTGCCTTATTTGACAGCTTGTCAGAAGTACGACTGCGTCCATTGGGGTTCCCAACGGGGCTAAAAGCTTGTTCCTTCGACTGAGCTGCCGCAAAGGAGTTCCGCTTAGCAAACGGAACCGTTTTTCGAAAACAACTGTCAAGCTGGCCATCTGTTTAGCTGTCATACGTTCTTTCTCGTTGGGAAATGCTGCTTCTCGTTTAGATTGCGATCGGCAGCCGAAAAAAGAATGGCTCACTTGCGCATCTACCATTTTCGTTATTCGATTAGACACTCCGCATAAAGCACGAAGAGATGGTATCGACCGTGCGGATCAATAGAAAGCGACTGGAGAGTTTTGGGGAGCGAATTTTTGAAACGCCTTTTCTTCTATGACCAGCCTTTTCAATTTTCAAGTCAGCGACGACTTCCTTTTTGTTTATTTGTCTACAAGATGCAGAGACGAAAAGCAGTCAACTTACTTTGATCAAAATTCGCCCCGCAAACTGAGCGAACAACTCTTTTCTGGCAGTGCTCTTGTTGGGTTGAATACCCAACGTTGAAGCAATGAACAGTTTCCTTCCCCCTTGGCTTGAAGAAAAGAACAGATGGGCTAAATGACAGAATATTCAATCAATAACCGAAAACTGGAGTCGAAAGTTTGACAAAGAAAAGTCCTTACACTCTACCACACTAAGTGATTGCGCTCTTTTGGTTTGGATTGCGCAACCGCTTCCCGTACGTGAACAGAGAGACAGACGAACAGGGTTGCTTCAATGATCGCGCACTCGTTGCGTTCCTGTTGGACTATCGGTCGACTGAGAAGTCCAACCCGACTGGACTATGCCTTCCCGTTTCGTACAATGAATGATTCAAGCACTACTGCCTCCAGCGCGTATGGTGATTCAACTTTGGCCTTATCCGTCCGCGTTGAGTCACCATGCTTCCGTTGCCGTTTTTAGGTTGACATTACTGTCCTTCAACTGCCCTATCTTGCCCGAAGGGATTAACTATCGCTGCTATGAATGCAGTGGAGTTGACGTTCTCCATCGTCTACCATTGTGGCCACCCGGCCAACTTCCCGCTCATCCAACTAAACATTAGTGAACGAACGAAAAAGAATCTTTAGAAAATTCGAATATTAGTTACGATGAATTTTTTACTTTTTCGCTACGCTCTTTTTTTCAACTCGCCGTGTTTGGCGCAAGCACCGATCGTACGATAACATGCATCCATGAACGACTCCAAATATTGTAATGTATGCAAAACGTGCTCCTTATTTTATGCGCGAACAGTGGCGTTAATGAAAAGTTGAATGTCAACTTCTCCTTTCAGGGCATGAGAGCCCATCG
Organism: Trichuris trichiura; assembly: GCA_037903355.1. NCBI lineage: Eukaryota > Metazoa > Nematoda > Enoplea > Trichinellida > Trichuridae > Trichuris > Trichuris trichiura. The sequence goes on from JBAJFE010000057.1 coordinate 125,424, forward strand.
AGTACGTATGAAACCCTCAGCTAAACCGGCAAACTGAGTTAGGCCCTTTTAAGGGACCAACTTAACTTCAAGAATTCGATCTATTCCTTTTTGCGAGTTCTAGCGATCGGGCTAAATTGAAAAAGAAACGTACTAACCAGATCTGTGGGCTTTCAAAGTTTGCAACGAAACAAATGCAGGCTGCTGAGTGTACTGGGAAACCGCGCACCCGCTTTGCATACGGTTGCGCGTATGTATGATAACTCTACTTCCTGAATTATAAAATAATCTTTGTCAAAAGACTCGCTTTCGGTATTGAAGCAGAGATTTATTTCGACTACGCATACTTGCGCGCTAAATCAGCGGAAGTTGAGGCTTCACTTGCTAGTCACAATAAATCCATGTATTAATAATAGCAACGCTTTGGACTGGAAAGATTAGGAGTAAACAGAGCATGTGTTTACTTTAAACAAAATTCATAGAATTTGAGAATGACTAGGCCTATCCTATTATAAACTGACACCCACTTGAGATTGCTACTGCAAGGTTTTCAGTTGGGTCCTTCGCGAGCAAAGTAACAGTGTTTTGTCGTGCGTACTAAAAAGAGTCATCATCAAAACGCATACTTCGTTTTAAAAGGTTTCTAAGCACGTTTGCCAGCCGTTGGTCGACTGAAGGTTTAGAATTATGCCCACGCGCGCTGCCCCTTATCTCCGTGGCGATCTGTTGTTGGCAATTTTCAGCGTGGGCGGTTTGTAGCCAGATGGCGATTTTTCAAAGCGGATCCGTCATTTGCCTATATATTAATAGAAGTGCATAAGTTGGCTCAGTTCGTCCCATCTGAACTTTGTACATTCATTCCTTTGGTAGCTCGCGATGCTAAGAATCGGTTTTGTCTTGAAAACAAAAAGCAGTATACTCAAAAAGTTCCGCTTTTTTAAGCGTATTCACATAAACTACTTCCATTGCTCGTATTTGGAAACAATGGGTTTAAGAAACTGTCAAAAATGTTCTCCATAAGTTTGCCAAAAACCCGTTTTGCTTTGTCAACACTGTACGCGGCAAGACGACACTTTTATATGACTGTTTTGTTGTATTATTATTGCTGAACTGTTTATCTTTTCGTTTTTATTTGCTCTTGCTTTAGTTACCGGCTGGCAAAGTTGGAGGTGGATCTCGAAGAGGAGGTGGCAATATCCGAAAATGCGTAGGCAATATTTTGTTCATTTCACTTTGTTGTTCGTTTGCCTTGTTTCCATGTTAGAACTTGTACTGCAATGGAACATCCACGTGGCAGTGCCTACCTGACGTTTGCTCACTTTTTCAAATTAAAACATTACTATTGAATAAGAAGAGCTTCTCATGTTGCCGGTATTTTTTGTTTTACTTTGCTTAAATATTATTACGTGCACATGTTGCTTGTCTCTTATACTTACAATCGTTGACGTAATCAACCAATGCTTTGACAACTTTGGAGAGCCAGCATTGATACGTTATCCTAGTACGTGACCAGAATTTTTAAAAGTGTGCTTTTTCCGTCTTTCCTTTCCTGCTAGGCTTAACTTTCATATGTAGAATACTAGATTACTATTAATACAAACAGAATAGAAGAAGGGATAAGTTGCTAAATGTCGTTTAGTTTACTGCGTGCAATTGTATTGATCCTAAATAGCATGCTATAAATGATGACCAATTGCAGGTAAAAAGAAGAAGACTTTCTTTTAGCATAAATGGTCAGTTTGGTCATTTGCCATTAGTATTGAACAAACAGTTCTGGCCAGCATGTTTGACGGAAAATCCATACGAGCATCGATTTATGAGGGCATTGTTGCTCTGCGCTAATCGAACATCATTCTGCATGCAAAATATAGTTGCTCTTTTCTCATTTTGAAAAAGCGTCTAGTGAAACGGCGTGGAAACGCGGAGCACATCCATTTTGTTCCAATGATGAATCCTTCTTTGTCCTTTCGTTCGGTCGCTATTTGCAGCGTTGCGTGGCCAATTTATTCTTATTTAGCGTCGTCTGGCCAGTCGTTTGCAGCAGCATTTTTTTGTCTTTTCCATTTCCCCTCTCCCGTAGCCGCCTGTTTAGTCGCTTTGCAATTGCCTCCCCGCGAACGACCATCAGTCACAGTTGAGCAGTGCAGCTTCTTCAAGGCACTCAAAAAGCCTGTGCACTGTCGGAATAAGGGGACGGTTTTAGCTTTTTAAAAAAACGACTTGTACCAGTTTCGCGGGGCAACATTAATGCAAATTTTCCCAAACTGCTGAAATAATTGGGCTACAAATAATTTCTACGTAGCCTAAGAAGGAAATTATGCCGTTTCTAATTACGAACAGCTATCAGCGCAAAAAGTTTTGCGACCGCATGCAAATTGCCATTGAAGAATGTGTGCTTGGAATATTGCATTGACAATGGCAGATGGCTGCGCACGCGCTTCAGTCGCAATGACTGCATTGGGCAATCGAACTGGAACCTTGAAATGAATTCTGATCTAGAGAAGATTTCATTGCCACGCTTACTCCGCTTCCAAGTAGGCGTAATTTTGCATCAATAGAGGGGCAATCACAGAACTGGGCCCTCTTCAATGTCGCTTCGTTTCGGACAAACTGGGACACCTTTCGTTAGGGCAATGTAAATGCAGTTCAACTTAATAGCACTGAATGAAATGAAAGCTGAGTTTGCCCCAAAAAAGTAATAGTAATAGTGCTGATTTTATTCCTATGCGCTTTTTCTGCTCGTTACGTCACAGTGCGTTGTTCAGCAAACAAATTAGTAGTCGTTGAAACTTCAGTGTTTTCAATTTCAGGATTGAATAAGATTACGTGCGAAGAAGGCTTTCGAAGTTTTCAATGAATAGGCACCGTTTCAGTGTTACTTTTTGCAACGAGCAGAAAGGAACTTCGACGAATTGCATGGGGAACTGGAATCGTTTGCACGAACTTACTCTACGTGTCCATTCAGATGAAACTGGAGTTTTACGAGCATTGAAATTTCATTTTCCCGTTGTTTATTGTTAGGGCAATAGACTGTTAAAGCAAATTTTTGATTGTTACGCACAGTCAAAAAACTTTTTCAGCTCTTCTCAAGTAAAGCAGCCGTATAGTCAACATGTGCGCGGTGGATAAACAAGAAAGAGAAGTTCCTGTTTAGCTGCTATCACACGTTTTGCATTACTTTTAACTTTTTAATGTTGTAGATACGCATGCTTACACCGCACTCATACGAATGCAAACGCAGCATATTACTTGAAACAAGGTTACTTGAGAGAAAACGTTTAGCGAGATCACGTCTGTTGGTTCACAGGTACGTAGATGCCTCATACGCCACGTCCATGATGAACTTCAAATAAAAATCATTGAAATGTCTTAACAAAGGATATTCTTACTTGTAGAACGCATTTCAATGGATTACTCCTGGAATGCATGTCACCGGATGCCATATTATTTTTAAATGCGTAGAATGTTTATTGCCCACATCTAAATAAATCACTTTAAACAACCCATAAGCTTATTGGATGGCCATCCAAATCTTCCCTCTGAAGTGCATTTTTCAGTTGAATACGCTGAAAATGCATTTTGTTACCGGAACTCGGGAAGCTCCAAAAAAATTCGCATCTTTGGCTTGTGCAATTTGCATGTGCACCTTCCTTAAAGAGGACAAGAAAAGTTGCGAGAACATTATTATTATTATTATTATTATTATTAGTGTTGTTGTTGTTGTTGTTACATTGAAAACGCAAGTTTTACTAATGGGGTACAGCGTTTCAAAGCTTACAACGCATAAACTGCCCGCTCTAGCATAAGCATATATTTGAAATGGAGCTTTGGAGACTGACGCTCCCTCACTATCACCGTTATCTGCAACTCTGAAAGGGAAAAATCCATTCTCTACTGAACGATTTTAGCAATCTTTTTTAGAAAAGCAATGACCTAAAAAATTTTCGAGACACTTATTCAAAGCATCCTTTGCAGCAAGCGACTAGCGAGCCGCCATGTATCGCAAAAGTCGTGCCCCAGGCTTCGTTACTTCCCGCCAACATTTCAGTACACTCAACGACGCACGTTACTTTTTGCCAAAATATAATGGCATAACCGCTATGTCCGTGGTTAGGCGGACATGGAAGACTCTCGATAGCACTGCTTTATTATCAAGTAGCACGATAGCACAGCAACGACAAAAACACGCACTAACGAAAGCAATAGCCTGAACGAAACGTGCTAAGATTCCACCCGTATACACAACCTTCCGTGATCAGTACCGTTCACTTCCCATAGACTCCAAGCTTTTGACCGATCGCTTAGGGCGCTCACTGGAAAGCAGCTTGTGGCACTGGCACTAACCCTAAATAGCCGTCTTTCTTCAATGCCATCGATCTTGGGTTCATGCACCGATCAAGACATCAAGTTCTTACGTCGCTACGGGGGCACCAACGGCTTTCTAGCGTTTTGAGAAGCTTCTGCTAATGTCGAGGCGGTACAGGACTTTAAGCAATGATCACTTCGTCTAAAAAGCGCCGGAGCTCTTCATCCTTCATTGCAGCCAGCTTTCAAGCGGCAGGGCGTTATACGCCTTCTATTGCTGTTCTAAGTTTATGCCGGAACCGGCTGTAGCCACCGGCGCTGCACGATGCCGTTTCCCGGCGGGATGTATGCACATCTAATGTGCGCCGGTCTGTCGCGCGGGTTGGCAAAATCGGCAAAGGTTTGGTTTCGAGAGAGCATATCGTTGGGGTGAGAAGCTCTTTGGACGCTCCGCGCTCAATGTGTTCAGATTTGAAGAAAGCATTGTTTGGAAGGTCTGAAATGCGTATGTCTGTCTACTTGATGTTTGCCAAGTTCCCCTGGCAGAAGCGAGGCGGTAATGACGTTTGGTTGGGGGTGTTGTGCCAGTCGCGGAGTCAGTCGACTATGACAACCAGCAAATAACGATTGTCTGACTCACCTATACCCTGGACACCATAAGATTGAGACGCTTTGCGAGGTAAAGCATCCTTCTCAGGCTAGGGCGTCCAGGGTTATGATGTATTTTTGGCTAGTAGCTGTTTGACCTTTGGGTAGGCGATCGCCATGCATACAGACTCATGAGGGAGCATGTGAAACCACGCGATCTCATTATGAGTAAGAGTCGATGCTTATGAACTTTTAAAAAACAACTTCTTTCGCCCTATACATCCGTTGCATTTCTAGGGCATAGAACTGCCTATGGTTGATAATGCTCGTTAAAATGTCGTTGAGCACAGTCTTACATCCCGCTTGACGCTGCAGCTGGAGCAAGTATAGACAGCTTTTTTGACCTTCCTCAATTAGAGCAACATTTTTGTGTTAAGCTCTCTGAGGTTATAAAAAGTCTGAGCATTCTGACGGATGCTTTTAGTGCTCCTTTCACGGTGCCCGAAGAACCTATTAATTGTTTTTCTGCCCGCTGTTAAATGTGGTTTCCCCGTATAGTCTACCGTTAGCGCTGCTATTTGCCGTCAAAAATCGCATACTCTTTTGTCTTCAACAGGCTAAGGTATTCCAAAACTCCTAATAAAAGGAAGTAGCAATTCTACTTAGTCCAACATGATCCCTTAGCATTAATCCGCCATGGTCTTCATCTAGTCAGTTCTAATAATTGAGCTTGTCTTAGGTGCACCTTTGAACGATATTCTGCAGTGTACAATGGTTGCTTCTTAGTCTTTTTCCTAAATCGGACTAAGGAGATTAGCAGCAGCAGATATGCCAGGAATGATTTTGTTCTGCTAATCTAAACTCTGTTTCACAAACGCCGAATGTTTAACCTGGCCGTACCCTTTTAGCAGCTCTCTTCTTGTAAGCATCTCTTCTTTAAACGTTTTAGTTCTTCCACAAGGAAAGGAACTTCGCTATTTTTGAAAGCGCTGTCAACCATAGCCTGTATTACTATTAACTCTATATTAGCACGATAGACTATGAGTGATAATAAGGCAAGCTCACACATTTGCCCGAATATTATTTACTGGCAGACTATTACTTTAGGACAATTCGCAACTGCCTTCAAAAAAGTGTAGCTGTGGTATTAAGGCCTTAAGTTGCTTATAATTTCTAGGTCGCGTTAAGTCTCATTTTTTCTTCCAATGGACAAAAAATTTTATCGTCAAGTGCTGAAACTAAACAGGGCACAAACGCTCACGAATGCTCGACTGTCATTTGCTACGTTCAGAGTCAACGGAGCGGTTTACAGCAGTTGAACATTGAGTTAAGCATTGAAAAGTTGAAAGGGGCTGTCGAAGTCTTCGCTTAGAAGACCAAACGGTTCTCTGGAGAAAGGACTATTCGAGGGCACTTAAACAAGTTTGTTCAACTGTGTGAATTGTTGCTCACTTTGGATCCACGAGCACAACCTCCATTTTTCCACTGTTTAAACTACATTTCAAATTGACGTTGCTCCTATATCACGCATTTTGCGTTTTTATTTTCTGTTATACTCAGACAGTTCACTAAGCTTTATTTCATTATTATTTTCATTGACGCGCTAAACTTCATTGCCAGCGTTTCGGTTTTCCTTTTGATGTTGCCGCAATTACTTCCGGCCGCCATGAACGCGTAAAGTCCCCGATTTTCTTTGTTGCCAAGGTGATAAGAATTTCGAGTGGTTAGAAATTAAGGTTTAAAAATGATGTTGGTGTTTTCCTTCCGTCTCTTTTTATCCGTTAATAGCAACCAGAGACAGACAGGAAATCTTCACTTTATTACGATGTCAGCATACTAAAACAGGTTGCTTTCGAGTGACACGAAACAGTCCAGCTCATTGTCTTTAATTCAGTGATCATATAGATTGGTAAGGTACAATGTACGGCGCCACTTTAAACTGGCAACAAGCGCTGATGTACGGCCATTTATTCAGATGGTGCGTACATCTCCATGGCAACCGGTTCTTTTAATCTCGTGGATGCGTCAAACTTAGTGCTTTGAAAAAAGCATATGTGCAAATGAATAACGACAAAGGCTGGTGCAACAAACAGGACATACGTGTCATGCCTATGCCCTGCACAATATGATAGACGAGTGCATATCATAGTCGCATTGCGAAATTTCCAAATCGGGCTTCCATCCAGTATTTCCTTATAGGTCTCTCTAGCAACAAAGGGGAACAGTCTTTCATGGAAACGTTCTAGAGAAATTCATTTCATTGTTAGCCACTGTGTTTGAGCAATAACATCTGCCCCTTTGCTGGTATGGTAAAATGCGATTGGCAGTCTCGCCGCTGTAATATCTTTCACATGACATTGGGTAGTAGGACGGCCTGCAACTGAATGAAAAATGACGTTCAATACATTTAACCAGTAGGTGAAAAGTATACAGCAAGCCATTGCAGCTAAAGCCAAATCAAAAAGTTTTATTATTAATATCATTTTCCTTAGTAAACGAGATCACCACTTTTCAAATAAGTGACACGCAACAGGTGGGTTCATACATCTGCCCTCAATGGTTATTTTAAGCACGCGAGGCACAGTGCGTAGCACCACTTTACATGGGCAGCAACCACTGGATCATCACGGTACACTAATCACAACGAAATTTATGACGCGACGATGACATATACCCTCAAAGTCAAGTGGTGCGTAGATCTGTGAAACCATATGAACTCCGAAATTTAGCAATGCACTAAGCTATGTGCTTTGAAAAAGATGGATGCATGAAAAGTGAAGGATTGATGAAACATATAAGGAGAAACGGCAACTGCCGAAAGCCTACGCAGAGAGCAACAGCATTTTCTAAGCTCAACCAAAGGACATCATGCCCACAGCTGGAAGAATATCTTTTCACAGGTAGTTAGTGAACACTGGATTTCGATTAAGCTGGATCCGTAAGGCCTTTAAAAGTATCTGTAGTTCACCAGTCTTTCCAATGAGTATTGGTAGCAGGTTTTCCTGGGAGTCATCTGAGCGAGGTCATTTCCTTATCGGTATTGTGCTTGAGTAATAACATCGGCCCATTGATGAGACAGCTGGAACGTCCTCCGCATTCCCAAACTTCACATATCCTCTTTGCAATCTTGATTGTTCGGCGATGCTACAAGATAACGAAAAATAATGTTCATTGCGCAGAAGCAGCAAGCCGCATTAGCTAAGCAAAAAGCAAACAAATTCTGCGCAAAATCTGGGGAAACTTAATGAAAAAGCTACGTACAGTTCAACTTGCTTGCCGATTGCACCAAGCGATCAAAATATCCTTCTCAACTGCGACGAAACAAATGAGCAATATCATTGTACAATCGGCCACCCCAGAAAAACCGACCGCTACCGTCGAATATCTTTAGCATTTTGACTTTATCGCCAATGCGGAAGCAATAAATTAATGACTATCCTGCGCATCATTATGAAAACAAGTCGCCAAGTAAACTATGCTCAGGCAGTATGACGCATCGTTTAGAATTCATTAATTTTAGAAGAATAAAAGGAGTCTTTGTTAATTGATTAAACTGACAAAATTTACACGCTTTTTTCTAACATGCGATCGCTTTCTGAAACGTCAATCCGTCTGCAAAAGTTCGACTTTGAACCCCGTAGAAAAAATTAGCGTTAATTGCGAAAGCAACAACTCAGCCGACTAATAGCTAAAAATAATGTTTCGCCATGTTTTTGTATGCCTATAATTTTAATATCTGCCGCTGCGTGATTCAAACGCTTCATAGACGCATGCCAAATGAGTTGTACCACTTAATCGATCGGCAAATGTCTTAATAGAACGTAAGTGTAATCGGCTAGTTTTATTTAGAGATAAATGCAACGCAAAAATGTCATAATTTCCACCCCTTGGAATCATTTACTCCACTTTACAAAACGATTCGCTGAAACTTTGGACTCTAATGTTTTTTGCTGTTAAAAGTATGCACAGCTTTTCTATTAGTACATTAAATACAAAAATAGGCGAATCATTTGATTTCTTAAAGTAAACTCACTTAAAACTTCCATTTCAAAATAGAATTGTTAACTGCCCGCAGGTTGTTTGCAGACGTGTCTTACGATTCCTGCGCTGTTCTTCAAAGTTTTAACGATATTTTCGTAGCGGTCGGTCGGTTTGTCTTAGCTGCTGATGGGAGAATGATGAGCGCATTAATTCTTCCATCGGCAGTATGCATCCGACCAGCGATTAAAAAGATATTGCCAAGAGGTGAGTTCATATTAGTTATTTAGCCGTGCTGATCTACATTTCGTATTAATCATTCCGCTTTATGCGGATAGAGTTTAGATTGTTAAGTGCACTCAGATTTAACAGCTTTTGTTTCGTATTAAATTGAGCTATTAAGGTTTTAACGCCGTAATAATCTCTTACAACTAACACTGTTCGTGTACGTTTCCTAACTTCATTTTTCAGGTTTTAGCTGAAAGATATTAATAACGATTGCCGCCAAGAACTCTGGAGAACCTCCCGTTCGTGTTAAGGTACGGCATTTGTTTATCATACCTCTTCTAGTTGTAAATAAGTTAACTTTCAGGTTATTTTTCATCCAGAGTTCTTGGCGAAAACAGGATGAAGTGAAAGACCGCTACGCCTTTTCGTTACATCATATCAAGTCTGAAGATATGTTTGCTGATGATGTGCCCCAGTTAACGTTGAGGAAGTGTAGCAAGAATAATGACGTCGTACGGCCTTCATCACGTGTAATTTGGGAAGTAGACTGTAATACCTGTGGCTCCTTTGAGCGTATCATCATCAACGTTCCGCTTCGACAATAAACGTTGTTGTGCATTTAGCAGTACCAGAAACACAATGCAATTCCTGTTGCTAGATGATCAGTGTATCTTCATTCTTGAAAGGTTAACTTCGAAGCGCAGATTCTGCGTGAACTAGTAGACTAAATGAAGGCGTCCGCATATTTTCGCACTGCAATTTTCTCCTGATCATTTTACTCTTCCCTACGCGCCGATGATTCACTCGCTGATGATGGGACCCTATGCGCTTCCAAAGCTGCTAAAGTTTCTAAACTCTTTTAATTTGCTTTCTCCAATAAAGCAGGTTTTTAAAAACGAGAGTGTTATTAGCATTTGTAACACAGCCTACAGGGCTAGCTGTAAAGCACAGTCAAAAAACCATGTAAGTAGGACCTTTCCTTGTAACTATAACGTAGCTTTCGAACCACGGAAATTCAGTATACTTTTTGGTGAAGCAAGGGTAAAGTTACAGTTTCCGTGTTTTAATTTTGTTGTCGCAAAGTTGCTGCAAGTTTTAGAATAAGGTGCATCATTGTCAACCGCAGGAAGACTGCTTCTAACTCCACTTAAGGTAGGATACCCTTAACTCGAGTCGCTACTCAGTCTTATCTGTCATGCTCTCTCACCGCCGGCGCAGTTACTCTCATTCCTCCTCACTTTGCTCCTAAAACCTAGCAACCGCATATTATTTCCATATATTTGAGGTGCATACTTAAAACGCCTGCTGACAACACATCTTACATTCTGGACGTCAACCCATACCCAACCTCGCAGAGCAACCAACATAAATGGATATCGCACGAAGTTATGCCGTTTAATGCGGATATAACCACGGCTGGAACTAGTCCATTCTGAGTACTAAGCCTTGCAAATCCAGCATAAGCAGCCTGAACAGTAAATAGTTCTTGTCATAACATTTCCAGTCCCGGTAACATTTCCAGACCGTAAAGTCAGACAGCAGATGTACCTCCACAGTGATGGGTATGAATGAATGGTAAGTAACACCCATGTCTTATTTCCATTTCCGCATTGCCGATTGATTAGTCATAAGCTACGTGTAATAAACAAGTGCTCATGTGATCACGGCAGTCACGAGAAAGGTCACCGAAGTTAGCCGTGGCCAAACTGACCAATCATTTTACTTCGACAATTACGGAAGTACGTGGCAAACAAGCTCATGTGACCACGGCAGTCACGAGAAAGGTCACCGGAAGTTAGCCGTGGCCAAACTGACCAATCATTTTACTTCGGCAATTAGGGAAGCACGTGGCAAACAGGCAATTATGCAATGCCCCGAGGTATTTACTCAGAGAAAAGGTATATAAACCGGTCATTGCTGGTGGTGGCGGTCAGTGTGAATACTGCGCTTGTGTCGTCCTCTTGCGTCTCTCTCTCCCTCTCCTTCATGGTTCGGTTTGTCGTGTATTGATCAGGACATCCAATGAATTCTCTTCGGATGAAGCATGGAAAGTAGCTCACCAATTACACTGTGTACCTGGCGTTGAACCATTTTTCACCTGCCCATACGTTGGAAGAAGAAAGATATAATCGCGCTGTACCTGCGATCCATTTCAGGAAGCGAATCGACCTTAGTACCCGAACTCACGTTTTCTGAAAAACAACTCACAATTTTCTTCGCAGTATACTTGCAATTCGGAAAGCGTCTGGGAAAAGTTATGGAATGCTCCATTAAAGCGCTTAACGCTCAGATGTTGTTTAAAATGGCCAAAGTTTCACTGCTGCTCTGTGTGCGGAAAAATATATGGGACCTTACGGAGACCTCAGCTAACTATGTTGTTTGATAAAGCTGATTCGCTAAAGCGTACAACATTTCACGCCACGAAGCGGTGATCTTTCCTCATGAACTCTATTTGACCTCATTGTTGTAGTGAGCAGTTATGACCACATGATGGTCACATGTTCCTCATGATCACACCTCATAGTGAAGTGTCTTCTCATGTTCACATGATGATCACATGTGAACTGAATTGGATGTCTAGATGACTGGATACAAAAGAGCTCTCTACAAAAGGTGCACTGTTGTCCCAGTTTTATTCTCTTCTACCAACAGGAGATGCTCTTTGCTTAGACAGCTGTTTTTGACGATTTTGCCTGGCCTCAAAGAATCTTTGCGAAAGCAAGCACATTAGTCCGTGCACTTCGATTGTTGAAATTACAATGGAAAAATTCACAGCTTCAGCGGTTGACAATGAAGAAATGCGTGTAGGAAAAAAGAAAAGCAGGTGACAGCGACTTCGGTATGGCGTACGTATTGTTCAACGCATTTGAGCACAGTTAAGCTTCGTTATGGTACGTCATAACAGACACCCAACAGCTTTCGACTGCGACTGTCTTCTTCACTATCGTGATCGCAGCACCGAAACACTGCTGATGCGCATAACATCGTCGGGCACTCCACTTTCAACGCAATAATGCTTCATGTTCGTTAAGAAAGTGACTCTTGTCTCCACGTAGTCTATGTCTGATGGCAAGAAAGCCAGTCTGCATCATGACCGCAGCAAAGCTTTGATTGATGAAGTACGTGTGTGTATGCTTAAGCGCAGAAGCTTCCCTCGACACTGTGCAGTTACTGCCTACTATGGGCACATGAGTACGTGTGCTCAGATTGCTTCCGCGGTGTTGCAAGTGTCACTACATTTTGTACGACAGATGAAGACGAAATATACGGTTGTGTTGGAGTTTTGCTTTCCCTTGACAGCGTTTCTTGTTTCACATGTCTGCCTTCAGCATTTCTGTTTCATAGAAACCACTCTGGAAATAGCAAAAACTATGAGATTGGCCTTGTCATTAACAGTTTGTTGGAGCTAAAATGCTTTACTGTGGATGACTTACCTCACTGTAAGTGCCAATGTGGAGTAGCAGTTACACACGCTGAAATTCCCTTTTACATATCCCGTGCATACTGGAGTTACAGTGCAGTTATACACGCTGGAATTTCCTTAGTGATATCCTATGCATACTGGAGTTATAGTGCAGTGACACACGCTGGAATTCCCTTTGTGATATCCCGTGCATACTGGAGTTACGGTGCAGTTACACACGCTGGAATTCCCTTTGTGATATCCCGTGCATACTGCGGTGCAGTTACACACGCTGGAATTACATACGCTGGAACTCCCTTTGTGATATTCCATACATACTGCAGTTACATACGCTGGAATTCCTTTGTGATATCCCGTGCATACTGCAGTTACACAAGCTGGAATTACACACGGAATGAACTAGAACCAGCAGTGGTTATACCCTTCTTAAGCGGCATACTTTCGTGCGATATCCATTTATGTTGGTTGCTTTGCGTGGTTTTACAAGGTATCATTACTTCTTCTGGAAGGGAGTTATCAGACAAGAGTAGAGTCAGTTTTCCTCTGTTTGTCACTGTAACGCCTGGCATGGGAGGTTGCTAAGTGTATTGGATTACGCATTATGGATGTTAAGCCTATCTGGCACTTTCAGCAAGTACGTGTACCAGTGAAAACGTGATGACAAGGTAGAAGGGAATCGTATTGAATAGGTTTATTGAACGTCTATTACAGCTAGTGCATGTAAAAAACAGATGAATAGATTGCAGAAGAGGATAAACATGGTGCATGATGCAGTGAACATTAATTGCACGGGGCAAAACGACTAAGCTAAGAATAGTCTCGTCATTGTCTGGTAGTTCATCGTCTTCTGTGTCGTGCAACAGGGCAGAAAAAGAGCACTTTCGGAAAGATTTCATAACTGTTTCCGACTTTAGTTTGCTCCATGCTTTTATTACGAGCTGGCACAGCAAACTGAGCGCTGGCGCTCGCATTCGTCCGCCGGCTGTGTACGTCTTTGGCCCGTTCGCCATCCATTCTTCCCACTTTTCTCGAATGTAGTCTTTATAGGGCTTATTAATGCAAACATCTAGCGGTTGCAGGACTGGTGTAAGGCCACCAGGAATTACGGCTGTTTCTGTTTTATATTCGTTTAAATGTGATTTTATTGTTTGTGCTGCGTCACTTCGGAATGAGTCTCAAACCAATAAGCTTCTGTTGTTACCATGCCCACGTCTTTTTCTCCAGATGCCGTCAATTCACAAGCTCACACCTGTTCACCCATCCAGCCATTTTTATAAAAGTGAACAAAGGCGCCAGAAGGAAACTCTTCCTTTGGCCTTCTTTTTCTCTTAAATATGACCATGGGCTTCAGCTTCATTCCATTAGCCACGCAGGACAGCATCACCGTGAAGTGAGTTCTTTCATGGCCAGTGCCCTTCACTACAATAAACTTTGTGCCTTTACTATCCATGGTTCTATTGCCAATCATACGGAAAAATATTGGCATGTCATCCATATTACTGATGTTGCCCAATGGAAACTCATTTCCTCTTGTCAGATTTCTGACAAGCCTGGAAATACAATTTCGTGAGATAGAGCACAGTTTCATTTCTTCTGTGAAACATCGTTTCGACTTTTGCTTATTTGGAGATCGCACGCTATGCTTCTTCAGAAAAGGTACGTGTAAATGTACCGCCGGAAGTTACAAAGCTTATCCTGGAAATCTTCAGGGCTTTTTTGCGCAATTTTTGTCTTCTGTCTCAGGACGAGGTCCTTCCTTTTCGTGAAGCGGCTGCACTATCCAGCCGTTGCTGTAAAGGCGTAGGATAAGTATGGGTTGCAGTAGGCCCAGTTTGTCGCTTGAGCTCTCATGACTGTCCTTGTTATGCTATCTCGCTGTTGTCTTACTGATTCTGCCAAACTGTTCTCTAGTTCTGGTCGGATGCCTCAGCGTCTTGCGCGTCTTTTTGGCATTTTCTTCAGGGTTTCTTCCCGTTTCCACAACACAAACGATTGCAGGTTGACTTCGCTTTGCAAATTACATCCATTTTATGACCGTTGAAAACCAATCACGATTGACTTGAAAGCTGCGGAGATTAAAGGTTATTGTACATATAACGGGATATTCACTTCGTTATAAAAACAGTTCATTATATAAATTTATAGTCTCGTTCCAAGACATCATATCTTCAGGTTTACTGGATGTCTATTACAACTAATGCATGTAAAAAACAGATGAATAGATCGTAGAAGCGGATAAACATGGTGCATGACGCAGAGAACATTTATTGCAGGAGACAAAACAGTTAAGCTAGGTATGGTCTTTATGACTGTCTAGCAGTCCATCCTTTTCTGTGTTGTCCAGCTTATCGTCCAAACCCGCATGCATTTTCTGTGCAATTTTCGTCTTTTGTGTCAAGACGAGGTCTTTACTTTTTATGAAACGGCTGCACCATCCATGCGTTACGGGAAAGCCGTAGGATAAGTGTGGCTTACAGTGGCATTAGTTCAACGATTTATCTCTCTATCTGTCCATGTGATGATACAGACGTTCTGTCACTGTTCTCGTACTCACTCTGCCAAACTGTTCTCCAGTTCCAACCAGGAGGGGATGCCTGAGCGTTTTGCGCATTGTTTCTTAAACATCTTCTTCAGGGCCTCTTCCTGTTTCCTCCAATCTATCACCATCTTCCGGGTAATGCGATACTTCCTGGCCGCCTGGGCATTGTTGCTTTCTTTTGCCATCTCGACGACTTCCAACTTGAATCCGACTTTGCAGCTTCTCCTCCCCATTGCTCACATGCAGAATGCGCCGAGTAAAACTGAAAAATTCTTTCGTTAAGGAAACTTATTCTTCCTTAGTCACATGGTTTCCCCAGTTGCTACTGAGAGCGCGATACAGAGCGACACGTGATAAAGTTTAGACGTATCTTTTTTGAAGACGCGTAGCGTGCGATCTCGAAATAAGCAAAAGTCGAAGCGGTGGTTTACAGGAGAAATGAAACTGCTCCATCTCAGGAAATTGTGTTTCCAGCCATGTCAGAAATCTGACAAGAAGAAACGAGTTTCCATTGCGCAGAATCGGTAGCATGGATGAGAGGTCAAAATTTTTGGCTATTATTTGCAATAGAACGATGGATAGTAAAGCCACAAGGTTTATTGTAGTGAAAGGCACTAGCAATGAAAGTACCTACTTTCCAGTGGTGCTATCGTGCCTAGCTAATGGAATGAGGCTGAAGCCTGTGGTCAGATTTAAGAGGAAATTAAGGCCAAAGGAGGCGCCTTTGTCCGCTTTCATGAAAACGGTTGGACGGATCAACAGGGTGTGAGATTGTGGATTGACAACATCTGGAGAAAAAGGCCTGGACGTAGCAGCAACAGAATCATACTGGTGTGGGACTCGTTCCGAAGTCACTTGGCAGAAACAATAAAATCACATTTAAGAGAATATAAAATAGGAACAGCCGTAATCCCCAGTGGGCTTACATCAGTTTCGCAACCGCTGAACGTTTGCATTAATAAGATCCTTAAAGACTTCATGCGAGAACAGTGGAAAAAATGTATAACGAAAGGGCAGAAGAGGTACACAGCCGGCGGATAAATGTGAGCACCATCGGTCAACGTGCTGTGCCAGTTCGTAATAAAAGCACGGAGCAAGGTAAAGACGTCAAGCGTTATGAAGTCTTTCCAAAATTGCTCCATTTCTACCCTGTTTGACGGCACAGGAGATGACGCACTGCCAGAGAGTGATGAAGACCATTCTTAGCTTGACCGTTTCGGCCAGTGCAATTAATATTCACTGCATGCACTATGTTTATCCGTTTCTACGATCTATTCATCTGTGTTTTGCCTGCAACAGTTGTAATAGACGTCCAATAAACCTACTGAATACGATTCGTTGTACATAGCCGATGCAGTGCTGCACAACGTGTTTATCGGGCAACTGATCAGTTTTCGCGTTGAACTTGTGGCAAGACAGTTTCGATTTAATGGATGACTGGCATTAACCAGTAAACTGACCAGTAAAAATTGACGCTAGTTGAGCAGTCAGCGTCGCCGTCACTGCGCCAATGATTACCACCTCATACGTTTGGGACACAGTCATTTTCTTTCCTTTTAGAGTCCTTTTCTTTTACCTACAGTAATCATTTTATTTTGAATTTTCGGCTTCCCGCAGACCTGCACACCTGCTTTTTCTTAACTTACCGAACCCCCACCTTACCCAGCTTACATGCTTTTGCTTAACTTATTGGACATCCACCTTACCTGCTTTTCTTTAACCTAGCTGTCGCCCCCCCCCCCAAGTTTAAAACGGTCTCACCGCCGGCTCAGTGACTGTCTTTCCTCCTAAATTTGCTCTTTAACCCGCATACTATTTCCATATATTTGAGGTACATACTCAAAACGCCTGCTGAGAACACATCTTACATTCTGGACATCAGCTCATACCCAACCTCGCAAAGCAACCAACATAAATGGATATCGCACGAAGGTATGTCGCTTAATGTGCATATAACCACTGCTGGTACTAGTTCATCCTGAGCACTAAACCTTGCAAGTCCAGCATAAGCAGTCCGAACAGTAAATAGTCCTTGTCATAACATTTCCACTGGTACAAGTACTTGCTGAAAGTGCCAGATAGGCTTAACATCCATAATGCATAATGCAATACACTTAGCAATCTCCCATGCCAGGCGTTACAGTGACAAACAACGGAAAACTGACTCTACTCTTGTCTGATAACTCCCTTCCAGAAGAAGTAATGATACCTTGTAAAACCACGCAAAGCAACCAACATAAATGGATATCGCACGAAAGTATGCCGCTTAAGAAGGGTATAACCACTGCTGCATCTAGTTCATTCCGTGTGTAATTCCAGCGCGTGTAACTGCAGTATGTATGCAATATCACAAAGGGAATTCCAGCGTATGTAATTCCAGCGTGTGTAACTGCACCGTAACTCCAGTATGCACAGGATATCACAAAGGGAATTCCAGCGTGTGTCACTGCACTATAACTCCAGTATGCACGGGATATCACTAAGGAAATTCCAGCGTGTATAACTGCACTGTAACTCCAGTATGCACGGGGTATCACAAAGGGAATTCCAGCGTGCCTAACTGCAACTCCACATTGGCACTTACAGTGAGGTAAGTCATCCACAGTAAAGCATTTTAGCTCCAACAAACTGTTAATGACAAGGCCAATCTCATAGTTTTTGCTATTTCCAGAGTGGTTTCTATGAAACAGAAATGCTGACGGCAGACATGTGAAACAAGAAACGCTGTCAAGGGAAAGCAAAACTCCAACACAACCGTATATTTCCTCTTCATCTGTCGTACAAAATGTAGTGACACTTGCAACACCGCGGAAGCAATCTGAGCACACGTACTCATGTGCCCATAGTAGGCAGTAACTGCACAATGTCGAGGGAAGCTTCTGCGCTTAAGCATACACACACGTACTTCATCAATCAAAGCTTTGCTGCGGTCATGATGCAGACTGGCTTTCTTGCCATCAGACATAGACTACGTGGAGACAAGAGTCACTTTCTTAACGAACATAAGGCATTATTGCGTTGAAAGTGGAGTGCCCGACGATGTTATGCGCATCAGCAGTGTTTCGGTGCTGCGATCACGATAGTGAAGAAGACAGTCGCAGTCGAAAGCTGTTGGGTGTCTGTTATGACGTACCATAACGAAGCTTAACTGTGCTCAAATGCGTTGAACAATACGTACGCCATGCCGAAGTCGCTGTCACCTGCTTTTCTTTTTTCCTACACGCATTTCTTCATTGTCAACCGCTGAAGCTGTGAATTTTTCCATTGTAATTTCAACAATCGAAGTGCACGGACTAATGTGCTTGCTTTCGCAAAGATTCTTTGAGGCCAGGCAAAATCGTCAAAAACAGCTGTCTAAGCAAAGAGCATCTCCTGTTGGTAGAAGAGAATAAAACTGGGACAACAGTGCACCTTTTGTAGAGAGCTCTTTTGTATCCAGTCATCTAGACATCCAATTCAGTTCACATGTGATCATCATGTGAACATGAGAAGACACTTCACTATGAGGTGTGATCATGAGGAACATGTGACCATCATGTGATCATAACTGCTCACTACAACAATGAGGTCAAATAGAGTTCATGAGGAAAGATCACCGCTTTGTGGCGTGAAATGTTGTACGCTTTAGCGAATCAGCTTTATCAAACAACATAGTTAGCTGAGGTCTCCGTAAGGTCCCATATATTTTTCCGCACACAGAGCAGCACTGAAACTTTGGCCATTTTAAACAACATCTGAGCGTTAAGCGCTTTAATGGAGCATTCCATAACTTTTCCCAGACGCTTTCCGAATTGCAAGTATACTGCGAAGAAAATTGTGAGTTGTTTTTCAGAAAACGTGAGTTCGGGTACCAAGGTCGATTCGCTTCCTGAAATGGATCGCAGGTACAGCGCGATTATATCTTTCTTCTTCCAACGTATGGGCAGGTGAAAAATGGTTCAACGCCAGGTACACAGTGTAATTGGTGAGCTACTTTCCATGCTTCATCCGAAGAGAATTCATTGGATGTCCTGATCAATACACGACAAACCGAACCATGAAGGAGAGGGAGAGAGAGACGCAAGAGGACGACACAAGCGCAGTATTCACACTGACCGCCACCACCAGCAATGACCGGTTTATATACCTTTTCTCTGAGTAAATACCTCGGGGCATTGCATAATTGCCTGTTTGCCACGTGCTTCCCTAATTGCCGAAGTAAAATGATTGGTCAGTTTGGCCACGGCTAACTTCCGGTGACCTTTCTCGTGACTGCCGTGGTCACATGAGCTTGTTTGCCACGTACTTCCGTAATTGTCGAAGTAAAATGATTGGTCAGTTTGGCCACGGCTAACTTCGGTGACCTGCCTCGTGACTGCCGTGATCACATGAGCACTTGTTTATTACACGTAGCTTATGACTAATCAATCGGCAATGCGGAAATGGAAATAACACATGGGTGTTACTTACCATTCATTCTTACCCATCACTGTGGAGGTACATCTGCTGTCTGACTTTAATTTGCAGTGAAATTGACCCCTTTGAATGGAAGTTTTTCTCGCTGCGATTAAATTGAACAAGCGCCCTCTCAGCCGGGGAATAAAGACAGTAGGGTCAGTTGAATAAACGCTTTTCCACCAAGCAAGTATGTCGAAACTTCTACGATGGAAACGGGCACAGTCAGAAGTCAATGTAATTTACGAACGGAGGCAGAGTCATTGCAACCAAGCTGCAGTCACAATTCAGAACTGAATGCGAAATGCCGCACCTCCGCTTGCTCCATGCAAGTGCAATTACCATTAACGGATTGTGAGGTTACATCTCTTGTTTACGCGGTAAATAGAAAGCATTGCAAAATGATGCATAATGTGCTAGGATATAGTATAACTTCTTAAGCAGATACTCGAAATTAATTTAAAATATATCAATTAAGGAACTGGTTGGATCCTCTTTCTCACCGGAAATTTGAATGCTCTTCAGTTGTCCCTTTTGGAACAATGCTATCTGTATCGTATGGGTGAAGTTTCACTTTGTTTTGGAATTAATCAGTCTGGCTTCAGCAAACTTACTGATGGATCACCACCTTCTGTCTGTTTAATGTGAGATACCCTACCCTACGTCCCACTTTAGCTTTGCCATTTCTTGCTGATCATTGCCAGCAAGCAGAGTGGCTTGCCGTTTACACTTATTTAGTACGGTTTCGCTTAGCTGTTACTGCAAACTAATCTGAATGGCGCGCCTTACGATTGCGTTCCTATTAAAAACTATCTTGGCCTTTTACGGGTCCGCAGGTACACTTCAGAGGTGCCAAATTTATCCGCTGTTCAAGCAAGGAAGCATAAACTTCTATCCTCAGCTGAAACATAGCCAATACGCAAATCAGTAAACGTAATTAACAATTTGGCACAGCTGGAAACTTCTCTGTTTTTTGCCGCCTTGCCTTAATAGCTAACTGGATTTTATCTGTTTAAGATACGCTTTTATAGTTTCAATCAGTGATCCGCTGAGACCTTGCTGAAAACCTTTTCGCCATTTTTGTTTGGTCTAAAATCGTAAGTAGACCGAAACGTCGGTATGTCAACATTTGGAAAGGTTGAAATCCTGACTTCGTCAGTCTTTCCAGCTGTCTCTAAATTTCAAATCATTCTGGCTTTCGTCTATTCAGACGTCCAAGTTTTCAGGTTAAGAGTTTAACCCGGTGTAATGAATTCAAAGGGACGATGTTCATGTGATAGAAGCAGCACCAGAACGGCGGTGGTCATTCACCCGCCTTCATTCAGCTCTTTGTCTGCTAATGGTTTGTCTCCCACTTGTTGTCGCGTTCAGCCGTCAATAGTAGTTAGTCAGTCAATTGTTTCAGTGTTCACGATTCGTCCTAATCGTACGTTGCAGCTTAATTTTAGTTTTAATTCATTTCTTTTGGTTTGCTGAGTTTGCCATAGGCCATGAAAGCTGAAAATTCTGATCATAGTTATGTTCATAGGAAAAGCACCGCGTTAACAGATTTTGTCCACATTTTTTGGTAGCATCGATTTTCAAGTATCTAGTTTAAGTTTCTTCTTTCCAGTCGTCCTATTGAGCAAAATTATACAGCGTCCGCGCTAAATTGGGTATCCATCCATATGAGGCGGCTTTTATATTCACTGCAGTTGCTTACAATATAAGCCTAAGCGCCGTATAACTCCCCAACACTGCTGACTACGGAACACGAGCAGTTCCGAAACGTACGGTATTCGATTTGTTCTGTAATTTCTCTAACAATTTGCTCATCCATCCGTTGGTAGGGCATTTTGAAGTTTACTTACAGATACACCCAACAGGCCAAACCCGTGAATCTGAAGATCTACTATGAAACTATTCAAGCCTGTTAAAAGACATCCTGTTTTTCGAAAGTTATTGTACGCCTGTATAATTAAGTCAAATGAACTTTTCCTATGATTTGTTAAGGCGAATTCACTTTAAATTTCTATTTTAAAGTAACTTGTTAATGACGCGCAGGTTGTATACAGCCACGTCTAACGTTTACCATACTGTAATGTAAAATTTGGACGATATTGAACCGGGCGGTCGGTTTTGTTAAATAGCCGACGGGGCCACTTTTCCCGTCGGCGAAACGAAAGCCGGCTGGCAACGGAAAAGATATGTGAAAACGGGTATGTTTCACGAGCGATTCTACTTCTTCTGATCTACTTGACGCGTTGACTATTCCAGGGCATTTACGTAGGGCTTTTCTTGTTTAGTGACCTCTAATTCAGGCAGTTTTGCATTGTATGCTATTACTGTGTTAATATCTGAGCAGAACAGCCATTAGCGTTGTGCGCATATGTTTTCTCAATTTGATTTTCACGTTTTAGGCGAACGATATGAATCCTGAAGGCCGCCAGGAACTCTGCCGACTTGCGATCGTGTTAAGGTACAACAACTGTTCCACTTCCAGTTTCGCATGTAAATAAGCTGCCTTTCAGGTTATTTTTCATCCAGAGTTCTTGGCGGCAACGACACTTCGTAATAGTCAGCTATGCTTACCAGTTAAAATATTGTAAGCCTAATGTTATTTCAATGGATGCTGAGCTCAAGAAGTCTTTGGCAAAGAACAAGTGGTCTCATAGCGTTTTGAATCAGCAGTTTAAGATATGAACTCTGATGCCACTGACTCGTTTGGCTTTCCAGTTTATTGTTTCATTTCAACCCTGTGGGTCGATGTGCGTCTGACCCTGCGAGAAGAGCAGCCCGATCCGTGTTGTTACAAAACTGCTGTTTCCTCAACCCTGAAATGTTATCTTTGAATTGATGATACTAGAACTTTCGAACAAAGCGAAGAAAGTCTTACATGTCACCCCGATGTGACTTTGTTGCTAGAAGGCTGTCTTATCTTTCAGAATAAAAAGATCACTTTACTCTTTCCTACATTTTGATTACTGGCTTAGTCACGATGTACTTGAAAACTTAAAATTTTCATGTGATCACTGACGCAGAGGACAAAGTCGTACTAACAAAGATCCAATTCTTCTTTTTATATTCATCAGACCACTTCAACCTCTGACTTGTCCTGATACGCCATCATCATCGCCTCTGCCCTCCCCTCTGCTCACTTATGGCAAACTTGTCCACACTGTTAATATACGTGCTATATAAGCCACATATTTATCATAACGTCGTTCTTTCTTTAACATAGGTAATTCTGATGTACATCATTTGGCGTTAGTGCCTTTATGAGTTCACTTAGAGTAGTTTACTCTAATTTATTATGTGTATTGTGCAACACTTCCTTAATAAACTTCACATAACTAGGTTCCAGCACAAGGCGTAAACTTTACTAGGTTCACCTGCCTTGTCCTGAAAGATTAAAGCTTTCCCATACATTTGTAAGTCCTTGCAGCCTTTGCAGGACAAGTGAACTTGGCACATCTGATTTTAAGCTAACGCTTAGTACTACGAACTGGCGGGAAAACACCGTTGTTGCTTAGTAATTCGGTCCTGTGCGTTAAACTGTATATGCCGAAATACTGCGCACCAGGGGATATTCCATGTTTGTGAAATGACGTCGTAGGCTATCTTCAGGAACCGATAACGCGGAGTAACCGTTTCCTACTTTAAGGTGCAACGGTCCCTTGTTCACTTGAAGAACGATTGCTGAAAAGCGAACAACCTTCGTTAAGCGGGGGACACATGCGTTGGTTGGCGTACAAATGCTTGCCCTGAACTTTAATCAACGCCACTAGATTTAACCGTCATCTCAGCTCCAAGAAAAGGTAAAATTCAAAATTTTCAAGCACTTGAAAAGAGAGCCTATGCGAACCTAGTCAACTTGGCGAACAGCCACTTGACGATGAGGCAAAAGAGAAACGAAAAATGACGACACAAATATACGACAAGTCGACCAGAAGACAGTCCAACCGGAAGGTTGCTGTTGGACAGTAGGCGAGTTCGTTTCGTTGTTAGGTGGGCTGCCAGCAACGGTCGAGATCGGCTGAGATGTTGCATTCACTACAGGTTCAGCGTTGAAAACTTCAGCGACCGTTGGGCCTGGTTGGTCCTGGGCCGCCGGCATAGCAGGAGCATCACCGTTTACAGCATCTTGTTGACGATGCTCACGTTCATGGACATTTCCAAGTTCGCGAGCGTCAAGTTCCTCAGGTTCAGGAACATTTCTACGTTCGCGAGCAGCCGGGTTCCAGCGGCCGAACCAGCCCACCTCGAAGGCGTAGAAGAAAAAACCACAGCATATAACCAACACAAACCGGCTAACCGTGGAATACATATAAAGCACGCTGAACAACAATACGGTGCGAGATGCGATGTACAGAAAGTCTAACCAATCACGCGGCTGCTCATCTTCTTCATTCTGGCCCTGAAATGAATTAATGTAACCAATTCAAAAACTACATGCACGCCTGTAATGGATAATAAGAGCAACCTGTGCATTGATGACCGGCTGGGCGGCAGGTTGCCCATTTCCAGCGTCGTTGCCCTGATTTGGGTCCGCAGACTGACCTTCAGCTTGGGATGACGACAATGTGGACATATTAGTAGCACTACTATAGTGATGAACCCACGAAGCGCCGTATAACTGCGCCATGTAGCAATAGAATATAAACTGTTGGTAACAGAGCATGCTTAGGTATAAATGATCAGCCTCAGTGGCGGCTGAAGGTGCCAATCCTCCATCGCTGCTATTGGGTCCATCATTCTGAGGAGCTTCGGATGCCGCCGGCGTTTCACGTTCGGGTTGGATACAGCCGGGCGATGGCTCTTCCATGCAGCCTTTGCAGATCAGATGTACAACGTGATGATTGCCAACCTCGGGTCGCAGATAGTCTTTTAACAGTCGATTGTCGTCCTCCAACAAATAACCAGCGCAGACAAGTCGCTGGGAAAGCACATCCTTAAACATGGAAAAGTCGGCATGCACTCTACGTCACAATGTCAACCGAAAAACGTTTCTTCAGAAACTGATAAGATAAGATCTTCCTTTCTCGTGTTCAGCAAGCCGACAAGCTAATAGGAAATGCAGCAACCCACTTCTCTCCTTTGGAGACTTTTACGTACAGAAAAAAAAGATATACTCGAAGAAACGAAGTCCTACAAGAAGCTCTAACCTGTTGGACACTGGACGAGAAAAAGCGATTACGTATTGCGCAAAGCTTCACAAGTAATGTCTTATCTCAAAACATTTCAAAAAAAGAAAATCAACGGTTCATTAAATTGCTAACATTTATCAGAAAGACCTTTCAGAGTGCAAGATGGACTTACTAATGTAGTTGTTTTGCGACTGCTGCAAAATAAACCGCAAATAACGCTACAAAGAATGGGCCCAAAAAAGCATGGGAAAATTGGATATACGTACAGCCGCTGCAGGCAGGAAAGTTCTGTAATTTCCCTACAGCGCAATTTAAACTTACTGCGCGGGCCGGCAAAAGGTCTAGAGCTTTAAAACTTCTTTTGCGATGATAGTTGCTCGCTTGGTTCGGATACGAGAAAGAGGAAAGAATTTGCCTACTTATCTTTAGAGTAAAAGAATCTAAAACGCAATTAGTAATAGTTCAGATATTTGCAAACGCTGATGAAAAACATGTTAATTGCAAAAATTTTGACACAGTTGAATCTATCCTTAGCTGTCTAAAGGCGATTGTTCTCTATTGACCGCGAAAAGCTAACCCGCTATTAAGTAAAGGATTTTCAGGTAAGATAAAGGTACGATAACTTTTTGCAATGCCGAAACCTTAAACTTTATCGTCATTGCACGCTTTTCGGACGTGCAGGGCTGGTGGTAAGCTAACTTTATTTTTTTAAAAACGTTTTAACGCTAACTGTTCAATGATTTGCTTTCAACAGTCAGGCGGTTAATCGACACGCACCTTTCTTTAATTAATCTATTTACAGCGAAGTAATAAAAGTTGTCTGTAGAAGTTTACCCGTTTTAAATTACCTCCCCTAAATTTGGAATTACGCAGTGCCAACTAGTCGAAACGCTGAGCATACCGAAACGTGCAAATATCTACAAACTCAGTGCAACGAAAACTTGTATTTACAAACAAATGCGGTGGATATTTACTCATAGAAAAAGAAGCATTGCGAGTCTAATGTTCGCTGTCTGCAAAGCATATTTCGGCACTACTGCTACTAAACTCAGTTTGTTTAAGAATTACCTAAAATGGACAATCCTGGCCAAGCACAGATCATTTTACAGATTCTTAAGTAGAAGATATTTTGTCTGAGCTAACAAGAAAATTCTCTCTACGCGAATAGGGACGGAATTACGAAACGGTTACGATTCAATGGTAAACATGCATTCAGCCGAACCTTGATAACGCTAGCTGATTCTCCTCAAATCTAGCGAATACACGTCAGCACAACGAAGTGAAGTTCGATTAGTTCAAGTTTAAGAAAAATTATTTCGACTTACCAGTCGAGCTTCGTTTTAAGCAGCGACTGGAAGACAAAGCTTGGGAATCAATTAAGAGCGCCAAAAAATCTCAAACTTATCTCCGCGAAAATATTAAAATTCCAAAGTTGCCAGTCGACTGCAAACACCCATTGAATAGTTGGCTGACTGCAAGGAACGGGGAAGGAGATTCGCTTACCGGCTGGCCGGGGAAGTTGCCGCTAACATGATTTTTAAGATCTTTGACTGTCCACGTCTCATCTACGGCTATGAACAGCTCTTGTTCAACGGGAAGTACGGAGCGTACCTTGACAACCACCGCTGGTCCGGACATTTACCACCTGTGCGGGCAAATTACGTTAACAAGTAGTCACTGTTTATTATAACGATTGTCAGGTACTAATTTCAGACGACATTTGTACTGTAGGCTATTGGCGAGCGGCTGCTCCAGTTTAATTCATTTTCACCTGTCAACACTGAGCGCATTGGTAAAGCGTCATTTTTCTTCGTCCAAAGATTGCTTAAATTTATAAGCACAAATTGGGCGATGGCCGAAGGTGACTTGGTTGAATGGCTACGCCGCGTTCCCGAAATCACCAGATATTGGTTTGTCGGTACTGTCCTTCTTCCGATTTTGGCCCGTTTCAATGTTGTCAAAGTAGCTTGGTTCGTTCTCGATTATGATCTTGTTGTGCATCATTTCCAGGTAAGCGAGCGCTATTTTCCCTTGTTTCCATTCGCGCTAACGTAGTATTTACTCCGCGGTTCAAAAAGTCCTTTGTAGTAGCAGTTATTATCTCCTAAAAATTAAATAAAACTTTGGCTACTTGCCTACATCAAAGTTTGATATCCCAATGCGCATTCTGTTGTGTTGCGTAACGTCAAAGCTTTTCGTCGTCATCGGAACAGCGCGTTATTGTTGTCTGAACAAATGTTATTATTAGCGCAGCTTAGGAATAATTGTTTTAACAGTTTAAAAAGTAAGGAATTTACGGCGGCTCGACTTTCACTAACTTTTCATTTTCAGATATGGCGACCCGTCACTGCGTTATTTATTTATCCAATCACACCTCAGACTGGCTTTCAGTATCTTATAATGCTGTACTTTCTTTACAATTACTCCACGCGTTTGGAAACAGGTAAAACACTGATATCTCTGTTACCAACTTTTACTATATTGTTGTGACAGCTGCCTTTATCGTCGTTGTACTGATTTCCCTCTTGTTTTTTAGATGTATTTCCCGGTAGACCGGCTGACTATCTTTTCATGTTGATATTCAACTGGTTCTGTGCAGTGGTCAGTGGGCAGAGTAGTGTCTCATTTTTAGCAATAAACTCTGTTTATTTTCAGATAATTGGATTGGCACTCGAAATGTACTTCCTTTTGGAACCAATGGTGCTAAGCGTGCTTTACGTTTGGTGTCAGCATCACGCGGAGATGATAGTGCAATTTTACTTTGGCACCCAATTCAAGGCAATGTACCTACCATGGATTTTGATGTTGTTCAACCTTATACTGAGAGGAAGGTTGGAGAAACGACTAGTCGAAATTGTTTTGTCAACAACGCTCGTTTATGGCTCATTTCAGCGGGCTATACGAATTGGTTGGAATTTTCATAGGATATCTGTACTACTTCTTAACCTATCGATACCCGGAAGAAGTTGGCGGAGAAAGCCTATTGCGTACTCCCGCCTTTCTGTAAATTTCTTCTCTTATTCAAATTGTGTTTTTTTTTCATTTTTCCTTGTTTAGTTATCGGTTATTCCCTAGCACACATGGAGGAATTCATGGTTTTGGGCGCCAACCGGACTTCAGAAGACGCCGTCCGCAGGACGACCGCGGTACACACAATTGGGGTCATGGACACGTCTTGGGGGGCAACTGACTTGCGCATCGCTTCTTCGATAAATGCAATGCCTGTAGATGCCACTGACAGTTGAATTTAAGCTGAAAGGTTTTAATTAAAGGTTTCTAAATAACTGCATCCTTACTGTTAGACGGCAAACGCTGCATGTAATTGAAAATAAACTTATAAGTATGGTTGTAAGGTCTTCTACGGCTTTTCCCGTTTTTCGTTGTGCTGTTATCTGTAATTAAACTAAAACAACTGCTCTACCAACGGATGGATGAGTCGTTATTAAGAAAGTGTACAGATATCAATACACTCAAATTTTTAATGTTCAAAGCTTTCGGAACGCTCTAGTTCGGAAAGCTTTGAACATTAAAAGTTGAGTGCGTTGATTGTTGTTTGACGGACCATAACGACTCGCGTACAATAACGGTTTATTTCGGAGAAGAGAAATAGAGTGAACGGACAGCTAGTATAGTTAGCCTGAACTGTGAGAGCTCGTGAGCGACGCGCTTATATAGCCTTGCACGACTTCTGCCTTGCGCTTTCTCACGGGCAGCAGGCTCTTCAGCCATCGCCTAATCCGCTTACCGTGAGGAAGCGGCGAGACAGGCTCTAATCCTGACGCTAGCCACCTTTGTGCTAGGCCGTCGATGTCAGGTTCTCACGCCGATCTCAGAGGTCGTGCCCTCTTGTCGCTGTCGGATCTGAGGCCCCATGTCGCTCTTCGGGCTGCGCTCTCACGGATGGATTTGTGCCCGCGCTCACTGGGGTGCCGGTGCGGCTATCTCTGCCACATTGATATCTGTACCTTTTCTTAATAACGGCTCATCCATCCGTTCGTAGAGCAGTTGTTTTAGTTTAATTACAGATAACAGCACAACGAAAAAACGGGAAAAGCCGTAGAAGACCTTACAACCATGAAAATTCAACCCGTTACAAAACACCCAGTTTTCAAGAACGTCATTGCTTTATATTAACACCGCTGAAGACGGGTCTCGTTTGACCCGAAAGCTACGGAATAATAAAAATATTATCAACGGGACAAAATTTCCGTAAAAGAAACTCAACATGAAACTATACGGTCCCGTACCAAGAAGTTACATTTACAAAACTGTTAGATGTCTTAAATCGAACCTTGAAATCCATGGAGCGGCTGAGTCGTAGGATTCGTTCCCCGATGCCGTTGTAATAGGGGATAAACAAAATGGGGCGGCTACTCGTGATTCCAGTGTTAACATTAGTAGGGTTAATATTATCAATAGTATTAGTGTCGTTGGGTGAGGATGTAGGGTTCGGGGGCCGTCTGCATTCGGCGATGATATGTTTAACCAAAGGATGAGGGTACCCGTTGTCTGTAAATGTATGAAGGATGTGTTTTAATTCTCCCGGAAGAAATGCGGGGTGACAGACAGCCAGGGCCCTGTCAACCATCCCTTTTACAATACCCCGTTTGACTGACAGAGGGTGGTGTGAAGTGAAATGCAGATATCTGTCAGAATGGGTCGGTTTTCTATAAACGGAGGTCCTTATTTCGTTGCCCTGTTTTATCACCAATACGTCTAGGACGGGAAGTTTATTATCTACTTCTGTTTTCATAGTTAAACGTATGCTTTTGGGGAAGATGCTGTTTAAGTGGTTTAGAAACGCCCCCTCCTTGCCCTTGGTGGTGATAGCGAAAATGTCATCTACGTAGCGTTTGAAGAAGATGGGCGCTACGTCCGGGTTTACGCTAGCGAAGACCTTTTCCTCGAAGTGTTCCATGAAGATCTCCGCTAGAACCGGCGATAGTGGACTGCCCATGGGAGCACCATCTGTTTGCAAAAAGAACCTGTCCTGGAACCTGAAGTAGTTCCCTTGTTTCATGCAGAAGGAAATCAGTTTCGTTATGTGAAAAAGGTTCAGTTTCATTTTTAAAAGTCCCGTGGTGTCTCTTTTGAAAAGGTTTTCTAATAGGTTAAGCGTATAGTCTATGGGGATGCTAGTGAACAGGTCTTTGACGTCATAACTAACCATGACGTTGTTCGGTGTTAATTGGAGTGGTTTTAACGCCATGCAGAAGTCTTTACAGTTTAAGACATGAGAATCAAGTTTACCCGTTAGCGGTTTTAGGATGTCCTTCAGATAGGTGCACAGCCTGGATGTTACGCTGTTGACGCTTGATACGACTGGTCTTAGGGGATTCCCGGCTTATGAATCTTGGGGAGTCCGTAAAGTTCAGGACATTTCGCGTTGTTTAAGAAGTAGATGTAGTTACTGATGTGCGAAAGCTGGTGGTCCTGTTTTTCACTTGTGAACGCATCCAGTAAAGCCCTCAGTTCCACCCGCGCCTGAGGAGTTGGGTCTTCCGGGATAGGGCGGTATATGGCATTATTTAGCAGACTGTTGATTTTCTGTTTGTAATCACTACGGTTAAGGAGAACCACTACGTTACCTTTGTCCGCCTTAGTAATTATTATGTCTTCGCGCGACTTTAGTTGCTTTATAACCCGCTGCTCCTCGTGGGATACGTTAGGTGTTGATGATGGGCGACTCTGCAATAGGATGTTTGATATTGATGCTCTGACCTGTGTAGCCTTTACAGATTCAGTGTGAGAGAGCCCGCTCTCCACCGAGGAGATGATGTCCATAACGGGAATATTCTTAGGGGTGGGAACGAAGTTTAAACCCTTGGCGAGAACCCCTTTCTCGATCTCATTCAAGTTGGCAGAACTGAGATTGACCACCACTTTGTCAATGCTTTGTATGCTAGGGTTCTTGGTGCGTTTGTTTGATCTTGTAAATTCCCAAGACCGCGAACCGTATAAAGCGTTGAGTTTTTTATTTAAGATCTGGATCTGTTGTAGTTTTGTTAATGCGCAGCTGTTTTTAATATGTGCATGCAACTGAGACAAGAAATTGAAATTAATTGAACGTGAAAGAAATTGTGTATAATGGTTGCATGCATTTTTAAGCAGGGCAGAAGATTTTCTGTGATCACGAATAGTGCCTTTTAGGAGGGAGACCCCGGTCGATTGTAACAGTTTTGACGTTCTTGTATTTTGGGCATGGTTCCATTTTATTTTGAAACATTTTGGAAGGAGACCTGCGTCGCGGCATTTTAGTAGGAAAGTTAACTTACCCATCGTTAGAGTAAGTTTAATGGATGATCTTTCTAGCTGTTTGGCTGCGTCGAGGCAAAGTGCGCCGTGGGCACTGAGGATGTTCTTGAAAACGGGGTGTTTTGTATTGAAAACGGAGTATTTAAAAATAAGCACAATTTTGCTGTAAAAATGTAATATTTTGTCCGCGAAGGCAGTTTGAACGCGTATAGTCTTTGTCCCGCTTTCAGTCGGACTTGTCAACCTGAACGTACCTGATAGTTATTTGTTTTCCTACTGTAGTTTATTCAACCCCAATTTAAAAGTTCACACGCTGCTGCTGACTATTTTCGTTCGCTGTATTATTAGTACAGTTAGCTTAGTATTGCATTTTAGTGCTCAATACTCGCGTATTCAATCAGTTTTGTCGTACGTTTTGCATCTACAGCAAGTATGGCAAGCAACTTCCGTTTAGGCATAGCTGGTTCGCATGGTGATTCAGCTGTAAACTCGTATCCATTAGGGAAAATATTTGTTAAGTTAAGTTAATTTTTCCTTTACGAAAAAGTGCTGCGTAGGCATTCATCGGTGTTCAATTCAACTAGCAGTAATGTCGCGTGCACTCTCGGCAGTTAATGGAGTTTCGCGGAACGGTTCGATTCCTTTATGTCTTACGTTCATTGATAATTTTCTTTCTCTTGTTTTTCAGATATCGCTTCTTTTCAACTTGCCCATCAAATCGCTAATGCAATTGCACATTTGGTCGTGCGATTAATCAGTCGTCTCGACAATGCCGCGCTTGAAATAGCTCTCCGCACTTGCTGCATCGTTCCCAGCGTGTAAACACGTCCATGGGCTTTTTAACTCGTCGCCTCAAAGCAATTTGTCAAGCGAAAATCAACGCACGGTAGGCCAATTAACTTTGACCATTACGCTCGTTCTCTATTTTGTAAAAAAACGGCTATGATTTTTCTGCAAAAGGTTTTTTTTATTTCGGCCTCCGTATGTCTGGGAAACCCCCTTTAAGGCGGTTAGAAAGTTACTGTAGCAGTGAGTAGTAGTCAGGTACCAAAACAGGCAAAGCTTTTGCGCGTCTCAGGTTGCGTTTCGCGTTGAAAGCACGCTATTGCTAGGTGCTTGAAAAGGTGGGCAATTAAAAAAGCTTGATTATTTCATAGTTTTGTTCTTTGTTCGAAATCCTTAAAAGCTTAAGCGGTCGTTTTACCGAAATAGAAAGTAGGCATGCTTGTAGGTCTAACGTGCGTCAGCAAATTCTTGTCTTAAAGCATCTGCGCTTTGTCGCCATAAATGAGAGCTCATACAGTGCCATTCTGCTCTATCAGCATGCATCAGTGAACTATTTGTGTGTTGAAAACTCTTATTGCGATTCCGTAGATTCCGTAGATGTTAGGCAGAATGAATATTTTTAACGGCCCTCTTGATTTCTTTCGGCTGCATGCTTAAAATTGGCTTTATGTAGATTGCTTGCTGAAACCGTCGCTTACCAATAAAGCTTCTAGCGGCTGCTTAACTTTTCCATTTCTTCAGCAGACCTATCTTTCCTCGTGCTTCTGCAGTGGCTGAGGAATTTTTGTCGTCGTCACGTTTCGCGCTAACGATCAAATGTTTTCTCGTGCTTAGCTTTTATTTGAAGAAAAGTTTTGCCAGCGTTTTTTAATTTTTTTAAAATTAATTTTCCGCATTTGTCCATCACGTCATCCCGGCTTCCGTGCCGAGTGCTCACTTCTACACCTGCCCACTTTAATGATGCTTCATGTTGTTTTAAAAGTTAAAACAATGCTCGCTGGCTGTTTCAAAACTTCGTTCGGCTCTCTTCTTTTTTTTCAGTTGTTGTTTTCGCGTTAGTGTTGCTCCTTTACTGGCTCGCAAGTTGCGGAGAGCTATTCGTACTGCGTTTACGCTAGCCGACTTGGTCGTTTTTAATTATTGACTTGTCAATGGCAACTATTTTTTTCCTATGTTCGTCCAACCCTTAAGACGCTAAAGCTGATCAAAAAGAGGGTATCTTAAAATGATTTCGCTTTTAAAAGAATGAGTCATCGAATAGGTTACGCTTGTTACCTTTTGTTGTTGTTGGAGCTGGTTTTTTGCATCGTCGCCGCTTTGCTGTTTCGATTAGGGGTTCAGTGTCGGCGATTGCCGAGTTACCGTAAGCTTGCTGGCGAAAAAATTCCATTATCCTTAAAACTTATACATTCTTTTATTCACTTTTAATTATCATTGCCCTCACGCGCAGAAATTTTTCCTTCCGCATTACGCGGAATGATAAGAATAATATATTCTCATGCCTATACGTTCAATAGTTTCGATCAATAAAAGTTTTTCGTTTTTGTCGATATTGCAAACTGTCCTTACGTCATCGTCTTACTCTGTTCCAAGGTGCTGCTTGTGTAACACCTTTTTTGCTTAGGCTTTTTCTTAACGCGTATTTCTTCTCGATTATGCCTCTTTTGCCAATATCCCTTGACGGTTACAGTAGGTGCAGATAAAGGAGAAACGAGTTTATATTAATTTCAACGTTGGCACTTTTCAAGGTGCTGCTTGCTTTGTTGGCATAGTAATTTTAGTTTTTTTCTATTTTTGAGTTGATTCTTGCTGCCGGCCGGCTTGTTTTGCTTTTGCTCGAGTTCTTCTTTGGCTGCTCCTTCGGAACGTGATTGCACGATTGGCGGGGCGACTGAACATTGTTTCAATTTCTGTCAGCAGCTCCTCGCTGAGGAAGTTCGTTTCATCCAGCGGTCAGTAGACAATAAGCGACTTTTTAAAGTGCCGCTTACTAGCCGAGTCCGGTTTGATGTGTTTTATATATTCCGGCCAGAAGAGGTAGTCTCGAAGAAAGTTGTGCGCTTTTTTCCTTTTTTCCTCTCTGCTATCCCGTGTGCTATTAGTCTTTGCTTCGAGCATTTATGGAGCGCTTTCGCATTGAAGCTAAGCCATTCCTTTCATAACTGCATTAGAAGAAGTACAGCTGTCGCGTTCCTCGTGTGAGTACTTGTTTTTCTCCTCATATTGTTGTCGCCTTCTTTCGTTAGTAATCACAACTTTTTAGTATGGTCATCCGTGCTAGCCATTACGGCGCTCTTGTTGACTCGAATTGTAGGCGCAAGATTCTCAATCTAATTAGTTAGGACTTTCTCAAATCAATGGCCCCAATAATCTTAGTAATCTTATGAAACTATCTGTTTTCGTTTACGAGGTCTGATGGTTGTATTTTTTTTTGAAAAATGTTACCATGGCTATAGTGGCTTATCAAGTTTGTATAGCTTTATCTGCGGCTATTACTTTCGCTTAATGTAGGCAGCTGTTGAAGCTAACTTCTGCTTCAATGCTTATCGCTTCTAGAGGCCACCTTTCGATCTATTCAAGGGGAAAAGATGAGCAGTTGGTTCCTGTCAAGGCGCATAGACGACGTGGACAGATTTGCTAGGAAATCGATGCCATCTTAGTACTATTCGTTCAACGTCTCTTTCTGTAATAGTCTGCAATTTCTTTTGCTACCCAAAGATTACAGCTAGCAATAAATTGTAGTTGCAATCAATGTTTTGGCTTTTTTCGATTTATCGCTGTACCCTTCCGAGATGGCCCGTTAATGCTTTTTGCTAATTCAACATGAACAACGATGGTGTACAGCTGATTTGCTTGCCGACCAATTGCTTGCCCCTAAAATCGCCTTGATTTGTTCGCCTCTGAAAGCGGTTTGCGTTTTGTAGCCCTTTTGCCTGATCGACGCGGTGAAACCAAGTAAGGACAATTGCCGTCGCGGTGCCACTGTGTCAGTTGGTAAGTGCTTCTCCTTTTTTAGCTTATTTTGCGCCAACAGCGAACATTTGCCATTGTAAGGCAGAGTTCCTTTCTTTACGCAAGTCGCGCGTTTCCTTTGCTCGCTGAACGAACAGCTGTCACGTTTCAAAAGAGTTTTTGTTAAGTTAGCTAAATACGGTCTCCTGTTGCCCTCATGGAGCCACAGAAAACTTGGCCTTCATCGTTGCCTGCCTTTCATTAACTGCATACCATACATATGCTGTCAATGTCAACTTAGGGAAAAATCAATCGAAATGCCCAACTAATAGTATACCCAGTTAGCTTTGGCTTAACTTTGCCCTCATTGACTTTGCTACGTCAACCTGGCCGGCAAGCCTAAAAGCGAATGCGCATTTTATAAACAACCTGCTCTTCTAATTTGCATATTCTCCAAAAAAGCTTTGTCGTAAGTTGGTCAAGCATCTTTCCTGCATAAGTTTTAAAACTGAAAAGCAATCTCTTGAAGCGCCATTTGCCATTTTTTTTATCGTTCAGCTTGGCTAGATGTGAAAGACACAAAAAACAATGTTGCAGATGTTGTCTTGTTTGATAAATTGTTATTCAATGGTAATGTGCTTTTGTAGGAGCATCAACAGTGACCCTTTCTGCGCGTTCGGCATTGTTGAGATTCATGCCGGCTCGCTGCATTACAGCATGCACATCCCCTTTTCGTGATTTGATTAGGGGCTTTGTTAGCGCCTACTTCACCTTTGTGTCATCAGAAAGCGTACAGTCCATTTCTTGCACCTGAAATTGGTCGAATTAAGACATACAGGCTGGAAAATGCAGTCTTAGCTCAGATTGTTTTATTTTGATAGTTTTTTTTAGCATTTTTACTTATTGCCTAAATTTTCTTTCTGAAAAAATAAAATAGAAAATTTTCCGCTTTGAATATTGCTTTAGTTGTTCTAGAGTTTTAAGTTTTTTGGGCAACAAATAATAATAAATGAATTGTTCTTTTAGCTTCTGTCAGTGTCATAAAAAATTATCACGCAGAGTTGCGGCTTTTCTGTGTTAAGCTTAACCTTTTCTTGGGGAAGAAAGAGAAGAAGAGAGCAGGAAAGTCTATATGCAAATTTGGTGCTAACTAAATTTGCTTAAGGTTGTACCAACTAATGATCCGACGTGTAGAAGTTTATTGATGATAAGCAGGTGAATGAATGTAAGGTTGTTTACGTGAGTGCAGTAAACGAACTTCACGTTTCCTAGTTTGAGGATGAATTGATCTTCTGCTGAAGATAAGATTAGCTAAAGGATAAGCTTTTACTTAATCTGATAGCTTAGTCTTTCGGAGCTATTGCCAGCTGTCTGTTGCCGCTCAGCTGAACACAACAAATGAGCGAAGGTCAAGAATTTCCTTGGAATATATTTGTTTACTGCCTACACTGCTAGGCCTAAGAGTTATGATACGTTTCCTCATTTTAAAGCGTAAAATGTTAAAAATATCGCAAATTATAATGGTTATCATTTCGTACTGAAATAACCATATTCTGTTAATGGTTGAGAACGCACCTTTGTCATCGAGTGGTCATTTACCTAGATTCTACTTCACCTGCCCAACTTGTGCACCAGATATTACGTCATCACGTACCACGCCGAGGACGGGGCGTATTCTGCCCTCGAAGGCTTCGTCCGTTTTTGAATTTAATATAAAACAATTGTTTTCATAAAAAATTGAGAGTATGCAATTTTAAAGCATAATTGACTTACTTGTCTATCGGAATGGCAAGTTGGAGATCGCGCATGGGCACCTAGTTTATCTGCCGCTATTCCATTGATGAGTGGAATATTGACTTCGTAGGCGTACGGTTGATTGCCACTATTCTCTTGTTGCGGTCTTGATTCCAAACGCGTTCAGTTTTGGACAGGTTCGTGTTTTATCCGAGGCATCGTAAAACGTATCAATGGAAAAAAGTCTGATCTTCTCGTACTAGTAGGACAAAACGATTCAGCCGTAATCGCGATCAATCGTATGCCCTATTTATTGTATGTTGTTTCTTCTTAGGTTTACGTCCGCCTTTGTAAGGAATGAAAAAACTCTTTTGTTATCATAAGTCGATTGTTAGCATAAAGTTCATCATAATGATCTGCGTGGTTGCGAATTTCAACTTCCATCCTTGCAATCACAAATGCGCTTGAATAATTTAACTTACGTACTTTACCCCCTTTCAATTGTTTTATTATCAGCAGGCATTTCTATCGTTATTTCCTTTGCGTCTTCAGAGCGCCTTCACATTGAATTCTCGCATTCTTTGGTTTTCGTTAAAAAAAGCCTCGCAGTATTGCTAAGTCTTATTAATTCTCTGCTTTTGAAATCTTGCTTTAAAATTTTAAAATCCGGTGGCACTTCGTCAGGCAATCGCGTTTCCTGGCAACGACTGCCCCGTTCAACCTTGCGCAACGCAACCAATATTTGCAAGGTTATCAGCAACGCTGATTACTTAGTCCTGTTCAATCTTAGGAGCTTCCAACGAGTTTGTCTGTTTTGCTAATGATCTTTTTCTTGCTATTAATAATATTTAATAGCAGCTTTTTCTTTCGTGACCTTTAGTAAATGCTTGGCGGTAAGTGGCGCAACTGCGCAGCGCTTAATTTCAGCGATTATAACAAAAACTCAATATCTTATTATTGTCTCGAACAACTTTCTCCTTTCGTACTTATCGGTTCTGAGTTCAGACATTTTTCCTTTTCTGCTGCTAGCGTCTTGTTTACCCCACCTTTTGGCTGTCCAGGTAATTTGTGTATTTTTTTAAAGGCATAATTCATCGCAAAAAACCTTGCTTAAAGCCTCTTTCTTGTACGTTATATTAGTAGCCTGTTTTATTCATGGCCTTTATGCCGTGAGTAAAACTAGCTATTAGTATAAATGCCCCCAGCTGGTTTTGGCAACATTGTAACAGCAGAGTTTAGTTAGCTAAAGCCGGAAGCTTATTACTAATGCTTTTGCATTACTTGAGCGTGTATACGCTTTATCGTGTGTATGCTACGCTTATGCTATCCGGTGTAGTTCGAGCAGCTAAGATTTTTTGGTATACGAAGGAGTGTTAAAAGTCAATATCAGGATTTCTGCTCAACTATCTTCTCCATATATGTTATTTTTTCTATCAAGCCAGTGTCGCTCACCCTCTACGCTTTATTTTTTAAATGAAGGCTCGAGAAGTGCTCGTTTTTGAATAGTCAAATTCCTTTTTACTAATACTACGTTGAACTTAATTTTTTGTTTTTCCGTATGCTAGCCGAAGTGCGAATTTGTGTGAGTATAGGGCTGCAATGATCCCATTAGTCCTTTTTTGCGCCTGCGCGTCGTTAATCCTTTTGTGAATGGAGAAAATCTTTGCATGCCCATTCTTTGCTTGCTGATTGGTATTTGCGTTTGAAGTAGTCTCCAATAATGACGTCATTAAACTTGCCGAGAGCGTTCATCTTGCGCCGCTTGTTTGGCGTGGGCAAGTCAATCAACTCCTGTACATGGCGGCGCAATCGAAAGATCAATTTCAATTCAGCAGCAGTGCCGCGGTCCTATCTGTTTGCAGGTCTCTTTTTGTTCCCTAAACCGTCGCTGCTATGCGTGAGAACATTTTTAAAACTTGAAGAAGCGATTTCAATAGGCTGTCCCATAAGAGAGAATGTAATTGCCTTTCGGTGATAAATGACGAGACTTTGAAACCGGCCGTAGACATCGGCCTGTTGACCTAACTCTTAACAGAGATGTTGCAAAGCCTTTCACTAATAAGTAGTGATTAAAAACATTGCCGGCATGTTAACTTATGTCGTGATTTCCAAAGTAGCATATTTCGCTTGGTTGACTTGCTTATATTTAAAATATTGTATGCGTGGGATAATGAAGTTAACTATAACGGAAAGTGCTATTAAACTTTCACGCCCTATGTCAGCTTGTTGTCTTCGTCTATGTCTGTTTTGACGTTTTGCCCTACTGCGAAGTGCTCTTGGCAACAATGTCCAAAAAAGGTGAGATTTTGTGCATTGTGTAGTCTTCGTTTCAACAAACCAGCGTTGCAATAATAGTAAACACGCCTTCTCTTATCCCCTACGCTTGTTAGCCGTGCAAAGTTTCTAAATCGGATTTGTAGTCTCTTCTTTCTCTAATGCATCCGTCCCGCGGGGTTCTTTGCTCGATGCTAATTACCTTTTGTTTGTGATTTTCAGGATTTAATCCGCAGCGTTTGCCAGTTGCCTTAATGGAAGTGCTGCCGTGACCATCAGGGGGCAAAAGGGCAATTTGCCAGTTTTCCACTTTCTTAAGCAGTGATGCAATTTGCGCTTCGTTTCGGTCCATCACGAATAGCCATCTTCGTAGAGATCGATATTTAACTCAGCAATCCATTGACAAGCCGTTTTGGCAATTTTGGCCAAGTAAACCCATTAGAAGGCGGCAATTCGTTTCATCGTTTCGGACTCACGATGGTCCAGCTTTTTTTGCCAGTGCGTAACTGTTGCTAAGCATCATAAATGGCCGGGACATTTTTTCATATTTCGCTTAGTCAGAGGGGGTATCTTTTCAGGCATTTTTCCAACCAATTTTCCTTGCAGCGCCTTGCCGCCGAGATCTTCCGCTTCGAGGCGGTTGGAAACGAGGGCCGTCTTTGATTAAATTTTCAACGTTGCAAAAGCGTTTCCAACCGAACTGTAGCGTTCAGCTGTCCCGTAGCTGCCGCTAGAAATTTTTCAAAGGCCGTCTTGGACGCATTGATTTTCTTCTCCTCCTCCATGTTTTGCCTGGTCATCAATTTAATAAATCCAGATCCATTTAAGCATTTTTCTTTTTTTTCCTTTCAACCACTTATCAAAACTTCATTCCACTTGCAAGGTCGGGGAACATATACTACGGTACATTATGCTCATTTCGTCAAGCCATTCGTGTAGGAAAGTGACATTTTCAAACTGTTGCGAAGTGCGCCTCAGTTGTTCGGTTTAATTTCGTAACTTAACAGTACTATAAGAGGGCCAGTCGTAGGTAGCACCTTTTGACCTTTTATGGTCATAACTTTACGAACATCCCGTAACTGCTTGTCACTTTTGCAACAACTACTCCGCCTTAATGCTTCAAAGATTGTGCGTCGCCGATGAGTTGCACGATAAGGATTGTGTTCTAGGATGGCTCATCTCCTCATAATAGATTAACATTGAGTTTTTCCGGCTGTCCAGAATTAAATACAACGGGGATCCCGCAACGAACTGTGTGTCAACTTGACTGGCATTAGTGATCAATCGATGGAAGCTTCTTTGCTCCCGCGGCGGCAGCCACTTGGAAAACATTGCATTTATCCCTGGTTTCATTGGATCGAATAGTGTTCGTAAAAGCTTTTAGTGATGCCAGTTTATTGGCGCATATTGCCTCAGTTTGGAACTCTGCCTTCCGTTCATCTCATTTACTTGGTTAGGCCTCATCTTTGCCGACTAACATCTCTTGCGGCTATTGCTTTTGGTCGGATGAATTGTTTCCGCGCAGGTAACGTGCTTGATTAAAAGGCGAAAGGCTTATCGTCTGGAAACGGCAGGCAAACGGTAACAACGGCATCCGGGGGTGAAAGGCAGTCTTTAAAACCCGTTGAAGTTACCCTAGTTTGCGCTAACTTCATCCGCGTTGGTAGTGCAACTGTAACCTACGTTCACTATGTCCTCTTATTAACATTCTTTGTTAATGGACAAGCGAAACTTCAACAACAATTCACTAATTATTTGCTTTTGTTCATTGTATGTGCGTGTCGCGGTCGTCTGCGTTTTGGTACTTGCGCGGCGGATACGAAACGAGTTCACGTTTGCTCCTTTTGTTGTCGTCGTACGACAACAAATCATGGCGGTCGGTTGTTGCTGTATTTTCCTTTAAACGCAATTGCGCCTACAAATCTTAATTTGCATAACGCATTTCGTTAAATAGAGTTTTGTATCACCAAAGAGAAGCAAAAGAAATGCAGACACTGTACGCGCAAAAACCGTTTGGTGTCTGCTTTTCAAGAATGTACTAACTTCGTTTGTTTACCGCTTCAAAGGTTATGCCATTTCCGTTGTGCTATAACTTGGCAGCCTCCGTTTTGCTTAACAGTACCATATAGGGCAGTCGGCTGTTAGCAACGAGCTTGTTTCATTGTTTCATCAGAATAAGAGAAATAGGGTGTGCATATAAGCGCCAAGTGGTGGCGTAAAGTTCCTATGGTCGTGGAGTTGTGTTAATTATTTCACGACTCACCCGTTGCAAGCAATTTTTTCAGTCACTAAACTTGGTCGAAAGGGAACTAATGAACTAGAAA
This sequence comes from Trichuris trichiura, assembly GCA_037903355.1. Classification (NCBI taxonomy): domain Eukaryota; kingdom Metazoa; phylum Nematoda; class Enoplea; order Trichinellida; family Trichuridae; genus Trichuris; species Trichuris trichiura. Next base: position 166,350 of record JBAJFE010000057.1, read on the forward strand.
CGTTTGCATAACGGCAATAGCGTATTATTAATTGTCTATTCCTATATCTTCTCATTTTTCAATATTGATCACCTCGCCTAAATTAGAACCGTGCAAGTGGAAGGCTTTTCGACAAAAAAGGTGAAACAGAAAACTCGCTTTTCCTTTCTTTACTCACGGCAAATGAGCTTCAACTATGATGATCGGTAGTAACGGCATTTGCCTGAGCCGAGATGCCAAGTTTGGCTAAGCTCAAACTGATCGGTTGGGATGTCGTAAAATCCTGGAAAGTCCGTCTCTCTTTTTTGTTTGCTCTTTTAGCCGCTGGCGTAACAGAGTTTTCCATTTGCGCAACAGGGAGGAAAAATGCAACTTCGTTACTGGCGCCCTCTTCGATTGGAAAGTTCTCAGTTTTCTACTGGCTACCAATCGACCATTGGACGCAAAATAAGCTTTTCACTAATTAAACTGCTACAGGGGGCGCGGGGTGTAACTTCCGTTCGATGATGTCGCACCGTTCTCAAGTAGTTTGCCTGTTTCCAATGGGTCTGTTGTTAGGCACGTATCGACCGTCAAATTGCATGGAACCGAGCTTGAAGAAACAACTTGAAAACGAGTGGTTCACCATAGAAGAACTAAGGAGCAGCTTCAGCGCCATCAAGGCGAATCCGATGTACCGGCGAACGCCCGTGCTGGTAGATTGCGCCGACATGCTGGCGCTTCCCGGCTTTTCGGTCGATCTCAAGATGGAGTCGATGCAAGTATCCGGCTCCTATAAGTTGAGAGGCATTGTGTGGCAGTTGGAAAAGTTGAAGGCAAAGCTCGAAGCAGGGCGTCATTGTGGTTTGGTCACCATGTCGGCGGGAAATTATGGTATTAGTTTAGCCATTTGCTGCAGAAATTACAGCATTCCATGTCGAGTTGTCATGCCTGATACAAGTCCCCAATACAAGCGTCAATTGGTGGCAAGTCTCGGTGCCGAGCAGTTGTGCTGTCAAGCATCAAACATGTCCGCTTTGTTGGACGAATCCCAAGCAAATGGTTGGCTCTTGTCGCATCCATTTGATGATCTTAATCTGGTCTGCGGATATGGTACAATTTTAATGGAGCTCATGGACACGATCGGTTTGCCCGACGTTGTCGTTGTACCAGCCGGTCCATTCGCAGGCGGAGGCCTCCTATGCGGCATTGCCCTCGCGGCAAGGTAAGATATAAAGCTTGCTCATATGCAAATATTTAGAAAAATAATTCAACAGCATTAATTTAGACTGCTAGAATTACCAACAAAAGTATTCGGTGTGGAAGTGGTTCCCTCGGAGAGCAACGAAAAATTCAAGCACTGCAGTTCGATTGGCAGTTGCGTTCGTACCGTCGATTCTTTCGCGGGTGGTGAGATGAAGGGTCTTCCGGAGAAATACGTTGGCGAAAATACATTTCGCATATGCTTCGACTGCGTTGACGGCGTTGTATCCGTACTGGAAGACGACCTGATCAATGCTTGCTCGGTTTTGCTGGACACAGCTGGGATAATAGTAGAACCGTTTGCTGCCGGTCCCGTGGCGGCATTAATGACCGGCAAGTTGGACAGTTGCAAAGGGGAAAAAGTGGTTGCCATCATCGGTAGTCGCAATATTGAACTAAGCGACTTGCTTGACCGTCAACGATTTGTCACGCGAGATACTTGCGTCGCCGTTGCACGATGACCTCAATCGGGCGAACGGATTTTTGAAATTGACCTCCTCTCTCGTTTCGATCTTTTGCAACCACCCCGAGCAGTAGCTATTTACTTTTCCGTTCGTTCACCTACCCTCAGTTATTCAGCACTACCTGTTTTAACACACTGTTTGCTCATTATTCTGATTTTTCACTTTGTTTTAAAAAAAAGCTTGCGGTAAATGCCAAGAGTTCAGTTTGCCCACCCGCGAAATGTTCTTCCCCGTGAAATGACGATTTTTAAGATGGAGAGAGTGGGAAACAAAGGGCATTACTTTTAATCGTGTTTTTCAGCTCTGCTTGCCAAAGAATGCTTAGAGCCGACTCCATGACAAGTATACCAGAAAGCTACATGCAAACGAACCGATGTGATGCCAATGAACGAAGTTCAAAGTTGAGTAGGTATTAATAATCTTGCGCTTTTATCTTAACTTATTATTTAGTCGCCTGTAGGAAGAGCACTTCTAATTAACAGTCAGTTATAGCGCGCGAATGTTATTTATCAATTAGATGCGCCAGTTCAGTTCCTTCTGAGTAAATTTCAATTAGGAGTAGTTTTTTTAGCAAAAAAATGAGTAGGTTAAGGCTGTTTTAATTCATGGAGCGTCTTTTGTAATTTTTTCTTGCGGGCAAGCCCTTGGTACCTAAACGCGTTTGCAGTTATCAGCTGAAAGTTCGCTCAAGCATAAATTGGCAGTTGAAAACCATTTATCCTCTATGCATTTTAAATTTCCTCATTTTTCGCCCGTGATAATAAAGCAACTCGTTTTACACCTATTTGTCCACTAAGAAGGTCGCTTTACATGAACAGCCGCAGACTTAAGCTGTTCAGGACATTCATATCATGGGCAGTGTTGTTTGCCGCCACTGTTTCTGTTTTATCATGTACAAGAATGTTATTAGCAGCAGGACTTGTAGGCTTCTAACGTAGGACTTTAGGTATCCAGCGGTTACATGTTATCCTTTCATCAAGCGTGTAGTCAAATAAAGCAGCCAAAGACAAAAATTAAATTTGCATATTTCATTCTATATTCGGTATTTACTCGCTTCCTGCATCTCGGTTATCAGCTCTTCTTAGCGCAGTGACATGAGAGCTGCTTAAAGCAACCTTTGATGTAAAGTACCAGTGGTACTTCGATTATGCGAGACTGCTTAGTTTCATTTGTATTAGTCATTGTTAGGTCATCGTGAAACAAATGCCGTTGACAGTTTTTCGTGGAAGCATTAATATTAACACAAAACATGAACAGCACATACATATTTACCAGCACGCGCTTCCACAGCAACAATAGGAACATTCGTCTTATGCATGTGACTGCGCCTGTGGCTTGTCGTAGAATTGTTGCTTTAGTTTGCATAGATCTTGTAGCGGACGCGACCGCCATTGTTACTTAAGCATCAGAAAACGATATCGTAAACATATACCTATCTATCTAATAGAGAGTACTGTGGTTCATTCCATTCTGACTGCCGTGTGAAAGTAAACTGTGTACCAAAGCTCTTCCGGTCCCACTACATTGGTGACCCGTTCGAAAAATGGCTAAGAAAGGCAACTGTTCAGAGCCGTCCACCGTGCCAGCGGCCAGGCCAGGGACACCCCAGCCCTCAGTGCCCACACCTTTGGCCGTTCCCACTTTCCTACCCACGGATCCCGAGCTCTGGTTTGCTAGGCTGGATCTGTTCTTTCGACATCGACACGTCCATGATGAAGAAACCATGTTCGAGCTCGCGCTTAGTGCGATGCCTGAAGAAACTCTCGGGACACTACGCGACTTCATACTGACGGCTGACCAACAAACCGCACCTTTCACAGCCCTCAAAGCAGTGTGCTTGGATAGGCTCATGGATGACAGGGCCCACCAGATCCGCCAAGCTATAACTGATGAAGAGCTCGCAGGCCGGCTACCGTCCGTTTTCCTCCGACGGTTACAGCAGTTGATGCCAGCCGGGCCGAGCCAAGGCAATGAATCAGTTATCCGACAACTTTTCCTGAGTCGGCTGCCGCACCAAGTACAAACAGCATTGCTCCCCTTTGAAGAGAAACCTTTAGCGGAGCTTGCTCGCCTTGCTGATCGCTTATTAGCTCTACGCGAGTCGCAGTTGTCAGCCTCACCGGTTTATGCGACCACCCAGGGCGTAGAAGCACGGTTGGATGACCTGGAAAAGAAGGTGCGCCAGCTCATCTTACATTCCGAAGGTGCACCCCGCCGCCGCAGCAGTCCCGCTCCGACAGAGCGCTGTCAGCAGCCTAGGCACTCCCCTTCGCCCAGGCGGTCCCGAAGGCAAGTCAGGCGCACCTATTCGCCTAGAGGCAACAGTGACACGGAGCAAGGAGCAGTGTGCTACTACCATCGCCGTTTTGGTCAGAGGGCACGCAAATGCGCCCCACCATGCAACTGGTTAAACGACAGCGGCGCACGATGTTGACGGCCGTCGTTGCTGCCGAACCTGTTAGCCGTTGCATCCACCTATTCGATCACCGGTCTGGAATGAACTTCCTCGTCGACACAGGCGCAGCGGTAAGTCTGCTTCCAGCAAATCGAATACCAGGTAACCCACATCGTCAACGCAAACCATCAACTGCCTCGGTATATGCCATCAACGGCACGCCAGTGACTGTCCATGGGTCCAAGACACTCACAGTCCATTTCGATGTATTGCCACCAGCGAAGTGGACCTTTACCGTGGCTAACGTGGAAACAGCAATCATTGGAGCGGACTTCATTCACCATCACCGCCTAGTAGTCGATCTTTCCAACAGCCGCGTCTTCCAGTCAAGAGAACGCTCCTTACCAGTAGCAGCGATCTCTATTTTAAATGAATTTCCCTCACTCACGTCTAGCATGACGCCTGCCGATACTGCAGCTCACCCAATACAGCACCATATCGTCACCACAGGCCCGCCAGTCTATGCTAGACCACGACGGTTACCCCCGGACCGCCTCCGCGCAGCTAAAAAAGAATTTGAGCTCCTGGTGCAGATGGGCATCGCACGTCCTTCAAATAGTTGCTGGGCCTCACCGCTTCACCTCGTACCTAAGAAGGAACCTGGTGCCTGGAGGCCGTGCGGTGATTACCGACAGTTGAACCGCATTACTGTCCCTGACCGTTACCCTATTCCTCATCTTCATGATGTCACAGTGAAACTGGCCGGGAAGACGATCTTTTCTAAAGTCGACCTCATCAGAGCGTATCAGCAGATCCCCGTGCACCCTGAGGATGTGCCCAAAACGGCGGTAATAACTCCCTTCGGGCTGTTTGAATATACTCGCATGCCCTTCGGGTTAAGAAACGCGGCCCAGACCTTTCAAAGGTTCATGGACGAAGTAACTCGTGGGTTGGACTTCTGCTTCGTCTACTTGGATGACGTGCTTATCGCAAGTTCGACACCGGCCGAACATGAGAATCACTTAAAGGCCCTGTTTCGTCGTTTCGTCACCTACGACATAAAAATAAATCTGGCCAAATGCGTTTTTTACGTGAAGCAGCTTGACTTCCTAGGCATGCAAATCACCTCGAACGGCATAAGGCCATTAGCGGAGAAAGTGGCAGCCATCCGGCAAATGCCAGAACCGAAAAGCACAACTGAATTACGCCGTTTCCTTGGCTGCATCAATTTCTACCGTCGTTTCATTCCTCACGTTGCTGCTACGCTGGCACCGTTGGAGAGCCTCTTGTCTTCACGCACTAATAACCGTTTCAGTTTCTCTCTGGAAGCACGCCAGGCATTTCATAGTGCTAAGGAGCAGCTAGCACATGCCACTATGCTAGCCCATCCGCGAGAGAATGTACCGCTATCGTTAGTAGTGGATGCATCGGATGTCGCCGCAGGAGCTGTGCTCCAACAGCACGTAGAGGGCAAATGGATGCCCCTAGCTTTTTTTTCAAAGCGATTCCAAGCCCGAGAAGCAAGGTACAGTGCGTTTGGACGAGAACTATTAGCCACCTACCTGGCAGTGCGCCATTTTCGTCATTGGCTGGAAGGTCGCAACTTCTTCATCCTAACTGACCACAAACCACTAGTGTACGCCGTACGGCATCCCTCCAATCGCCATAATCCACGTGAGATACGACATTTGGACTTCATCACTACTTTCACAGGTGATATTCGCCATATAAAAGGGGCAAATAACCAAGTCGCGGATGCGTTATCCCGTGCACAAGTGAACGCCTTATCCACTGTTGTTGACACCCTCGATATACGACGCTTAGCCCAAGCACAAGAGGCAGACCCAGAACTAGTTCACCTAAGGTCCAACTCGGCTCTGCAAATACGCGACATCACCCTCCCGGATTTTCAGGCGACACTAGCTTGTGATGTGTCACAAGGGCATCCGAGGCCTTATCTGCCTCATTCCTTCCGTCGTCGCACTTTCGATCTTCTTCATGCACTCTCCCACCCGAGTATCCGAGCAACGCAAAAGCTCATCACTCGACACTATGTTTGGCCCGGAATCAACAAAGATGTTCGATTATGGGCAAGGCAGTGCTTGACTTGTCAGCGTACGAAGATTCAACGACATGTAAGGACGCCTCCAAAGTACTTCGCGATCCCAGACTCACGTTTCGACCACGTACATGTAGACATAGTGGGACCCTTACCGCCTTCGCGTGGTTACACATATATCCTTACAATGGTCGATCGCTTTACACGGTGGCCAGAGGCTGTTCCACTCATGAACTGCAAAGCTGAAACGGTAGCGCGGTGCTTTACGACAGCTTGGATATCCAGATTTGGGCTGCCCTCGATTATTACCACCGACCAAGGCCGACAGTTCCAGAGCTCCTTTTGGCTGGCCTTGGCCAACTTCTTGGGAATTCAACTGGCGCCCACGTCCGCCTACCATCCGCAAGCCAACGGCCTAGTTGAGCGATTCCACAGACAACTAAAGTCAGCACTAACGGCACATGTACATCACTCCCGTCAGTGGGTTGACAGTCTGCCACTTGTGCTTCTAGGAATTCGCTCCGCCGTTAAAGAAGACTTGCGCCATTGTCCTGCTGAGCTCGTCTACGGTTCTTCCTTGCGTTTGCCAGCAGTTTTCTTCTCCCCGACCACAGGTAGCAAACAGCCTTCTTCACACCGAGCAGAACTAGACACCTTTTTTGGATCAGTCCGGCCGACCCCGACGCGCGCACCTCTACGCCCATGTTGGCACGTACCAAGAGGCCTGCGCACGGCTACACACGTCTTCGTCCGCGTGGACGCGCAGCGTCCACCACTGTCGCCGGCCTACGACGGCCCATTCGCGGTAGTGGCGCGCACACAGAAGACACTGACGTTGGCTCGAAATGGGCGACTGGAGACAGTCAGCATGGATAGAGTTAAGCCAGCGTTTTTCAGCGCCGAGTCAGCCCTAACGGATCGTTCGCCCAGCTCTCTGGGGGCGGGCTATGTAGCGGACGCGACCGCCATTGTTACTTAAGCATCAGAAAACGATATCGTAAACATATACCTATCTATCTAATAGAGAGTACTGTGGTTCATTCCATTCTGACTGCCGTGTGAAAGTAAACTGTGTAGTAAAGCTCTTCCGGTCCCACTACAATCTATATGTTTTTCGAGCTATACTTGTTGTATCGCCATCCTTGTCTGTCAGTAGGAGAAAGTTTAATGAAATGGTTTATCACGCGATTCAAAACTTAATCATTTACCAAAACAGTTAGTATTAAATGTTTTCCTAACAGGATATTAACGTTTGCGTTATCTTTCGAGGCAAGTGTTTGTTAATGAACGATTTTGCTCGCTCAGCCTTTTTAAAAGTTTTCTGACTGCTGTTTCTTCCCCACTGCCGGACAATTCGAGCTTTTGGAAGCGTTTTCTACCACACTGCAATCTGGAGGAGCGCAGGTTGACGTCTGTTCCCTTGCCATCCTGTTGCACAACAGGTAGATCGTTCCAACAGGAAAAGAACTGTTTAAATTAGTACATCCTGCCAAAAAGCAACTTTGTTCAGAAATGTATGGTAAATAATAACATACAAGTCCTGTATGGTAAATAATAACATACAAAGTTGGAGAACCTTTACTGTACCCAATCCTGGACCTTCACACGTTCCAGCAGACATACGACGGCGGGGGACAGCGATCTGAACAAGGTCGTTGTGAACCTCAGCTCTGCTAGCCTGACACCATTGGAAAGTAACGTCCTCTCCAAAGGTCTCAACTTCGTTCCTACTCCTAGGACGGCGCCTTTCCTTGACGTCATAGCGTCAACAGAAATGAGCCTAACTAGGATGGAATCAAGTAAGGCGGACGAGATTAAAGGCGCCATTTCGGGTTCATTGCAGCATATGGACAGATTTGTAAAGCATAATCTCAACCGCATTGAGAGGAACGTAGTTAATAAACTGAAAAAGAGGGACGATCTTATTGTCACCAAGGCTGATAAAGGCAATGTGGTGGTGCTTTTGGACAAGACGACTTATGTGGACAAAATGTTGTCGTTGCTAAACAGCACCACTTACACGCCAATTCAGTCAGATCCAACTCCACAGGCTAGAACTGAGCTGCGGAAGACCCTTCAGTCCGTCGCAGAACTATCAAAGGAGAATACCATCACCTCCATCCGGAAAAGGTTGCATTTCAAGAGTAACAGCGTATGCCCTCAGCTATACGGCCTTCCAAAGGTCCACAAACCTGGGGTACCTTTGAGACCAGTTGTATGCAGTGTAAACAGTGTCACATCGCAACTGTGTGTTTACCTCAAAGGTATCATCCAACCGTTGACCGGAGGAATGGACTCTCACGTAACCAACCACACGGACTTCTGCACTTCCCTACGCTCGTACCGCGTCTCAAAATCAGACTTTCTGGTAAGTTACGATGTGAAGGATCTCTTCACCAGCATCCCCATTCCACACACCCTCAACAGGCTACAAACCCTATTGGACGGGGACAGCAGCTTAAGTGAGAGAACAAAACTGTTGCCTTGTCAAATAGTACAGTTAGTCTCGTTCTGTATGTGTGAAGGGAATTACTTCAGGTTTCAAGAAAGCTTCTTCCGACAGAACGAGGGGGCACCAATGGGCAGTCCGCTTTCCCCGGTCCTCGCTGAGTTGTTCATGGAACACTTAGAGGAACTTGCCTTCGAAAGTCCAGACAACCATTACACTCCCCGCCTGTTTAAACGCTATGTAGATGACATTTTTGCAATTGTTAAAAAAGGAGAGGAAGAAGCTCTTTTGAAACACCTGAACTCGATCTTCCCAGGAAAGATTTCCTTTACAATTGAAAGGGAAGTAGGCAGGAAACTTCCCTTCCTTGATGTGTTGGTTCACCGAAGTGCCACGTCTTTAAAGACAACAGTATATAGGAAACCAACACATTCGGGCAGATACCTGCATTTCTCCTCACACCACCCCATGTCAGTAAAGAGGGGTATAGTGACAGGGATGGTGGACCGCGCCATCGCAATCTGTGATCCAGAATTCCTGAATTCTGAGTTACACCACATTGCGATGACGTTGGAGAAAAATGGATACCCAAAAACCTTCGTCTCCTCCACCATAGCGCGAAGGTTGAACCCGACCGATTCCTCCTCAAATAGTGAAAGGGATCGTCTTCCTGTCCTCACCATTCCGTACTACGTCGGCCTGGGGGAACACTTGCAACGTCTGGGTCGCCAGTACGGCTTCCGCATTTTCTTCAAGTCTTCCCCCAACCTTCGTTCCTTAGTACGGAACGATAAGATCAAGGTCCCATTCGAACAGAGACCTGGCGTCGTTTATGTGATTAATTGTGATTGCAACGCCTCCTACATAGGAGAAACGGGCAACACCCTATTTGACAGATTTAAAGAACACATGAACGCGCTCAAGAGTTACCGATCCGCGGAAGAGGAACTACATGGAATATACAGGGTACGTCGGGGACGTCCTAGAACTATTCCGCCGTTACAAGCCATGGAAAAAGCGAAGAACACCTCCGCGGTTGCTGAGCATTCCTCTCAGTGTTCACGTGACCTGCACCCGTCCATCGTTTGCCGCGAGAGCCATTTTCGCCTTAGGCAAATAAAGGAGTCCCTGTTCATTCGCAATAACATGTCCAATATGTCCATTAACCGTGACAAAGGGGTGGAGGTCAGCTCGATATGGACATCTGTTATCAGTAAAACGGGTTGTTGTTCCATACCGACTGGCGCCCCCTTAATACCTATAAATACCCTAACATCGGAGTAAAAGTACCATTACCACCATCGCTGACGACGGGACAAGGTTAGTCCCGAAAGCTCCGAAACTGTTAAGAATTGTTCTGTATTTTTCCTTAATAATTGCTCATCCATCCGTTGGTAGGGCATTTGCTTTGGTTTAATTTCAGAACCCATCAACGGGCAAGAACACATACCGTATGAAGTTGTGATCAAGTCCTGTTACTAACACTCGCTGATAATTTTTACTTATCAACAAAAACGGATATGTAATCAATTCAATTCTGATTTTCCTTTCGTGTGAACAACACTCGTTAAGCAGATGCAGACCATGCGTGGATGATGCGAAACCTTAGCGCCTGTCAATGAACCGTATGGAAGCATATATCCTGTTGCTGTTGCTGCTGCTGCTGCTGCTTTGAACGTTTTCCACGCCCGGATGCTTTACTTATGCAGAATATTTGCTACATCCTGCAATAAACACCTTTAATCGCGTCGGCGGTAAGCTGTGCCATGCGGCGTCAAGTGCAGTTGCTTTTCCCTTGCGTTCGAAAGTTTCGCAATCATTAGTTAGAGGCGCATACTACATACAGAATTGACGAATTACGCTCTGTTGCTAATATGGTCCATTTCGCTCTGCGTATTTGCGAACAGTGAAGTACCGTTCCGTCAGCGAAGAGGTTCCCGCTACAGGTAGAACGAACCTTGCGTATGAAATCTCTTCTACGTTCCTTATTATTTTTTGTTCTGGTGATTAGAAATTGGCTTACCAATACCTATTTTTCCAAGTTTGCCTACGGGTTGATTTGAGACTAAAGTGTTGCACGATAGCGTCTGCTATCAAAGTCTCTTCAGCCGCTAGATGTTATCTAAAAAAAATTATGATAATTCTGAGAGACAAAAGTTATCTTCTCAGAAGCAACGATGCAAGCGTGTTCGTTCCAAAACCTCTGCATATTCGGTTATGCTTAGAGATTCCTCTTTTTAAGTGATTGTCTGCTCAGCTGCCAGTGGATAGAGCGTCTTTTCGTGCGCTAACACGCTGATAACCAAGTTTAAAAATCAAACCGTTTTATAGAGCAAATGAGCCTACGCTATTCTGCAACGAAAGATAGCTCTAACTAGTTTACGCAATGTTAATTTTCTAACAAGTCGGCAGCAGCAGTTGCTCCAAATTTTAAACTAAACATCAACTTTAAATTGCATTACAAAGAAAGAGAAGCTGATTACGAATAACTTTTGAATGCAGTTTACGCAAATACAGATTATGCAGTTAGTTCACTGCTTTATTAGAAGCAAGATGGGATCAGCGTTATATCTTGGCCAACGTATACCATTAAACCATATGGGAATGCAGGAATGAAATCCCAAAACTGACCTTGGTCATTAGTTTTACGCATTAGGGAAACGTGAATAATTTTGTGTCTTGTGGTTTTGCAAACTTTTATTAAAGTACCTACGAAAGCTTCACGCATAAAATGGTTAACCGAAATTTTGAAACTTCCACAACCTATATGTTGTACCTGATAATACTTCTCACCGTATGTCATGTTTAGTCATTCCAAACTTAATTAAATGAAACTCAGTTTAATGAAAACATTGCGGTTGCTTAATCTTAGGTCTGATTTAGTTTACAATGCTATTATGGATTGAGAAGAAACGTGGGTGAAGTTTTCTTGAACAGAAGAAAGCAAGGCGTCAAGGCGACTTCAGCAGCTCCAATTAAGCATGCAAAGCGTAATCCTTAAATTGCCATACTTTCGCTGACATATATACGAGTTTAAAACTTTATAAAGACATGCGATCTCTGAGGAAAACAGTGCAAGCCATATTTTAAAAATCAGCTCTAAACTGCTCCTTGAATTTGATGGATGACAACTGCTGGTGCTGAGCTGTCCGGATATTGCTCTTCGTTGCACGTTAGCCAGACTTCTCCAGACATTCTACGTATTCAAAGCTGCCGTCGCGGAGCGACTTAGCCTTTCATCTCATCAAGTAGCATTAAGGCTTCGTTACGTGCAGCTGATTTCAGAAATCACTTTGCAACTTTGACTTCAGCTTAGTTTGACCGCTTCAATTTTCCTTCGTTAGTAAGTGGCAAAAATATTCTTTGTCACATTTTTACAGTAAAAACGGTTTCCCATAAACATGATCCTCTTATGCTGTTCCTTAGCGGTTACGCAAAAGACTATATATTTCCATTCAGTGTAATGGATCGACCTGATTTAACAATTTTCAGTCTTTAGTGGATGAAGGTTTCGAGCTCTCTTATTCTTTCAGCGTCAGAAATGGGATGAAGTAAAACCCAAAATCCTCATTTATTTAATAATCAAAATTTTAACACGGGCTACTTCCTTATATAATGAAATTCAGGTACTTGAAAACTGGATGCTTCTGGAAATGGAATCTGCAACAGCCTATACGCATGACGTCGCGTCAAGGTGAAACCGTCTCATGTTTAAATGCGCAGTGCCTCGCTTTCAAGCGGACTCTCACCTTAACGTGGTGCAAAAAAAATTGCTTTACTCGCAAATAGGAAAGTTTAACAGTTTGAAGCAGCGATAGATCTAACACGCACCAGTTTGACGTCGCCACAGGACGCCTCTCAAGTAAACCCTGGCGCGGCGTGAAAATGGATCGACGCCTGCTAGCTTGACTTCACAAGTGTATGACGCAGAAAAACGTTTTCACGCGGCGTCAAGTTGGTTCGACGTCTGCCGGTTCGACGCTTGCAACGTTTTGACGCCGCGTCAAGATGGCTCACCGTCTGCCGCTTTAACGCTTGCTCAGATCTAACTAGTCTCTAACGGGCTTCTAAAACGCTAATAACGGTTTAGAACAAGTAAATATAAGCTTACTGCCACTTTGTTTCATCTTTAACATCATTGTCAGTTCTGCATTTCTCCGTACGTAATTGTTTAATCCCAAAGAGTAAACTGAACAAGTTATAGGCATCGAACATCAAATTATTCCGTCACTTTATCCTATTTCATAAGATTTAGGAAAGGAACAAATCATTTATTTGTCAAACGTTCAAAGAAGTACGATCGGGAGTTCACGAGAAGAACACTGAATTATAGAACAATGAGTGCTGCATATTCTTTTTGTACTATTCAATCAAAAATGAAATAACGCTTGTGGGTGTTTCAATAATACGAAAGGAAAAGACTGGACATCTATACAAATAAACTATGCTACACAAAAGCAAGAAAGTAAGAAGGGAAAGGATAGGCAGTAGCTGTTCTGTCTGATTACTGCATTCTATGTGCCTGATTTCAAAAATCGCTTGCGTCAAACGAGCATTTCTTTCCAGCAAAAGACAATACAAGCAAAGTGGTCATTTAAACATATAGTAAATTGACAGTGGCGGTATACTATTTTTAACAATAACATGTCGTGTTTATCATCGTGCATCTACGGATAGCCACTTACCCATTCTTGACAGATTACCCCAAACATCCGTTTTATTTTGGTTATGATCATTTTTTTCAGACTGCACTTTATAGCTTATTAATAAACTATGCGTAATCTCCCGATTCCATTCCTCACTTAAGTTTCGTACCTAAAAGTGCTTATAGCTGAACAACAAAATTGAAAGGTTTTCGTGCTAAGTCTCCAACAAAAAAGTTTGGAAAATGGGTGATCTGCCAAAATGATACCGTGAAAAGTGCGCGGTTTGGTCAAAAGAAAAATTATTGTCACGAACGTTTTCTACGTACACTCTTTTCACTCAGTATGTTCCCGATTGTCAATTACACAACGTGATGGGCACAGAAGAGAAAAAAATACCCAACAAATGTTTATACACGCTATAGTAAGGCAATACGCTTTTTCAATGCAAAACTATTTTATTTCTTTTTGCAGGTTTCATGTTTAAAATTTTTAATTTCAAGTGTTCATTAATAGTTTTGGAAAAAAACAAAAAATACTATTTGGTATGGTATTTTCAATGCTGATAACGGTACCCAACAGATCTTGAGTGCTCCATACTTGTCTCAAAGAATAAACTTTCTTGCAGAACTTGGCTGAATAAGCAGACAAAACATTATACGGTGCTGCACGAAGGTACGGATTTTCTTACACACGATGCGAATAACACGTTTTTTCTTTTATTGCAATGATATATTACCTTAGTAACTTTTGTGGTAGAACTATTTGCAGCGAACAGAATTCAAAGTAGCCTTTAGTAGAGGGCTCAAATGGTCTTTAGAACTATGGCAAAGAAAAGTGTTTCAAGGGGACAATTGTTGTTCAGTTTTCTTGCACGAAGGAAATAAACAAGTAAAATACAGATGAGAATTTAGAATATTTACAAAAACAAACTCTTACGACGCAGTTAAATTTCTGGTCGCAGAATACAGGCAGAAGGCGGATGAGAAGAATTGAAAAGATCGTCTTAGAGAATAGAAAAAAAAATACATTTTCAGTAGGAAAAATCATGCGACATGTTAAGATCTCATAGGATACAAATGACAGGATTCCCAACGACAATAAAGTCAAAACGTTGCAAGCGTCAAACCGGCAGACGGTGAACCATCTTTACTTTTCAGAGGTTTCGAAACGCTCTAGTTCCGTCGTCAGTGAGATGGAGGAGCGTTCTGAAAGCTCTGAAAAATGAATTGGAGTGTATTCATCCTGTACAATTTTTTCCTAATAATTGCTCATCCAACCGCTGGCAGAACAATTGTTTCGTTTGAATTACAGATACCAAGCAGATAAGAACGGAAAAGCCGTAAAAGATCTAGAAAACTATGAAACATCATCCGTTACGAAGCATCCAAATTGCAGGAATATTTAAATAAACTGATATCTTTTTTAAAATACGGTTATTTGAACCGGGACCAGACGTTTTCATGTTCGATTCGTTTTTTCGTGCAGAGTACGTCCCGCTGAAAAACAAAAAGCTTTTAATGAGGTCCGCAGCTTTCGAGCCGCGCGTAACCGGTCCTCAGCGGTACTAAAATTAATGTAAATAGCAAATGCGATGTCGTCACTCAATAGGTTTAACGGTTTAAAACGAGAGTTGTAACGTTTTGTCTTTGAAACTTCTCTTTCTGTCAACCGACTGCGATCCTTGTTGTGTACATGTTGTACAACATTATCATGCACATATTATTCCATTTTTCGTATTTCACTCCACTGTTCATTTCACGTATGTAGTATCCATTTCCCTTTTTTATTCCGTATATATTCATTCGTTTCATGTTTATTTCATCTTGTTCCACGTAAGTTTATCTATTTTTTAATATTTACATATAAGATACTCCATTTTTTCACTTGTTCCCTGTGCTCGTGTACGCAATCAAATTAATCAGCAGCAATTGGAGCGAGTGATAATGGTCGTCCTTAGTTCACCTATTTCCGCTCTTTGATCAGAGTTGTTTGTTTCATTGCGTCTAATATACTGGACTTCATATATCCGTCCTAAGCGTAAGTTACTTTCATACCATAAAAGTTTTGGTTGAAAAAGCCGGTCACGTTGTGCTGCGTGTTCCACTACAGCGGAGGCTTGAACAGCTTTTTCCATGGCAGCACTTGGATCAAGTGTCGGCCTTCCATGTTGAGCGATTCGAGTGCTGCGGTTGCTAAGAATGGTTTATTCGTTATTGTAACTATTGAGCTTTTTGTATGTGTTCGTTAAACCTATGTTCCAGAGTATTGTCTGTTTCCTCAATGTGCACTCCTGAACAAGCACATTCGACTGCGTAAACTGACCCTGTTTTTTATTTGCAGGGGTGTTTGCTTTCTGACATCTTGATACACGAAATAAATTAAAAATGAAGGTAATCATAATAAAATAGCACTGCACCAAGCCGCTGGAAAACTGCGAAAGGGCGAAAACGTTTGGGCATTCTAATACCTCTAAGAATTTACAATTAATGCATATGAAAAAGAAATTTTGACTTATGCTTCATTGACAACTTATCACGCTAACAAAAGGATTTACACGTTACCGCTAATTGTAACTGCATATCCGTTCTGAAGAAGAAATCAAGAGTGTAGTGAAGGAAAAATAATTTACTTACTTTGTCCTCAGGAACGTCGATATTAATGAAATTCGTCTTATTCCTGCCCCTCTGCAGAAATGAATTACAAGCATTTTATTGTTTCACCGTATTTAATAAAGTTGTTAAGTAAAGTTTCGGTAAAACATTCACTGAAACAAGAATGAGATGGTCGGTTTTGTAGCAGCGTCTTTTTCATTCTATTACTGTACTGAAAAAATAAGGAAGAATGCGAAGATATTTTGCTGAAAAATTCATAATTTCTTTCAGAAAACCCAAAATATAAAGCTGTACTTCACCGCTGAGCTCTGTGACAAACGAAAACTGGAAAATAAAGTGGCGCAAACCGAATATTATAGAGTCAGAAGGCAATAGTACACAAGGTGAGCGTAAATAAAAAATATAACTTATCAATTTTCCAAGCCATCTGAAAAACTGATAGGCCGGCGGATATTGCCATATTTT
The DNA here is from genome assembly GCA_037903355.1 of Trichuris trichiura. Taxonomy (NCBI): domain Eukaryota; kingdom Metazoa; phylum Nematoda; class Enoplea; order Trichinellida; family Trichuridae; genus Trichuris; species Trichuris trichiura. Next base: position 182,661 of record JBAJFE010000057.1, read on the forward strand.
AATACGAACAAAACGAAAAAGTACGGTGGTACTTTACTTTCGGGATTGTCGCAATGAAAAGAGTGTTGTTCTCTTCTGAATAGATAAATTACCTGGACGAGCGCTTTGTGTACGCAGACTCTTCATGACCAAACAACTGCCCAATTCTGAATAGTTTCTAAGCAGCTGCCTACTGTTCAGTTCTATCCCTAATGCACAGATCTGTCATGTAAAATAACTTTCTCACGAACGTTTTACCTATAGACAAAGCACACAAACATTGGCATAGTTATTTGTTCACTTCATTGAACGGACGATTTCCTTTACAAATAAAATTTTCAGTTGGAGCGACTTATGCTCCACTATTGTTTTTACAGGAAAATACAGTAGAACCCCTGAAGTTGACCACTCCTTTGTGCTGGTCGCCTCCCTAAGTTAACCGAATTTTGACCAGTTGATTCGTCCGCACGCTACTAAGCGCAAAGACAACCGCTATACTTTGACCACCTCCGTAAGTGGGAAGTTGACCGCATTAGTCATGATCTGGTATATGGACGCAATGCTAATTTGCACTCTGTAAGTTGACCATTTTAGTTTGCTCTGTGTCAGTCGCTAGCAGCTGTTAACCGTCATTGTCCGAAAATACTATTAATCAAAGTAGCAAAGTTTTTCATTACCATGCATTGGAGATTCCTGATTACAGAACTGATTCCGTCGCTTTGACGATGCTTTTTCCATGCTTGCCGGCGCAGCTTGCTCGTTTCCTTGTTCACATAACCTCTCGCCTAAGCGTCAGCAGCATTCTTCCATGGAGCGAAATATGACGAATCGAGCCCAATTGTATTCGCTTGCGTCAAGCTTAGCTCTATTTATTCGCTTTGCTATAGCCGTGCGTGAGGTGGCCTTAACGTGTCTTCGCGAGTAAGGATAGCCCGGCTTACGCAGTAACAGACGCAGTAGTAGCTACAAAACTGGTTACAGTTTGCTCTATGGCCAAACGGAAAGAATCGAGAGAGTTGCCACAGAAAAATGAGATGCAAAATGCCCAGAAATGTTGAGCGGGGGAAGCCAGCGCGGAGTTCGCCCTTACCGCTTATGTTTGTAGTAAGAACAAGCACCAGACTAGAACTGACACCTTTTTCAGCAAGCATTGTAGCCCCTAAAAAGCTTATGCATGTCATTACAATGTTATTTTTATGCATCTCACTGTTTAATAGACCTCCAGTTGATGCTGTGCAATAGAATAAAACGCATACAGATGCTAATCTATTCAGCCGAGCCAGTTATACCCACAGTTCCAATATGTTGACCACCCCCTATGTTGACCAGTTTTCCCAGGTCCCTTGGGTGGGCAACTTATGGGATTTCTACTGTATGTATTCTAACAATGTTTATTTCTTGTTTACCGAACACAATTGCATCCTTAAGCGTATATTAACGCACATTTGCAAACTTCGTGTCAGTATTTTGAAAATTCTTGCACAGTGGCTGTTCAAAGCATTGATTTGATGAACTTGCCGACGGGAGCTTCGATAAATCAATCAATAGTGGCGATAACCAGCTGTGCAATTTTTTCTATAGGACCTATTTTATAGGTAGAATTTAGTCCATTGATGACGCATACGGCACAAGTGAGGCATGAGTGAGCGAAGCTCTGCTTCAACAAAGCTTCCGGTAAATAAAGCGCAGTTAGAAAGGTAAAATGGCGATTCTCAGCAGTTCGATTGGTCACTGAAATTGTATAGACATTTTCCGTACTTCTTGCAAAAGTAATTTTATGGAAAAAGAAAACAGGTTCATCCAATTGGTATCAAATTGTCAGCGAAGACCAGCAATAGATTTTTCAGAGTGGGAAAGGGCAGCTGCGTGGGCTAAAATTACGAAAGCTACGTATGAAGCTTTGCCGCTTCATAGCAAAGTGGAAAACTGGCGAATCATTTCTGCCAGCAGGACAGATGCATAGTCGCAGGGGGTCTTTTTCCAATTCATATTAGGACTACGCCAGTGCAAGTATCCTTACAACGATTAAATTACGCGGCAATGAACAGCGCCTGACCTATAAGCGGTTTGACGGTTTTCTTTTACCATTTAGCCCACTTGTCATTTGATCTGATTGTCAGTTACGTTTTCTTAATCTTATTAAAATAATATAAAAGCCAAGTGGAAGGAGGTAACAGTGTAGACAATAATCAATATTCTTTATTCCCTGTCTTCATTTGCAAACTTCACTTCTGGTAGATAAGTATGGGATGGAGTAAGCCAAGGAAAATTGCAAAATCATTAGTGGAGTTCAAATTCGTTTTCATCCCTACGAGAGCTTCATTTTCCGGCATACGCATTATGTGATTCCTTAGTTGCCATCACTAAATTAAATCATTTGCTAATTCTGCCCCGGAATCATTCCTAGCGCTTTTCAACGCCTCTATCCTGTTGCTAAAAGGACTAGCGCTTCTTCTCCATTGCAAACGAAGACAAGTTCACGAGACCACACTTTAGCATTTCCACTTAGAATTCATATGGGAAGAACTTTTGTTTATTTCATTGCTCATTTTTGCTTGAAAACGTGACATTACACTAATGCGCTAACCGTGACCATCTCGAAGAAAACGCTAAAAGAGTAAACTTCACAAACGCATAAACAAAAATGGACGACTAAATAAGGCAGCCGATTTTTAATTCAATTATTAGTTTAACTTTAATTAATGGTTTAAGGACGAAACCTGAAAAGCATACGATTAATGCGTATAAACCTTTTAGAGACAATTGGAAATTTAAGGAAAAGCTTTTAAAGGAGATGCAAATGCACTTCCTCGCTTACAGCTGCCGAACAAAAGGCGGGACTTAAGTAAATGTCGAGCGCATAGTGCTTGCGGTTAACCGCATTGCCGCAGTGTTGCGTTGCATCAAGTTCCAACGCGGGGAAGATTTAATTTTGAATTTCGTTTAATTTAACATTTCAATATTCTTCAAGACGATTATTCAATTGTCCGGCACATAACAAGCGCGCGTAAGCAAACTCGCATTGTCTGTCATAAGAGTTTTACCTGGTGCTTATAGGTTACCTTTCAAGGTCATGTTAAGGTACACCTGCGAATTCTTTTGGTTAATCTGAGCGGTAGAGCATACTAGTAGCCACTTGCTAGCATACAGCATGCAGGCGGTTGGGTGGTTTCAATGACATATCGTTACGTAATTTTTAAAATAAATACGTTTGGCTATTCACATGGTCTCCACAATTATCAACCTACAGTTCGCTGCTGCAGTATGCATAGTTCTATTGCCAAAACTCTGAAAGATTTTGAAGCAGCAGCACGGCCCTATGCCTTAGCTTCTCGCATACGCGTCCCTGTTCGATTTCCAATGGTTGCTCATCGAAAAATGCTTGGGCGAAATCATATTATTTGTGATATCCCACAGCGTAGAATCTTGTAAGCTTCAGTTTGGCCTCCGCGGCAATTAGTGACGCCGGTTTATAGAGACCGACAAAAGCGAATTCGTTACAGCTTTGATGAGGCAGGTCTGATTTCCGTAACAAATGTTCCAAGCTGAAATGTAGAAGAACAAGGAAAACCCATTAATCGGAAATAACAAGCGAACAACAACCGTTGCTTGTTGACGATCTCAGGTTTCAGTTCCATCAGAGAAAAATTATTTCGGCCATTCCTGACAGCGAACGCAGGGAAGCATTCCCGCCAGTTTGAGCGCTAATTATTATGACTTTACATTAGCATGCTTTTATGAATCGCGGGAATCGACCTATCCATTTTTGTTCATTCTCAATCGAACCATTTGAAGACACCTTATTTTATCAAAAGGACATTGGACGGCTGAAGCTAATTATAGGAAGTGAAAAGCCAAGCTTTCTTCCGGCATTTCGCACAAGCGGAAATTCAGTCGTCTGCATTTTCGGACAATTACTCATGAAAGGGAGGCGCCGCAGCGTAAACGATTGCACCTAAAAGTCGCTTACACGCAGCGACAAACTGTCCTATCACGACAAGCAATTGCGGAAAGCGGTCATTCACCTATCCTTAAACATTCAACGGTGACCAATCGACTGCCATCGATTTAAATACGATCGACCAAGTTGTTTCCATTTAACCAAAGCGCTCTTTCAACATTGCATCCAATAATAGCTCATATTGAAGTTTACTCTAATGCCGGTTGTCAGGATTGTCGTCGGTTCCGACAACTCAACGCGATAGCTGTCTGCGTGAACACCGTATGGGCCACTAAATGTGAGTATGACACAAAATTTAATAAATGCTACCTCTATCACTACAGTTAATTCTTAAGAAAACATAAACGCTCAGCTCGTCGGAGGATGTACTGAAATTAGGGAGGCTTAATTAAATTTTAAAATTTGAAGATCATAAGTCTTTTAAAAAATTAAATTAAGGCAATGAGGTGTGGAGGGCGATGCACTTACAAAATCTGAGCTGTAAGTCTCCTGTCAAGGGATCATCGTAAAATGTTTAAATTCATCTTCATTATTTACGAAGCCGATGTAAACGTGTCACAAAGTGCATTACCCACTAAGTAGGAATATTAATGCCATATTTGACGAGGGTGAACGTATACCACTCAGGTAATTCAGTGCAACGTGAATATTGTATACTGCTATGTAAAGGGCTACATAAAGGCTGCTCACCCTATTCTACCTGTGAACCTTTACTCATCTGTACGAAGTGTCATTAGTATTTTCTATAGGGAATTTCAACCGCGCATTCCAGTATTCGCAAGCTCATAGTGTAGTGTTCAAGAAGTGAGGAAAATATTACATGTTGCCCTATTTGTCGATTCAAAAGTTGGTCATTAAGCGTAGCCTAACACGCCTGTTAATAGAACATTCACGCTCCGCTAAAGTGGACAGCAATTTATGACGTTTTGACAAATTGGTTCGGATGTCGGCGCTTCCGACTTTTAAACATACTAAGGAGTGGTTTCTATTTCAAAAGCTATTCGTTATCAAGTGATATCAATTAACAACCGCTCTTTTATCACGTTTCATAAGCTGCTTGACATTTTTTCGCAATAATCATCATGTAGTAGTTAGCACTTAAATTGCAGACATTACCCAGTTGGATTAGCAGTTGTAACCAAAAATAGATACCCATTTCAGCAAAATTACAGGTAATAGCGCCTTCGCTTGCGACACTACCGCCTCAGCTGTCCAAAGATATGCAGTTTCCAATGTCAGCGCAATTACTCATTCATCTGCAAATGGACTCTCAATCGCAAATGCCTTTCTCCTTAACCTGTCAAAGTCACATCATCGCTAAAAGAGCTAACCGCGAGATGGGAGTAGAAGTAGCGAAAAACGTGCATTTTAAGGATAAGCGAAATCTATGGAATTCTTCACACGCATTGTGCTGACAAACACCTCCTGTCATGTCAACGGATTACAAGCTTGTTCTTGCTTTCTTAGTTACATATTCTCAACGGAATTATGCACACCAGCATTACGTAAATATTTAAATGTGGTTATAATGAAGGTGGTAGAATTCGAGGGTAATAATTTTTTGAAGACAACGTGAATACTTGGAGAAAAAAATAAAGTTAAAATTGGTATTTTACTGAAGAGTGCGATTTTGCGTTTTAACGATAGAGGAAAAACTCATTTATGACCTTTATATGAAAAAGCGTAAAGATCAGGTCTTCTGAAACTTTCTTCTAGTTCGCCATTTTTCCGAAATGACGATTTCAATACGTTGGCAGTGAAAATAGAATAAGACGGTTTCAAAGGTCTCCGTATTTGCAATCACAGTATACCTGCTTAAACGTACTAATGAAAAGAACAAAACAAACGAAACTGTCAAGCATGCTTCGATTGCTGCGAACGTATGGAAGGGGATTTTTCACATTGATTTCAAATACAAAATCGCGTTTACGTATTGCGAAAAATTTTACAGCCAAATTTTGAAACTCAAGTTTTCATCCTTTCGATGGAAAGTAGACAATTTTATACCCTTCGGCACATGTCACTAAAGATGGGACCTGGCGGTTCCGAAAGTCCTGGTTCTTCCTTAGTTTATTTCTTTTCAACAAGCTGGTGCACGGCGACTTCTATCATGAGTACATTATTTCATATTCATACACAAATATGAAAGGAATATTGAATATAAAACTTCGAATCCCGAATAAATAAAAGGCCAATAGTTATGGCGCATAAAAAAGGAGCGAAACATCTGCGAATCATTTAATGCGCATTTTGAGAGAAGCTCAATAACGCATTTCTTATGAGTTCGAAGGCTACTAAAAATGAGCTCTAGAATGGTGAATAGGGGCATATCTTCAAAAGGTAAGTGCTTTTCCGTTGGTACACTAGAAAGGCTTGCTAGTATTATAAATTCTGCTACATTATTTATCAAGAGGATCAGTAGTACTATGAACATTTATTTCAAAGTGAATATCCTTCTTAACGGTGAATATAAGTCCTCATCATTTATTAAAAAAGCAGGAAACCGGTGTGTTTTATGTGACAAGCTATGAAGAATAGCACTGTTTCACTCAATCACTTTCGAAGTGTGAACTTTTATAAACCTAAGCGTACCGCTTTAACCTTCTGAGTAGAAGGCATATTTAAATTGATATATCGGTTGGATTAAAAAACAGATGCTGTGACTGTCGTTCATGCACAAAGTTATGAGCCGACAATGTAGGACTTATCGACTGAGCAAGAAAGGTAACTTTGGAAACGTCTTAGTATATAGAATCTAATTGGCACAACAAAGTCATGCTCCTCATTTTTCGCTCCAAATGTAGCTATGTTTGCTTTAAGGATTGGACCGAAGCTGTTTATGTTATTGTGGTAAGCTTGCAACTTACATGCTTTCTTTTGTGCATCGTTTTTAAAAAAGGGAGTTTAAAATTTCAAAATAAACTTGAAAAAGGAATTACACGTTGGCGGTGAAAATGTTTTGGAAATTCTAAAAGTATTTATGGCAGACGGATTGTTTCGTGATTCCACGCCATCATCCGACACAGTTAGAGGTTAGCAAATGAATGCGACAAATTATTAGATGATTTATCAGCGTAACTGATGTTCCGGGTAATTACACGCAAACAAGCCATTCTACTTGAGCCGTGATCTATTGATCAAATCGCTAAAGTTTGCGCCGTGAGCAATCGCCATTCCATGAAGACCACAATAGCCATTCGATTGCCTTAACAGAAACGCGCTGTGCTCTTATTATCGCTGCGGCTCGTAATTGGCCAAATTATGCAAAGTACAGTAGAGACGGACCTTTTCAGATCATGATGCCGTTTCTTCAATGCCGTCGGCGAAGGGTCAACACCCTCTGAAGGCAACAAACCTCTTGAACGTCAGTCGTTTGCCATCGTTATCTCAAAAGCGCCATCTGGTTTTGGTTGAACGCAAATCTTGGATACAATCCAATTCAGATTGAGACCATTTGCTCAAACGCCAGCAGAACCGGCGTTATAGGCTGGCGTGCCACACGGATAGGTTTCAACATTCCGCATGCCCCAACATCTGATCAGAACTATGCTCGCTATGCATCTCCTGTCCCAAGGTGAGTAATAGCTTTGTAAGATTTCTCAGCGTGTGATGTTCTCATTTGTTGAAAAACTGAGGGCTTTTTCCAGACTTTCGGTTCGTTACTTCCATTAATGCCCCAATTAAAATTAAGCGATTTTACAAAAGCGGGTATAATTTATTAAGTCCCGTACACTAAGCGATAAGATTTCTTCGCTAACAAAACTTGTTATGTCTTAAAAGATTGAAAGGATAAGAGAAAGTTTTATTGAAAAAAGCGGTGAAACTATCCGTGTCAATGAAATAAACATAATTGCACGATCTATCTAGATTGTATTTCGCTCGTTGTATGTATTAATGAAATATTAATAACAGAAAGTTTTTGTGAGAAAATGTTTTAGAATCGTTTGAAAGTTATTCGTTGATAACTCATCGTTACATAAACTACGTACTTTGCTTCTGAGTATGAGCGTTACCATTAGTGAATCAAATTCAGTAATAAATCAAGCGTCATACTTCTGGTGAGAGCAACATTGAAGGTGGAAGATGAATATATGACCCCTATTAAAATATATGGGCTTGTTTTAAGCCTAGTTAAATTGACTGTCAACTCTGGTGTCTACAACGAGGAAGCAGAGTGACCTGCAAGCATGCTTACTCAATTTTGTTAGGAAGGTAATAATGAAAACGCAAAAGGTTTACTCCTTGATAGAGAACATCACGTTGTTGAAGCTGATCCGTTTGAACTAAAATAAGACATTAAATAATCATAACTCTTGAGCTCTAGCTTAAATGTAGATTACTTCTCAATACATTTCAAGAGCAGTGCTGTCGTCCTGTTTATATAGTTAATAATAAGTAGGTACAGTTTCGTCCTGTTTAACATTCGTACTGATTGTATGCAACGCGTGGTTTTTATTGTGCAAATATCTATTTGACCTTTTGCCCCTCCTTTATTCGAAGCTGTTAAGAACGACAGACCCTATTTTTTCCAACGATACCCTATGGTAAAAATGGGGAAAAAAGCTTGAAATATCAAACTAATAAACCGTGAAGCAACAACTAATGCATATAACAGTGGTTTACGTCATAATACAAAGACTGAACTGACAAGCATTAAGTACCATTATGCTGACTGCTGCATCATTCATTTACAGAAATTGTTAGCAAAAGTACCCTTCCCTTTCACCAGCAACTTTAGCTCTGATGCTTTTTTGGAATAAACATGAAAACTTTACCTTGCCTTTACAGGTATCCACGTTTACTCAGATTGTCAACTCGCTAAGTCAAGTGGAGTCACTAATTCCCAGGGAAAATAAGCAAACTTTGATGGAGAACGCGTGTGCCTTGTGAAGGTCAATACCGGCAACGATAAATGAGGAGAGTCCGTTTTTTTCAAAATTTTCTGTTCTTCCGTTTGTGAGTAATATAAATTATTTTTTGTCATTCTCTAAGTCTGGACATTGACCCCAATTAACGGAAAATACTGAGCTATCAAGTTAAAAATCATCTGTAGGATAGTGTTTACCTTTAAGGCAAGTAAAAGTGAATTTATCCGCTGAGCCTTAGGGATTTTCTTGGCCCTACCTTTAGCGAAAAATGATAAGGCCGCAAAGATACGAAGTTCGGAAAAAATAACAGTTTAAAGGTAGGTGTATGCAAATTTACTTACAAAAAGTCCATTCTTCTTGCAAGCAGTGCAATAGCGTCAAGGAAACAAAAATAGTATGGAATAGAAGGTAATAGAGTTCTACAAATTTGAAATAAGATAAAGTGGACAAAGCTCATTAAGTAAATAACAATTAAATGCAAAAATAAGAATGGGGATATTTCAAACGTGGGAAACTTTTAAACGTCGATTAAAAATTTAGCATCCTATGAAGGCAATACAGCTTTTTATCTACGCCTAGTGAAGTGTTAATAAAAAATGAACTCATCAAACAAATATCCAAGTTTACATCATTGAACGGATATTTCCATACTGATAGTCAGCCGCAGCTTTTTCCCGTTGTCGTAAAAGTCTGTAACTAAACTGCAAAATGTCCCACTAACGAATGGATGAGCAAACTGTTATCTCTTCCAGTCAAAACATGGATTTTAATTGACTTAAACTGCCATACATTTTCGTTATGCAAATGACAGCTGCTTTATTCAACGTTCCTACGCCTGAAAAAAATGCATTGCTCAACAACGACTATTCGATAAGGATGATAACTTATAAGGCTAAGCTGCAGTTGGCCGCGGGTTTTAAGATTATACTTTCAAGTTATTGCCTTGAAATTGTCTTATTTTACTGTAAAGCCATAAATGAAAAGCAGCAACTTTCTTGGAGCATGCTCAATTTTCAAATCCAGTCCAAAAGTCGCGAAGACGTCAACCCCGCAGTTAAAAAGATAAGATTAAAATTTTTTAAACAAAAAGCTGTTTAAACTGAATTATCTGTCTGCTTTGCTTCAAACGCTGCTGAGACAAGAAAAATTCCTCAATTCGTAAATCTAAAAAGCATGTAGAGCGTTTCATTTGTTTTTACAATGCCAATATGCACCTTAATGGAATAGTAATGAATGTCAGGGATAGGAAACGACTAAAATTACAATACATTACAGTATCAGTTATTAGATATACATCTTCGGCAGAAAAAAACACTAATTGACTTCAAATTTTTTCTGCATTGACCCCAAGCGAAGAGAGCTATTTTAAAATTAATAAATCCCTCTTTACACGACACAGCACAACATAAACGTAAAAAAATTAGCAGAGTTTGGACGAAAGCATATTAACACTTTGACGTGATTTTCAGCTTGAAAGATCAAAAGAAAAAAATTCACAGCAATGAAGTTTTGTTTCTAAAGCATCCACACTCCGAAGAGTTTTTTTTGCTAAAAATTCCCAGCTTTATTATGCTAAATTGTTGTCTATTTTTATTAATGTTTGCGCAAATAATAACGCAGCAACTGTGGCTTGAAATTTTGGTTTTTTATTTCAAAACAGATCGACCGTTATTGCAATCAAGTAGAAACATGACAAAAACATTTGATGAACTATAGGATAGTTGTAACAGATCAACACGTTCCCATGTTCAAGATAACCCTAGCTAAGATGTCTCCGTTTATAAACGGATATACAGTAGCTAACATATGCCGAATACGTAAAGAAGCAAAATATTTCTATTTGGGATTTACACTCGCAAAAAACAGCTGCGTAACAATTGAATCCGCTAATTATTTTAGGAGTAAGTAGAAGTTTCTCTAACAGCTTGCCATAAAAGCACGAATGGGAGTATAAGGAAAACCATATCCTTAACTTAGACCAGATGCTATCCATTATACCTTGCTGAGTAGCCACAACGCATTAATTGTCATTTCCATTGTGAACATATTCGCTTTTCCAAAAACTAAAGCTTTCATCATAGTACAGACGCTACGCAGTGTACTGCTAAGGCCAAAAACGTGGATTTACAATTAGTGTCGGACTAACAAAGCGGATACGTGCGTAAATTAAAAATCTGAATTAGTGCTGCAACGCGGCAAGTTTTCCTTGCATCGAAAATTGTCAACACTAATGAAGGTTATGAGCGTTCACAAACTTTTGAGAGGACAAATATTTTACTATTTTACGCTTCCCATTTGGCAGCATCCGTTAACATAAAATACGAAGTGAGTACAGTCCACCTGCTATCAATGAGTTGTACGAATTCTGATAAACGACGCCGTACTAAAAAAATTGGGAGAAAAATGATGACTAACTTCATACAACAGATGAAGAGGCCTCCTAATAAGGAAGGTTCGAACCTAAATGCCCACACCAGAGACCAAAGATTTCTCACTAGCGATCGCCTATGATATTACAATTAGCTGTGAAGAAACTGAGCTTCGAAAAACAGCAGCGCTGCCTACAACATCAGAGCTTGTATTTTCAAATAAATACTGCAATTTTTACCTGAGCTATTTATCCTTTCTTCAAGGACAATTGTTACTGCGGTGCTCATATTAGTATACGCAATGACAAACAAGTAAAAAAAGGTTTTTAATTGAAGTTCGAAGGCTATTAGCGCTGCGCAAAAAGTCTTCACAGATTCTAATTGTGAAGATATTCTGCAGCATTACGTTTTTACGTTTTGTTCATTTGCCTCTCAAAGCAGAAAGGAACAAGAAATTCCTTCTTGCATATCCGTCCAAAATTGAACATGCCGCCGCAGCGAATCAAGAGCTTAGCGTGATGAATTTTGCACGTTCCATCGATACATTAGCTTTGATTATGTGAACTTGACACTGCTAGGATCAATTGATTCGTAGAAAATCTGAATTAGTATTCATGCATTTCAATCAATAACGCCGTTAGCTGAGCGCGTCATGACTCGTACACCCAACTAGTATCCATTCAAATCAAGGATATGGGAGAGTTGGGGGTTAGTACGATTCTCTCTTTGCCTGGAATTCTCTGCCAACTATTTAACAGTACGTTAATGACCTCTGAACGGCAAGAAATTTCAAAAAACGACCTTACCTACGTATTGCAGCTTGCGCAAAGTATCAAACACCTCATTTTGGTAAGCCAATGAAAGATGTGACCGCTCAACCTGGAGACAATGTATCATTCACTTGTCATGTGAAAAATCTCGGCCGATATCTAGTATGCTGTCGAGTCTAGCTTGATCGTTACGTCGTTTTTTACGCTGCTACTTTAAAGGTCGCGTTCGTTCGTACAGAGCCAACCATGTTGATCAGCTGGCAGCATAAAATGTTTGCAAGCAAACGCAACAAGTACAGCCTTGAAAATAACGGTGAAGCCTGGATTTTGTGGATAAACAATGTCGACGGATCAGACGAAGGAATTTACATGTGCCAGATCAACACTAACCCGATGGTAGCTCAAATAGCATCTCTCACTGTACAAAGTAAGTTGCCTTAACCAGAAAACGTATTCTTCGTAAACTATGTTCCCAGTCTTCTCTGAAAGCAACATTTCAAAGGCTTTTCTCCTAACCCATTTAAGTGATATTTACGACTTGTTATTACACTGTTATTTGAGTCGCATACATAAGGCTTAAATATCAGTACAGTTATTTCACAGTTGGTCTTAGGTTCAGGAAAAATTAGTTATTAGAAAAAATTAATTCCCTTAAGAGCATATTCAATGTCTAATTATTTAAAATACGTTAGTGCTTTACACCAATATTTCTATGCAGCGAGACAGCTAGCTGCCTTTAGTAACTTTTAACAGTTTTCAACACAACGCGAAGTCGTAATAGTTCTTTAAGTACAAATGTTAATTGCAGTGATTAATGAGGCAACCAAAATGAGTAATTATTTGAGCAATTCTAAAAAACAACTCTCAGTATCATAAAGAACCCCCTTTCACGTGCTCATAACAGGACGTTACGAAGGCCCCTAATGATTATGCACGAAAGAGTATTCAAATTGTATACAAATGAAACCGCCTGACGGGAACAGCTATAAGTGAAACACACCTGAACAGAAGGGTAAACAGTAGAATTACAAAGGGCAAAACCTAACTAATCAATACACATTCATAAACTTCACTTACCTATTTCATATGAGGTACTAAGGCGTGAATACTACCAGCCCAACTTATTCCACTCTGTGAATTCATTTCAACATATGTGTGTTCGGTACTTCACCTGCTTCGACTAGTTTCATATTCAGCGTCTTTTATTAAGGTTTAAGAAAGCATATTCATAGCAATGCCAACAAGTTCAAAATCTGAGGTCAGGACAAGTGTTTAATATTGGCTAGTATCGATTCAAAGCGGCTTTAATGCGTCATATATCAAGCAAAGTCTGAAAATACGCTTGAAAAGGCGAAACATACGTGGCAACTTTCATTTTAGATTCCTGACAAAAGGGACTTCTCTTAAATTTTAGGGATCAAAAAAAATTTAGGTTTCCGGATTCATCAACTAAATCTCACGTTTAAACCTTAGGTCCACTGAAGGAACCAGCTAAAACCTAAAACAATCCGTATCTCAGTTCACCGTATTAACATTACAGCATCGGTTGCGTAACATTTTTTGAGCCCTGCTTAAATTATCAAAATGATGGAGCATGCTCATAGCTTGCTTCCGTGAAATATTTCTATTCGCAGCGCCTTCAATTCTTCTGAACCCATAGTGTGGAAAAACATCTGAGCACACCTTTCTTAGATAATCGTTCCATTTGCAGCTTTATTTCACGAGTGAGAGCCACCTACTCTTAAGATCTAGAGCTGAAATGAATTTTCCCTATCTGAGTCTTAAGCAAATCTGAAATTGAAAGTGGCAGAAACGCGTAATCTAAGCGTGATCAAACCAATGCCCTCTACTGCGCTTTAAGAATGCAGAACATGAATACGTAAGCCTCTAATCATTTTCTCACTCCCGGGTGATCGACATGCAAAGCTACATTAGGATGATTAATGAGACGTTGACTTATAAGCACAGGTATTATCTTGTTAACCAGCTTGCTTGAGGACATTTGGCAGGCTGTAAGTCAGCTAAGTCGCCGAAGTCATATTAACCGGAAAAAAATTAATACTTTTAGATTTAAGTTCACTGCTCGATACGGATAGCGCCAGTACTATTCCCACCACGTGCTACTGCTGCAGTTTGTTTATTAAGAATGCATACACAGAGCAGGACTTAACTTCAGCTAACGGATAGAAAAAACTTTAATTGAAATAGTGATCACCGTATCACACTGAGATGTCCTAGATTTAACGAGTTCGCGGAATCGTGGTGCGTAGGAAATGCGGCTTCTTTGTTTCAATTTGTTGCCGCTATGAGTATTGGTAATTTTCTTTTCCTATTCCACTCCCGAAAGTCTCACCAAGTGAGATACAATAGAGCACCGCTAATAGCTGCTGTAATGAATATCCGCGTTTTCAAGTCTCGTCTCTACCGGGGAGTAACAACATTCGCAAAGAGTTGCCACCAAATAGCTACCAAATCGATCGTAAAGATGAATGAGGTGCATTTGCATTCAATGCGATCGTTAATTCAGCTTTACCAAGCAGACCGTTCTTTTGCACTCGACGAACCATGGAAAGCGCAGCTGTAAACAATCAACCAGCTCATGGCAACTTAAAGCGATATTTTGGGTCTATAATGTTATCTGGCAACTTGAGTAATGAAGGAAGGCAGATTGATCACCGCATGGCGCGTGCAGCTACAATCAGATTCGCTCAATTTCCAACAACCCGATTTCTTTGACCCTAAACGTGGAAATCGGCTAATCGCGGTATAAATGTTAATTTTATCCAACATGTGGAATCCAAACCATTGAGCGCTTTCTGAATCATTTACTAATAAGGCGACATTGGAATGGCATCACTCTTCCTTGTCAAGGCTTTTTGATAATTGTTCAACCGTTGCTAGAAGAACCATGCTCTTGTATCAATTTTACCAGATAAGAAACATAAGAACCCTCCCTAACTTATAAGACAAAGGAGTTACAGCCTTTGCGTAGCGACAGATGAGAATGAGTGCCTGAACAATTATTAATAAAGAATGTTTTGGAAAAATGTAATTGCCAAATGCTGATAAAAAGAGGCAAAGGAAATTTTAATCGCAGCAATAGCCGCTGCATTTCTGTGATTGCTTCCACAGCAGGCAAGTATCCTAAAACTGAGGTCAAAGCAATGCTGTCCATTTACGTCAGCAAGATTGCGATTAACTCCTTAAAAGCCAACAAGCTACTGCAGTCTGGTATTGATGGTTTTACGAAGAGCAGGCGATGAAAAGCCGAATCAATCTTCGCGATTTTTTAATTCATTCCTCATGCATTTTTGGTCTTCTGTAGCTTATAAATACCTTGTGAACTGAACTGAGTGAACGATGGTCACAGGTCTACGTGCAACTCAACAGATATCATACCCTACATATTACCAGCATAACACGAATTCCCGCTGTTAACTCAACCGCTATAAAAGAATTAATATTCATAACACAATACATTATATTTCAGAACCGCCAAAAATAAACAAGAAAAGTACAACTCACGACATCATAGTGAAGGAAGGCTCGAATGCAACTTTGACTTGCGTTGCTGATGGCTCACCTAAACCGATAGTATCCTGGCGACGTAAAGACAATGGCATTATTGTCACGAATGAGCCAGAAGGATACGGAGGTAAACGTTTTTTCCCATTACAAAACTGCCTATTAAAAACATACAAGAATTTCAGAAAGCGTAGTTTATAAGAATAACTTGGTCCTCTACAAGTTGAGCAGGCAGCATATGGGAGAATACATTTGCTTGGCAACTAACGGAATCCAGCCAGAGGAGTCATGGAGCGTCAAGATTCAAGTACATTGTAAGACAAAAGTATTTACGCGAATACTGTCAAAGCAGTAACCCATTTCAGTTGGACCGAAACTGTTACCAAGTTCAAATCCTATTTATGCTTCGGTTGGTTCGAAAGTCGAACTGATCTGCACGGGTGAAGCATGGCCTAGACCGACTTTCTCTTGGTCGATAAATGAAAAAATAATTCTTCCAGAAACTAGCAAGTTTGAAATGGTATAGTATTGCCCCACCCAAAAAGCACTTTTACCAACAGAATGTTAAACTCACTGAAATATAATACAAGTGACTGTTAGTTTGCTTAGCTAAAACTTTGGAAACAGACATGTCCCGAAGAACTGAATGATAAGTACAACGGAAGGCGCTCTCTTCTAAGCATTTGGAGCTGTTCGCTAATAGCAGCACCTGCACCATTCAAGCTAGAACTGAGAGTGCGCAACCCCGTTAGGAAAGGATTCTTCTTTTTTAAAAGAACTATATGGACATATCATAAACAGCGATGTGAAAATATTCTTACGATCTTCCTAAACGACGAGTATTTGCAGACGACGAGAAGCAGTTCAAAGAATCCATATCATAGTCAAGGCGTATTGATAATAAACAAGCTTTCATCAGAGGACTTTGGAACCTATCGTTGCAAAGCGGAGAACGAGTATGGCACTGAAACTATTGAAATTGAACTAAGAGGTAAACCCTTTGCCCAGCCTATATGTCACTTTGAATTGTATATACAATGGCGCTATTTGCAGAGAAACAGTTTCAACCGTTTGTCGAATATCCCAAAATGGAAGAAACAAGCAAAACTAAAACTGCAATGCCTTCTACCGCTCAACCGGAAATCAAATTGGTTCCAACATCCGGCAAGCAGTTGGGACCTAAAATTTCCGCACCTTCGGCGGCTACACGAAATAGGTCGACCTGCCAGCTTCTTATGTGGGCTTTCGCGCTGCTTACTGTGAACAAGGGCTGTATACTACTATAGCAAACCCGAGAATCTTGAAATTCAGCAAGAACCAAATCGTCGAAATTGGCTTGCACTGCCTTGTAATTCTCGTTGAGGTTAACCATACTTTCTAATTTAAATCAACGCGCGCTTCGTTATCTATTCGCAGAGCAGCAGTTTGCGCTTCTGAAATTTGGATATTAAAGCAGCAGTTTTGATGCGTTGACTTGGTTTTCTTAAAGCTATTTCAACGGCATCTCCTCAAGGAGAGTTCTCGGTGACGAGAACAGAGTTTCCATACAAAGTTCTTTAGAAATTCGGGGCCGAAAGCGTTGATGGGTAAGCAGTTGAAACCAACAATCAAAGAGCAGCTGCCAGACATTTCAGGTGGTTCGTTATTGAAAAATAGAATGAGATGTTTGTCATGCATGAAAAAATCATAGCAATGATGGATAGGAGCGGGAGGAAGAGACGGATAGCTAACATATTAATACAAGCACACAAGCAGATATACATAAATTAAGAAGAGAGGAAAAAAGATAAAGTGTGCGTACATGAAAATAAGAAGAAATTATCTTGCAGTGTCTTGTCTACAATTTTGACCTAACATTCCTTAAGTGCACCTTAATACTATGTATAGTTTTGAAAGTTTCCTTACTTCATAACCACACTCGCCCGTATATGTCGAACTCAAAAAAGGTTATCCTTAACGGTACCAATGCGTACGTTTAATCCCATAATCCCTTCCACTTTGCAGCTGCGGCGCTAATCTTTCCCACCGTTCCATTGTTCTCTTAATCGCAATTGAATATGTAATCGCGTTGCGGCTTTCCCTTTGATGTTGTCGAACTTCCGGCGGACCTCTGCGTAAAGACCTAAAATGTTTCCTGCAGTAAAGGAGACTATGCTCCTTCAACAGTTTCTCATTTGCTCAGACTTCTATGCGAGCTACGATGGCTTTCGCCGTATTCTAAATACAAATGGCTTTATGCTCATAGCAACTTAACAGGTAGGTCGATTGGAAAATTACTGAAACCCGCTGGACCCAGAGCAGATTCTTGAACGGATACTTGATGATTACTAGGAACTGTCAAAATATTCCGAAAGTATACCTTTATTAGCAGTGCCCAAATTCACATTTTCTGCGCCAAATCTTATACTATACTGTGCATCAGGGTTGGTCTTGTCATTATTCCCGCGCCTCGCTAAGTCCATTCGTAGAGAGCGCATTCAATGCTTTGCTCCTGTGTGAATGTTCATTCGCAAAGTTTTATGTTGGTACGCGTTTTAATTTTCTTGAAAAATGGTTTCTCTTATTGAATCGTTTGAATATCTAAGCAAGTGAACTGCTATACAGATTCGCGACATTCAAAGCTTCAGATACTCGTAGGTACCCTTCTTCAGCGGAGTGGAAACAACCGGTAGGAATTTACCGTCCTGTTCAGCCTTCTAAAATGTACTTCTATGATTGGCGTCTTTTTGTCCCTTTACCTGCGTTATTCCTGGAAAATCCCCACACATTTATTATTATTATTATTATTATTATTATTATTATTATTATTATTATTATTATTATTATTATTATTATCACATTATTTGTAATATTGCTGCAGAAAATCCCATTTTCACTGTGCCCACTTTCCACATGAGCCGTTCAGTTCAACGAAAACAGAGGAGTTGTAGAAGATGCAAATGCATTCGCTATCGCTCAGTGTTACAAAGGGACTGCAAACTTTTGCTTATTGTAGGGTTTCTTGGCAATTGGCACTGATGGAATACAAAGGTTTTTTATTCGAGGCAAACAAAAAGTTTCTTTTGGGAACGCAGATTGTATCGCTTCTGCGTCTTTGAACGTAAGAGATACCTCGTCCCTACCCACTTCGTCGCCCGTTGTGCAGTCTTAAAAATGAAAAATGATCATGCACATCTTCTGCACCATTAGACATAGCATACCTTCTTTTTTTGGGCTCCCACTAGCTTTCTATTAACGTTTCTTCTTTTATTTTGGACTGCGTTTTCGCTGTTTGCCTGCTGAAATACCGATCCATAACCAGTTGTGCCGGCAACTTTTTCACATAGAATTTTCGCTTCCTCACACTTTCGCGTTTTTCCAGCTATCTCTTCTTTTAATTTGATATGGGTATACACATTTACAACATGAATGCACCGGCAAAAGTCAACTAATTGCGTCTTTTAGCTTTAACGGAACGAGGTCATTTTTCTGCCTGATTAGGCTGAAAAATGACCCCGTTCCTTTAAACTTAAGTCTGCGGTTGCGTAATAGTTTCCGAGAGGGTTGACGAGCTGTCTGTAAATCTCGCGACCACCTACAGTCGTTCTGTTAGTCGCCTAAGCCTAAACTGAAGCACAAAAAACCGGTGTCCACCTCCAGTGGGCCACCGTTAACTCGCCTAAAGAGTTTAGCAATGGGACCAATTGGAAGTTGACTTGAAGTCAAGTCAGTTAGGTCAAGTTGCGTTGCACTGACCGAGAAGAGCTAACCGATAAAGGCAAACCATTTGAAAAGTGTAGGCGACGCATGTGCGCTAAAGCGCTTTAAGAAGAGCAAGCTTACTGAGAAAGACTTTGTAAACCTAAGAATGCGAGAGTAAGGTTCAACCGCAGAGCATATTATTAGTTGACCTGCTGCGAGTAAACGAATACTACAGTTTACCTCTTCCGGCTGTGGAGGACACGTTCTTTTATTCGCTTCACTCATTGCGTTGGTGTTCGTTAACGCAATGATAACGTTTAACGTAGTCACGAATAGCGGGAATGACAGTAGCGTAAGATAACTCAGCCACTATACATTGTTTTAAAGCGTAATTTATTTTAAAGTTGTTTTATTAAGCTAAATGATAAGCAGGTTCACAAAGTCTTCGTTTTGCCACAAAGTTCATCAGCAGAAGGAGACAAGTGTTAGAGTCGATATTCATCCGTTTGTGGTAGAAAATGACGACATATGGAAGTTAGATCAGTTGTTGGCCAATGATAGGCACAATTCTGTCCTCCGATATCACGTTTTGCCGTTGCACGTAATGACCATTTTCCTTGTGGTTTTTGCTCGTTGCGTGACTGCGCCACTACAACTCCGCAAGCTTACTTGCGCGCAATGGGCTGCAACATCCGTTTACTGCACATGCTCATATACGCATTGGCATACGTGTCGTATGCATTCGATTCTGACCGTTTCAGCTACGTAGGTTTCTGCGAAAAGTGCGCGATTCGATCAATGGTTTTACACAGTCGCGTACGCTGCATGCTTGCCCATGCAATTATTCCTCTGATAACAACAGCGAGAAATAAACTTTGAAATGCTCTTTCAAATTCACTGATATTTGTAGGTCAGTTCAACATCAAAGTAAGAAGTAATAGCAAAATGGGATTTTCGCCGTTTAATTTCTTCTGTGGTCCTGAAAAAGTGAGCCTACAGTTGCGACAGACGACGTTCCTGTACGCACACGTAATCACCCCACACGCACAGGAGAACCTTCATGTGTTCGACAAGCATTAGTGCTCCTCAGGCACTGATTAGCAGGCTAGTGGCAGCAAGTCACAACACGGGTGTAGATAAGATACTTCGTCGCATCGATGATCACTTGGAAAGTCATAATCGTTAAAAGTGAAAATCTCTAAAGATAAATTTCTTCTAACTGTTGTAAACTGGAATCAGGTGCCAATTCCAAAAGCTAAAATTGACCAACGAGATGAAACATTGAATTGTGCTCGTGGCGATTGAATCAAAGCACGAATGGGTCATTATCCCGAATAGGCTGGATAAACAAAAGTGGTTTGAGAGTGATTACTGCGGCGGTTTTCCAGGCTATTAAATTTCATCCGAGATCGTTATGCCAAACGTTGAACCGTCAGCAACAGCATCTGCTTCACATTTTTTAACGCCAGTGCCTGTAGAAACGTAGTACTAATGTGGGGCAGTGAAGTTGTCTCAGATGACCTTTTGATGGCAGTAAAGCTGCGGCGTAAATACATTCTGAAATAATTAGGCTCAGGCGTTTCCTGGATTTTGCCGTATATAAGCGTGATGCGAGTATACGCCAAAATATAATGTGATATGTTAGGCACGGAAAGCAAAAGTCAAAGGGCATTCATTCAATAGTTCACATATAGATACAACACATGCACACACATAAAGCTGGAAAGTATTTTTGCTCAATGCTTTAACAGTTTAGTAGTTTGCTAACTGCAGGGTCGCCTTATAAGGAAAAGATTCTGTTCTGGTCGACAGCCTTTAAAAGTGCTTCATTCTGTGCCATTTGTATCCTGACAACGATCATTGTCAGTGAAACCATTTCTTTGCTTTTATAAGCACACATACCGCTTTTGCCATGAAAGCGAGCTACTCTCCAGTGCTTCAATACTCCCACATAACATATTTTCACCATGTCATATATAAGCACTGTTTTGCGGTGTCCATAATGTCACCTTTGTCTCACCATAATAATGAGCACCTTCAAACCGGTTGCTTCACCATTGGTCTTTAAATTGATACTGGAAGCTTCATTATCGACTGACGGTGAAAACCTGTTCATTATCCGTTTCTTCTAGTGCACTCTGAATGTTGAGGTTTTGCATATGTAGACAAGTCGGATGTCATTTTTTCTGTGTCGCTAAGTTGTTCATCTTTCTTACTGCGATACAGTTGCACTTCAAGAAAATGAATTTACTCTTCACCGGAGTGCACCGGCCTTAGAATTCTGTTTTAAACGATGCACTATGCAGACTTCTTTTAAGTAACAGCCATTTACTCTTGATATTTTGTATAACTTAACGACAAAAGTGTGAGAGGGACAAAGGCTCGTATGGGCATATCTTGAATTGAAGGTGAGTTCTATTGCCTTTCAGCAAGCAAGGTTAGAAACCATATATTGCCCATTCTCTTAGCAACTGCTGCGCGCTGCTGTTTTGCATTGTGCAGCGAACAAGTGGAATGATCAAAGTCTTCAATACACCATTACAATATACTTTTCGAAAAGCTCTTAATCACTGCATTAAAGTTGCTGCGTCGTTCATATCGTCATTCAAACATATCCCATTTTTGCATAAGCCGCACTATGCAATCGAAATGTACATTATAGGCGGAGGGTAACATTTTCAGATTGGATACTCATGAGCCTTGTTAACCGTAGGATATATCGTTTGTTGCTATGGCATATTCAGCCTATCAGACTGCGTGCGGATAGGATTTGAAGCTGTTTCGCGCGGCACTTTTTGGCAGACAAGTTGCAGCCATCGCGTGATCACAGAAAAGTGATGGCCCCGTGTCTCCAATATCTTCAAGAACAATTTGCCTCCGCTACAGGCAGAAACTATATCTTTGAACAACAAACAGCATAGCACGTTTTGTAGGAATATATGCACAACACACTGTGAAGCAGAGAGCATGCTCGGACGATAGCTTCACCTGTAGACATTTGACCGTTTGCCTGAAGAATAATAAGAAGCAAAACTAACTTCTATTAAACGGTTTCTAGCTTTCATCTTGAAGTAGTTCAAACATGTCCTTAAAAAAGGCTGACATCAATATCCTTAATGGAGAAAACCACCTTCAAACGCCCTCTGCCCAATCGAGTAATTGACTATGATTAGTTTAAAGTTATGATGACTACGAGAAGTACACCTTAAAGTGTCTTCAGGTACAGGCAAATAAGAACGTGTTGCCTACGAAACAAGTACAAAATGGTTTATGGCAAACAAATGTCTGAGAAGTAAATGTCTACTTCTGTGGGCCTTCAGAGATGTCAGAATCACCCTCTCACGTCGTCAGTAATTGGACTACTGTTGACGCTAGCGCACGAGCTTATTATATACGATGAAGCATAATGCAATACAAAAAATATAGGAAAAATTATGAAGATAAAAATTTTATTTGAAAAAAGATCAGTTTTAGAATTTTCGTTCTACCTTCGCGACGAGTCACCTCTTAGGGATCATCAACAATATTCAAGCCGGCTTCGAAGACTGGCAAAGTGACATCGATGGTAATGTATTAATAAGTAAATATTGGCTAACCTGAACGCTTTGATTGAGAGCAAACCATACGTGCAGTTAACGACTGCTTTGGCAGCCTGTTAGAAAACGCTAAGGTTTCAAGGAGATACGACATCCAGACAAATACTACTAATGGGATAAAAAAATTTCCTTTTATCATTAGCGTGAATCATTCAGTCATCGCTGGTTTCACCTGGCATTGAGTTGCGTATATTTTGCTGGCGACCAAGAGAAACGCAGGCGAAATGGACAGGTGAGCAAATAAAGTCTAAACGACAAATTCGGTGCAAGCAATGACAGAAGCGAGGGCAGTCTGCTTGCTTGTAGCTGCTAGCGACTGCGACCTGGCAACATGTGCCTTTTAGCCCCGGGTAGAAGTCCGGATATTCGTAACGATCGGATGATTAAAAGCACTATTCATGCTCAGTGATCTACCTTCAATTGACGTCTTCGAAGGAAGGCCGGACGAACTTCCAAGCAGGCTTCCACTCAGAGCTTCGCCCGTTGGAATTTCTGGCTTAGCAACCCAGCCTTCCGTGGCAGAACAAAGGCTAAATTTCGACACTGAAGATACGTATACCATTTCCAAGAAATGGGCTTTTATACTCCTTACGCTGCTTGCTCTTTTATTACTTTTGTCCTTCGTAATCCCGGTTATTGTATACTATAGCACACAATGTTCTTATTTTTCCACTGAAAGCTATCTCACTGGATTTACGGACTCGTCATACCGTTTGCCGAGAACAATGCTGCCCGTATTGTATTATGTTGACCTTAAAGTGTTCCTGCCCTTTGCTGGAGCCATTTTTGACCCGCGATTGTCCTTTCGGTTCAGTGGAAAAGTTGCGATCGTTTTGACATGTACAATCCAAACTAGGCATATTATCCTTAATTCGGTCGGTCTAAAAATCAGTCTCGAACAAGCCGAACTCCAAGAGACGGAAACAAGACGGGCCATACAGTTGACAAACGTCACCTATGAAACGTCTGCTCAACGTTTAATCCTCGAAGCTGAACAGCCAATGGAGACTGGAAGAAATTATACCCTCACACTGGCGTATACCGGTGCTGCTGCAAAGCATCCCTGCAGCGGCGCTTATAGAATATCCTACTCGGAATCCGGACAAGAAAAGTGAGGATTTTCTTATGGAGCTAAAGCAAACTTATTTGGAATTTCTTCGTTGCAACTCCGTGCTTGCCTGTTGCGTTTTTTAAAAATCTGACGACTTGAACGCCGCTCCAACTACAAGTGTAGGTTGCCTTTCCATTCTTAAGGTATTTCCTTGCCGTCCAAGTTGGCCCTGCCGCTGCCAGGTGGGGGTTTCCCTCAATGGACGAACCAGACCTAAGGTCAGTTTTTGCTCTCACGATAGAACATCCTCAATCAACAAAGGCACTTTCAAATGCACACGAGAAGTTCAAAAGCGCCGTAGGGTACGTATCATTACTGAAATCTTTATAAGTTCAGCAGGCAGATATTAACATACTAAATGTGTACTGTACTTTGAGACCAAGGAAATAGTTAAAACTTAAGCGTTCGCCAACACCGGAAAAAATACGAAAATATTATTAGTAATAATTTCTGTTTTAACTCAGGGCTAAGCGTCAAACTTTTACGTTCAAGTTTGGACGAGAAACGTCGCATAACTTTTCCGAATAAGTTGCATTGAATAATGCAAAGCCGTAGAAGACCATACAACCATATTATTATTATTATTATTATTATTATTATTATTATTAATCTCGCTATGACTTTATTTGGGTATATTTCTGCGATGCTTGTACTTCAATGCACCCTTACTTTGCCAACCAAACATTCATCAAATGCAACGTGCATATAATACTCACAGTTCAGCCCGTATAAACTACTATACTATTACTGTTGTTGCTATAATGAACACAAATTCTTTTTTCTTTTCTTCGTAACGGGTCTCTTAATCTGTTTTTCTAAAGTTTCTCATGGAATTTTGACCCGTTGACTATTGAACGTTTATTGCAAAAACGTTCAATAACCAACGGGGCAAAGTTCCGCGAAAAACTTAAGAAAAACACAAATTCTTGTAATTTGTACAAATGTACATAGGTGTTTAAGGTAACTCACCTGTCTGTCAAAATGAAATAAAACTTTTGTTCCTACATCTTTCGGGACATATATCGTCCCGCAAAAAACAATATTCCAACAGAAAAATAGCCGTTTAGCTTGCTCACATTTTTCCAGTATGCAACGAGGTTTAAACGGGCATTTCAAAACCGAAAATTCTTATTACAGAGTGAATATTAACACAATAAAGCAGACTTGGAACGTTTGCGTAGTTCTAACAAGTGGTGACACATTCATCCTTTCTTACACAGCTTTTGACTTGTTTCAAATTAAAAGTTTTATTTTAGTTACAAGAAAAACTGGGAGAAGTTTTCGAGGTTCTCCTTGTCTCTTTCTAAGCGCAACGAAATGGAAATCGCCATTTACGCTGCGATTATCCATAATCTGAGTCTTCTTGCGGTCATATACATCCATACAACTTTTCTGATTCTTTTTCGCTTGGCTAAAGCATGCTTTTTTTACGGATGTGCCTATGGGTAAAGCAAAAGAAGCGGAAAATCGTCTCAACTGTTGATCGCAATAGCGCTTCCACGTTGACCTCCTCGATCAAACTTTTTTCTCCCGATTAACACCTGCACATGAACTATAGCTGTTGACGTACATAACTTCACACCGCGGCAGTTAGCATTTACCCAAATTGAAACGAAAAGCCCGCCGCGCAAATCACCGTTTCTTTTGAGTGCCAAAGTCTTCGGAACTTTTTAAAAAAAGGCAGCCTCTATCTTGCATTCCTATTTATTAGACAAAAAAGAGGAACAATTTGAGCAACCATGCGGCAAATGGCTGACTTAAACGGCAAAGTTTAAAATTTCCTTTTGCCCTACGAAATAACAAGCCAACTACGGCACTGAAACGGCGCTGAAACGAATTTTTCCTTTTTAGTATTTTGAGCTAGGCGTAAAGCTATCCTTTTTGCGCTATGCTAATTAACGCCTACATGTCGACCTAGCTCTTAAAAGCTGTTTTCTTTGCCAGTACAACCGTTAAAATGTTTTAAGAACACTAGTAGGAATGCAATTGAATCAATAATGATGCTACTATACCAGATGTGATAAATATGTGGCTACTGCCCTTTTAACTGATCTGGCTGGCCTGCATACATTTTTTAAATAAATGCACATTTTTTGATTATTCCATCTTCTTTTCATTCAAATTGCAAACTACTGGCACCTTAGGGTTTCATAATACATTCAATGCCAACTTTCCATACGTAGTTCAAGTATGTTAATCATAAAAGGATCAACCTAGCGTGAGTAACACTTATCGCTTCAAGCGAGTACAGCTTACGCGTTCAACAGTATTTGGATGTGATACGAAAAGCAAGACGAGCTAATACCCAACGAGTCCCTCAGAAAATGCAACTGCGTAGACGTTGCTGTTTTTGTCTCAACAAAATTTGCCGACCTGCGCACATTGACAGCTCGACTGCATGGTGTGCCTGGATGGAAGTCATCGTAAAAGAGTAGCTTCAATGCCGAACACGATTTAGCAGCCATCAGCCGTCCGTCCGTCCTCAAGTGTTCTACGCAAAACGCGCAACCACCTGATTCACACGCTGAAGCAATCATTCCGATGGTTAAGCGTGGAAACGTATATTACTTTCGCGCGGCAAAGAACATTTTCCTTAGTGTAAATATTTTCGTTAGCATCTGACGAACGCCGGCAATGCACTGACTTTTAAAGCTGCGAAAAGGTTTGCCTACGCGCTAGTCGCCCAATAGCAGTAAAGCGAGCCTTATCATCGCGTTCCTTGGCAAGGGTGCGCAAACGATATGCTCACTACAGTCAAAGCTGAAAACTATGCATTCATGCTGACATATCGTTATCATCGCAAAGCCGATGCATCGTAGCTTCTCTGAGGTACTTTTCAGTAGCTTTTGGCTGCATAATAAAAATTTAGTTACTTGTGTGGAAGACGACGAACTTAGCTTGTGGGACAAACAAAAAGCAACCTTACTTGCGAACTGGGAAAGCGTGTATAATGTTTAAGGGCAGAAAAACATGACTACATAAATTCGCGGTAGAGTAAAAGCCTCTTGAATTCAAGAAGAGCGCCGGTAGGAGACTTTTCCAGAATTGCGGCATTTGCGGGAACCCGTATGGACAAAAGGACCCAAGTAGGCAACCATGAGGGTAGAGCGGTAACTGTACCTTACGGGAATGCTGATAGCTTTAGTTTGCACTCAAAGGAAAGAAAGAACGAACCCTTAACGACTAATAGCGGCATGTTCAGTGAGGAGTAGTTGTTTTCGAGGTACGTTACTTCTCATCATTAACATCTGATGTTCCGTGGAACACTATGGAGCAGTTGACGAAGGGCACTACCCCTTTCCACTTTGCCTGAGACAGTTTGTTGAAAATTGGTTCTAAGCTTTGGAGAAGTTGGTTTCGCGGAATGTCGCTCGCAGCCGGGCCTTGCGGCACGCAGCTACGTCAGAATTGTCGGTAACTCAGCCGTTGTCGAAAGAAAGAGCATTTGAAGCAAGGATTAATAGCAACACGAAAGTTGTGCGGAACAGTTGGCGCTGCCGCTTTTGCGCCACGCGTTCTTCTTCTTCTTCTAGCCAAACGAGCCCTCGGTAGTACGTCGACGACGTTGCCAGACGGAAAATTGAAAGAGAGTTGGAGGCAGAGGAAATAGCTGCCGAACGAGCTTATTCGCCTCTGACGTTTCTAACCGCTTGAGGAGCTTATTGCGCTTGCGCTCCTCAGGTTCAGTTGCACCTATTTCGCTCCGATTGCACAGGCGCATCTCTGCTCTCTTCGCCTGCCCAACTTTCACCTCACGTTCACTTTGCCATAAGCTTCTTGTCGTCCGTAATCGAAAGCAAATACAACACCAACCATGGATGCGATCAAGAAGAAAATGCAAGCTATGAAGATCGAAAAGGACAACGCCCTCGACAGGGCCGATGCAGCCGAGGAGAAGGCCCGTCAGCAGCAGGAACGAGTCGAAAAGGTACTATACACATCTTATATCCAAACTCTGAGCAGTTATACTTTAAGCTCGAAGAAGAGCTGCGCGATACGCAGAAGAAGATGATGCAAGTCGAAAATGAACTGGACAAGGCGCAAGAAGAGCTGACCGGAGCCAACGCCCAACTTGAAGAAAAAGAAAAGAAAGTTCAAGAGGTAAACAACAATACTGCTAATACTAATACGTTAAGAAAAGAAGAAAACAGACGTTTATCATTTTCCTAAAAAAGAACGGATTTCCCATACGGCAATTGCTTCGGCAGGATGTACGACTAAGTGTTCCTACGTTCGCCAGTCTAAACATAAACAAACGAGCTGACTTCGCCTTCAGGCGTAGGTGGCTATGTCACGTTAGCGTTGTCCTCACATCTGGCATTTACCCGACCGTCCGCAAGCGCGTTTTTGCACATCAACTCGCCTAGCACCATTAGCTAAGACAACTTGGGTTCCTCAAAGGCAGAGTATGCATACAATTCCAGCATGAATACGGATGCCTACCGTGGTGAAACAATTTCCAGGCTCACCCATTTACGATAGTCAATGATAAATGGAAATTAGACTATGCGCACAACAGCCGCGTCATTGTTTCTGCCAGCTGAGGCGCGCCAGCTAAATGCTTACGATGCCAACTGTCTATGCCGACATACGAGCAATGCAGCAGTTCGCTTTTTGTTTTGGCATTTGCTAATGGAAGAAAATGAAACGTACTTCGGCTGCCGGCTGGCGCAAAAGTTGGCAATCATTTTTATTTTGGACATACGGCATTGTTTAAACCGGCAGGTCGCGACGGCGGCCTCCTGAAAAACAAATGGGAATGGCACGCGAGCCTTTTAAATTGTAGAGAGAACATTTCACTGGTAGCAGTGCAAAAGAATATTTCGGAAAATTATAGTTTAAGCAAGCGTATCTTCCTTCCCGTCTAAAAAGGATGCTGAAACCTTTAGGCTGAAGCTGAGGTGGCCGCTCTTAATCGGCGAATCCAGCTTTTGGAAGAGGACTTCGAACGAGCAGAGGAACGATTGAAAATTGCCACCGAGAAACTCGAAGAGGCATCGCAGACAGCCGATGAAAGCGAAAGGTTAAAAATTTCAAACTTTACCTAAACAATAGGCTAAGGCGAAAGTTTAGAGTGCGCAAGGTTATGGAAAACCGTTCGCTGCAGGACGAAGAACGTGTGTACCAACTGGAAGCTCAGCTAAAGGAGGCGCAATTATTAGCTGAAGAGGCGGACCGCAAGTACGATGAGGTAACAGTGGACATCAAATACATTGATATTCGTTGGTGGTCAAAGTGCAATATTTCCATAGGTAGCGCGAAAATTAGCAATGGTAGAAGCGGACTTGGAACGCGCCGAAGAACGAGCAGAGGCCGGTGAAAAGTAAGGCACTGACTTTTTTTAGCCATCTTTATTCCATAAGCGCAAAGAAGATCACAAAAATATGCGCGCCCTTGGCGGCCTGTAATGCCAAATGATGTTTGCAGCAAAATTGTTGAACTGGAGGAAGAACTGCGCGTCGTGGGCAACAACCTTAAGTCGCTGGAGGTAAGCGAGGAGAAGGCACTGCAGCGCGAAGATTCCTACGAGGAACAAATTCGCCTACTGACCCAACGGTTGAAGGAGGTGAGCCAGTGGCAAAGCTGATCCCTATAGGATTGTTTAAATACTGTTGTCTACAGGCTGAAACGAGAGCTGAATTCGCTGAGCGCTCCGTGCAAAAGCTCCAGAAAGAGGTGGACAGACTTGAAGGTACACATCCTAATTCTGACAATTACTTTAAAAATGGGATAGCATAGTCTAAGAACAGCATCTCAGGATGAACTTTTTTTTAAATACAACTTTTGCAGACGAACTGGTTCACGAGAAGGAGAAGTACAAGGCAATATCCGAGGAGCTGGATCAGACGTTCCAAGAATTGTCTGGCTATTAATGATTGTCCAGATCCAGTAGAGGGCGTCTTTTACGATTGTCCCTTCGTTATTATATCACGATTCTATACGCCCAATTTTCAAATAGCTTTAGCTACTCCTGCCGCTGCTGCACACTTAACTAACTTGCTGTACAATTAGAAAAGATGAATTGAGAGCAGAAATGAGTGCGACGGTCAAGTCTACGTTCCGCCGTCTACTGCCCGCCATTGAATTGTCCACCGCCTGGCTTAGGGAATGTGTAGCGCTTTTTGGCTGACCATGCGCGCCGCCTACTCACGTCAGCTTTATTTCCCTGCGTCACTTTTCCCATGTTAATCTAGTTATAAATAAATTCTTTTATGCGTGAGCAAAAGCAGTAACGCTACAAGGCGTCTTGCAAACAATGACATTCTTATTTTTAATGCTGCTGTACCCATTCTTTAAAAAGCAACAAACATCTTGTACAATTGGAATCAGCCAATGGGCTGTCCTGTAGACGCCACCGTCGCTTAAAGGCTTTTGCTTTTTCCCTAACGTCAGAATAAAAAAAAGGCATAAGAATAAGCGATGATACCGCCAAAAAGTATAGGACCAGTAATTAACGTTTAAGAAAAGTTCAGCTTTGGGTAATAAGATTGAAAGCCGAACCCTTGGCTGGTCGAAATCATAAATGCTTACATTGCCTAATAGGAAAAACGCCTGAACGGTTGGAGCTTTCGCAAGAGGCAAGTTCCAGAATAGAAAGAAACTCTGAATGAACCGAAATCCTGAAAGGCAATTTTCAAATGCGGTGCAGAAGTCCAGCCACCAAAAGCTTACATCAAATGGTCCTATTGTAGTTACTAAGTAAAAAGAGTCAAGGAGCCTCAAAGCTCATCTACAGAGCTGCGTGGACAGCAGATATCTCTCGCACAGAAACGATAAGTACAAAACAGCCACAGCCATTTGATATAAGCTTTCGGTCATCTGGACATCCCAACTATACTTGAAATTTGACTTTCGGGATTACGGTTTATTCTAAGTTTCCCTCTAATTAGAAAAGCGCCTTTTCGAAAAATAAATATACGCGAACGTTCCGACAGTTCAGGTATTTTTCCTACTCGACAGTACGAAAATTTGAATTCTCGTCTATTCAAGATCTGGACTATCTGAAATTTCAACTTTCGGGATTATAACTGTCTTAGCTGATAATTTTAACAACACTAAGTCATGGCAGTAGCACGTGGCTGCCAAGAAGTCGCAGACGCGCTTTGAGAATATTTCTGTAGAGACATCCAGGATTTGACGTCTTGAAATAATTTTACAAAGCCACTTGGAAGGTTAAGCAAAACAAGAAAAAGTTAAACTTTTCTATAGCCATCACTTGGATGAGTCTTAGAAAAGCTGCAAAACGCACTGAAAATCATAGCAACCTCAAAGGTGATCAGTCAATTCGCTTTGCAACACTAAAACACTGTTCCTATCCCGAAAAAGCTTTCAATAGCACAAACCTTTATAACACCGCCTATGGAGTTTCGAGCTCCCAGTTCACAATATTCAGCCGCTTGCAAGTATTCCATTGTTGGAAACGTACAGCAACGCTGAACACGTAAGAGTCTATTATTTCAAGACTGATGAAAAAGAATGGCTACATATTATTTGACACTGCAAACCATTAATAAACAACTTATATTTTTGTTTTTAAAAAACGTTGTCAAACTCGCGGTGTATTAGCATAGCTTAACATTGATAGTTCAACAAGCTTCTCGACATTAATTCAAAAAGCTGCGGATCACTTTCCATTCATAAAAACTGCTTAAAATTAATACGACCACTAAAACAAGGTTAAGATTAAATATCTCGTCAATTCTCGAAATCCTATTATTTCGCTAAAACGAGTAGACGAAAATTACAATATTGTCCTTATTAAATTCCTAGCGTACTTAGAACAGAGTTGGTGCGAGCCTAAGCTGGGAACACAAACAGGGCTCCTCTGTCTTGTCTGTGCTAATGAATTTATGCCCACATGAAAGATAGAGTAAACACATAAGCAATAATGCGAAAAGGACAGCAACTAGCCAAAACTAAAGCGTTCTTAGCAAGGGATGATCACTCTTGTTGTCAGATATGTCGGACTTTTAAAATTCCAAATCATGTCTACGTGGACAGTAAATATTATCACGTCGGTATAATAGAAACTTATAGTACTACTATTCCTGTATTTAGTTGGTACTGACAGGAAAAATAATCGCGCGACGTCAAAGGGACGACTGCTTTGGATCAAATGGCAGAACAACTATTTTGTTTAGAAAAACAGCTCTTTGCCATCCAGCGCAATAAACACCGCAAGGAGTGCATCACATCTGGAGAACGCAGAGAGCTTCAATATAAGCGATGAAAAATAACAGCAGTAGGAAACTGCGCTGACTGCTGTTGAAAGTAACGTCGGTTCAAGCAATACTTTTCAGTTTCCTGACGAACCGATGGCTTTCACGACAGCTGCTGCATTGCCAACGAGCCGTTAGGCCGCCCTAACCTCTCTTCGTTTGGCTCACTTTCATTCAATGCTTTTCTTACTCCATTAGAGAGTAAAGGGATGAATCGATCGGTTGAAACACTTTCTGAACTTGTATTATTGCTGCGCGAGAAGAGGGTGGAAATTTTCGAGCGCATTTGCGGTAGGCACTGGTTGAATACAACAAAATTTCAGTGCTACGACGCATCTGCCGGCGCTCCAATAGCGGTTAACGTTATTTTCCAATCCACGCACAATCAACCGTCCAGGAGGAATCGACTGCGTCGTAGCAACTTCTTAGAGAACCCGGAAGAATGTGGAAAGCTACGATGCTCCAGCAGAAGCAACGAGGAACAGGCTATCATGGCCAAAAAGCGGATACGACGATCCATGTCCCAAAAGGGCGACAATATGTTCATCCTGGTTAGCCCGGCAAATCCCAATTTGCTGATGAACTTTCAACTCATCTACAATGAGCTTGACAACATTATGAACGTCTTTATCAAACAGGTTAGTGCCAAACTTTTTTCATTGCCGCGACAGGTTGAGTGCTGAGCAAAAAAGTTCACGCGATCGTTTTTGCCCGCCAATATTCGCGTTTATACTAAAGTGACGAGAACAGGCAAAAATAATCTACTTCGTGTAAGCAACATTGAGTTTTCTTATCCGCTCAAATTTGCCCCAGAGACCCCTTGATGTGTTGTGGTCACTATTCAATGCAATAGTTGCCATTCTTGAATGTGCAATAGCCCTTGAGCGTTACGCACGAGCTACAGTACGAATTAAAAAGATAGATTTTGAAAAGTTCGTTGTAATGTCTACACCCAAATACCCCATCAAAGTCAAATTTTAGAAGTAGCAACGCAGAAGGGCCTTGTTTACTAAGTTTGCGGCAAATGAGGACCCGCCATGATTAATTCAACAATTCGCTTGCAAACCAAACGCGAAAACTTTTCGTTCGCAAAGCCAAAGAGCAAGCAGATAAGCTAAGCATGCTTGAAATACCGCAAGCCAACTCTAGCGACCGGAAAATAGCCACATGTAAGACGGAAAAGAGCGGCCATAGCTTGGAAGCATTCTTTTCAAATCTGACTTGCCAAGTTTGGTTTCTTTACTTCTGCTTTGCAGAGTCGTGATACGTTGCCATTCATCTCCTCACATCACCAAAAGGCGCTTTTCACCTCAGAGTAAAATAAAGCCGATTCTGAAGCTCTGAACTACTTTAAATTCTTTGTCATCTGTGCACGAAATGCCTATTCATATAGGAGGAGTAGTTTATTTCTTACACGCAACCATCAAGCTAAAAAAAAATCAACCAAAATCCCGCGTTCCGAGTGCTATACTCGAGCATGAATTTTTTGTAATGGATGTGCAGGGGTTCCTCGACCTAGGACGGGTTCGATAGCGGAACATGATCTTTTTAAAATCTGCTTTGTTGTTTGGGAATAACGGTAGCGACAGACTCGCGAAAGTTGCTCTCTCCTGCCATGGAGAAATATATAACCGATTAGAGAAGAGTGTAGAAACCAAACTTGGTCTAAAGCATCCCACACCTGGTATACTATTCATCATCACAAAAGCCAAGTAGGGAAAAAGCTTCATGGGTTTGTCATTATATCATCACTACATTTTTGCAAGTATCAGTTGAGTACGTCGCGGATGGGTCGGTGAGTTCTCATGCGCGTATGTACATTAATAGTCGCCATACAAGGAGTTTCGTCTTATTAACTCCAAAACAGAAATGCTGTATTATAAAGTATGCTTGTACGACATCATTTCTCCGAACCGTAAGCTGATTCAGGGGTTAAACTTCGTTAAGACAGGCTGTGCGAACCTCTGATGTTCACTCAGTTCTAATCTTTTAGT
Organism: Trichuris trichiura; assembly: GCA_037903355.1. NCBI lineage: Eukaryota > Metazoa > Nematoda > Enoplea > Trichinellida > Trichuridae > Trichuris > Trichuris trichiura. The sequence goes on from JBAJFE010000057.1 coordinate 216,734, forward strand.
AGTATGGGTTCGTTACAGTTCGTAGTACCCGTTTCGGCGGGATGGCACCCACCGTGTTTGTTCACTGTGCTCATGCTGAAATCCGTTGAGTACTGCGGAGTTCAATTTCATCATAAGCGTACGCCTAAGCTTAAACATATACCAATAACAGCATTGAATCAATGTATGACAGACGAGGAGCACGATTGAAATTTCCGCGCTCCAGTTCAGCATTAAATGCACTGATTATGCGTCTGAACTTAGGAGGGAAGCGTGGAACGAAACGGCATCGTACATCGAGGACCCCTGTATAGGTTTCCATATTTGGAATCATGGAAAACACGTATAACGTTGAAAGAAAAGCAACAACAGCAGTGATAATGATGTTAATAAATAGAACAACTACGCTTTTGGATATATCTCAACTTGTCGTCAGCCTAGAAAGGAAAAGAAAAAGACCTACTTGTGAGGAGCAGAACAACTGATTTTTTTTAAATAGCAATTTAAACCGTCGACAAAAGGTCATTTTTAATCAGGAACTCATTGTGAGCAATATTTCATTGATTGTTCAAGCCTGCCTATAGCGTCAGTGACCTCCACAGCTGTCTCGCATCAACTAAAACCAGCATAATTTTTTTAAATTAAATTTTTCCAAGGTTAAACTAGTTCCATTTTAACTACGGGAAAATTAGTGGCTCTTTTTGGCTCTACGCAGTTATACGAAGGGACTAAGATTTTAAAAGCTTACGTCCATTCAGCTGTTCCAGCTGCAATTCAAAATTTTTCTTGTTACTGTTTTTGAATTTTGCTTTTTTCATACTTCAACGACGCGTCCAGACGGAGCCGAAAGGTCCGTTTCGTCATTATTTCTGTTACTACGCGGAGTGGGTTTATCGAAATGCCAAATGCGAAAACTTTGAATTGCGATAAGATTCCAAAAGGTGACACTTAGAAAGCCCCAACTTGCGGAAGAACACGCATTGACACGTTAACGCAATTTCTCTTATCGCTAGCTGCTGCACGGAAAATGCGTTAAAGCAATAAGCGTTCAGTAATGTTGGAAGACAAAAGAACAAAAAAAATCATCCTACTTTTCCTGTTTTACAGTAGCTTGTAAAAAAAATTAAATTTCTACGCCAGCTTTGACTTTCACTCAAACCGTCTTGGTAGAAAAGCTTCCTACGACGCCTTTAAAATTAACCCATAGCTGCTACACCAAAGATCGCATAGGTTCATCCAGGGCAGTTATCTTGACGGAACGTTGCAAGAGAACAAGGAAGAAACCTTTTCAACATCGTCATATACGCATTTCAGCGGCCTTTTCATAACTTAGAAAACGTAGGGCCACGACCCTTTGACCGAAATCGCTTGACAGCAGCCGTTGGGTTTAGGTTTAGTTCAAGGCATAGGCTTTAGGGTGAAGGTCAAAGAGGGGTGGTCAAAGACCCCGTATGTGAAAACCCCAATATAAAAGGTCATAACATAAGCTCCAGTAGACTACGGTCACTTTAAGAAAGATAACCCAAATTAACATTTTCTAGCATAACGGGACAGCTCCTAGTCAAAGAAATATAGAAAGACGACTATGAACAGTGCGATATCGAAATTTTTACGTAATCTTTATGAACTGACATTATTTTTTCTTCAATTGTGGAAAATTTTATAAACTGCGACTAAGTGGAGACTTTTATCAACAGGATACATTTGAAAGACAAAACTTGGAATTACCAGACGGCGTATACCCTTATTACCTATCGTAGAGAATCTGCGCTTAAGAAAACTTGCAACAAACTTTTAATGCTGATAGTAAAGCCGCATAGGAAAACGTTCGTATGCCCATTACGTTCTGTTAGTTATTTGAAAATAGGGTTTATAACATAACAAAAAAGTTTAGCCATTGTCTTTCTTCTGCTAATGGACTCTCTAACAAGTAAACTTCTAACTTTTTAAACGTCTTCTTAACAGCTCTACTTGGCTAGAAAGTCTCTTATTTTTTTAAATATACAACAACTCGAATTGAACAGATCGAAAAAAGATTTCACTAAAATAATAGCAGCAAAACTGCTGAGCTTTTAGTAGGAATTAACTTTCGGAACTTATCTCGAGATCATCTGCAGCGAATGCTAGCATCTATGATGATTTTGCGCCATTAATACTTCCCGCCTCTGATTTTTTGAATGGGGTATACGTTTCACTTCAAAGACATTGGAACACCTCAGTGGGCCAATGGCATAAGTGTAACGAAGCTATTAAATTCCCTCTATGAAACTACTTCGCTATCCGAAGTCACCTTTCACAGTTCCGCATTGTATGGACATAAATCACTCGCATTCTAGGACACGCATCTAATGAAAATTGAATTTCTCACAACGGGCTGATTGTATTCCACTCTTTTTACAAAAAACTTTTTACTCATTTTATTGTTCGCTATACAAATTATGTCGGACCATAAAATCGGGTGAAAACGGCGTACAAGAAAATAGGGACCGCATTTGCAGTGGTTTTGCAAACCTGTTCTGAAACGCGCCCAGAAGCGCTTACCGGCTCGTCGATTGCTTCCATTAAGGCATGAGACTTTTGGACAATTCCTCTTCTGCTTTACGCAAGAAAGCAGAACACACAATTGAGAAACCGCTTAAAGCTAAACTAAGCGAGCTATCCGGCGGCAACACTTGCGCTTACATCAATAGTAGTTGTACAGTGGGGAAAGCAACGAAGTGAGAAGCGCAAAGCCGCTGTTTAAAACCCTATCCATTACTTTGGCTATATTAGAAACCATGCGACTTAGACGCGCGACAAAGTTTGAATATACAACTCCAATTAATTCAGGCAAACCTGAAAAGTTGCTCGTTCAGCCAAGTTTGTTAACTAGAAAGTATTTCAGTCTTCAACAATAAACATAAAATCACAGTATTTTGTTGCCTAGAAAATCGTTGTAACGCGGCAGTAGCACGGCACGAAAGCAGTTACAAATTTTTGTCTCATCTGCTTTCAAATAAATGACGACAGAAGGAATACTCTCTCCTAGAAAAAATGGCGTAAGAAGCCGTCCGCTTCTACATAGCACCTATGGGCTAGATGACCTTACGCAATGGTGCTACGTTTGCTTGTTTACTAAATTTTTCATTTCGCCTAAAAGTTATTTCTTTGCCGTATCTGTACGAACTGGTTTAACAGGCGAACGCCTTCCACAAACATGAAGACGCGATAGGTGGATGAGCAAAGATCATTAGTACCTTAAAACTTCTTAGCCGCAAGCTCACAATCACTGCCAAGCTTACTAAGCGTCACATTTCTTTCTTGATGATCTTAGTAAAGCGTAGATACCCCCTTCGCGAAACGATCAAATAATTTTGCATGAGCTTACCTTGTAAACATAAGTGGGGCAATAGTCTCTTCGTAGGCATCGTTAGGAAAGGCTTTAAGAATTTTTCGACGCTATAATGCGTCTGACAATTAACTTTTCAAAAAACTGTCCTTCTATCAACCCTTTCCGCATTTTGAGATAAGCCTGAAAAGGTGGCATTATCATTAAGTACTGCTGTATTTCTTTGCGTACGGACGGTCGAGTGGCATCAATTTCTGCCCCTTTCTTTCCGTGCGTTATCTGAAGCCCTTTCCATTGGACGTAGAAGTTCAAATTACGCAACTTTTTCTACGAAGAATTGGCAAATGCCTTTGCATAGTTTCTCAAGGGCTCCTTGATGATGCATCGTCGCTTCCGAAAGAGCGTTGTCACGCGTTGTATGCTTTGTGGGCTCGATAAGCGGAGAGCTGCTTACTCTTTGAATAAGTTTGACTAGAAACTTCGACAAGCAGCGTAATTGCAAATTTCAAGTGCTCAGGTAGCAGTGTTGATTCACGGCATTGACGCGAACGACCGTCTGAATGGAGCATTGTCGTCTCGGCAGTTTTTACCAACTCACCTTCTCAAAACCGCTGCTACTCATCGCAGGACATTGTCGTTGCCTTTGTTCGACTTTCGAGTACCCCTGCAGCATACTACGCATACTTGCCGCTCGGCGTGGCCAACGGATAGCCAAGGGCGAGCACGAATAAATACAGGATTGTCCATTGTGGTACTCCGATGAAAGAAACCGTAGAATTGCGAGCACCGAACGGGATAACATTTTCATCCCGCCATTGCTTATTGAACAGGTACTCAGTTAACAACTCGTCAATGCGAAAAGGTGTCACTTCGAAGGCCAACACTGCTTGCTATCTGCTCTTGGCGGGACAGCGAATGATTTTTGCGACGGGTACAACGTCATCGTCTGCCAATACAACTGCGGGGTCGTCTGCCTTTCCAAAAGGCGGTAGTGCGCCAAGCCGCGCTTGTTGACTGCATCCGCTGACCATGGCCCCGATCGGGCAACGCTTGTCAAAATTATACCACCATATTCTGGACCGTTCAACCTTGGCCTCGTTGGGCAGCAAATAAGCAAAACAGCTCGCCAAACTCGGCCGTTCGAAAGGGCCACGAGAAAAGCGCAGCTTCCAGTTCAGCGCAAATATTGAACAAAAGTCGCCCCGGCCGCTTATTAGGGTTAAGCGCCCTTAATTAGAAGTAATAAGCAGCGGTAGGCCTAGAATTAAAAGATGCGCAGGTGACGCCAAGGAACAATATGCCCTAGCGGCAAAAAAAGCGAATTGTTGCCCACTGTTAGTGACAAAGGGTGCGGAAATACTTGTAATGAGGGAAAAAATCAAAGGCCGTCGAGCAACGGACATTGAGAAGCGCTACCCGTCGGCTGAGAAGAACACGTTTCGGAAATTCAGTTCAAGGTTTCATTAAGCGCGTCCTTAGCCTAAAGGAAGCGATTTTTTGGTCAAAGAATTATCGGAGATTAATTGAAGCCGAACTAAAAGCGAAAGAAAAACGACATCTTAGTTTTCTCTTTTTTTTCTAAACAATTCTTTGTACGTTTGCAAAGCAAGGAAGGTCGAGGGCAAGCAGATAGGACTGGCAATTTGCCGACTATGCATGTTTGCCAAAGAGCCAGCTGGCGCAGAGGAGAGAGCGGCCAAAGTTCTCTATTTTCAGCGTTGTTGAGCGGTGAATGAGGACAACTGTTTGCGCAACTGTGGCGACCGAAAATAAACTTTGCTCGCGTCCGAGTTGAGGACACAGCAATTGGGGCCACCATAAGGAACCGGTTTTTCCGGGAACTCCGCGGGGACACAGAGGACAACCGACAGCAAGAATAGCAACAGCGGCCGACCGGCGGACGGTGCTAGTGACCCGCAGGTTGTTATAAGGCACTTAATGAAATACCAGATCGTTCGGTAATTCGACGCACGCGCACAGTGGGCGGTTTTGTGTTCATCGCTGTCGGTTGCGAGTGCGCTGCTACTTTTCGTTCCTTCTGTTCGTGTTAAGCAGCAAGCTGACAAAATGTCGAAAGTCGCCAAGGAGACTCAGCAAAGTTCCCTGCTGGACATACTAAAAATGAAGATGCGTCAGGCTCGCGAGGAGGCCGAAAACGCCAAAGATGAGGCGGACGAAGCGAAACGCAAGTTGGAGGATGAGCGCAAAAAGCGCGAGGAAGTACTTTCCTTTTAATTCTTCTTTATTTTTCTCTACTTCTTGTCGTCGTTCGCCATTACGGCCCAGTGCGGACTCGAAAAGGGGTTTACGGAAATTTTGCCACCGTCCTTTCTTGGCTGTGAACAACGTTTTCCTTATTGATTTCACTTTCGCCCTGCCTTCTGGACAGCATACAAACGGGGCAGACTTTGCTGGCTGACAAAACAGAATTTCTATTGTTTGTTTCCTACTTTTCAGGCCGAAGCCGATGTAGCAGCATTGAATAGACGCATACAGTTGCTGGAAGAGGACCTTGGGCGAGCCGAGGAGCGCCTAAAGATTGCTACCGAACGACTGGAGGAAGCTTCAAAGGCGGCCGATGAAAGCGAACGGTGAGCGACCATTTTCGAACTTTGTTCCAAAATTACGTGTTGGGGCGGTCCCTTCGGTCCCCAATGGAGACGGCGTTGCTCTGACCAATTGCTATTCTCTACTAGCGACCGCAAGTCCATGGAGACTAGGTCGATGCAGGACGAAGAGCGGGCTAACATTTTAGAGCAGCAGGTCCAGCAGGCCAAAGTGATCGCCGAGGAAGCCGATCGAAAATACGAAGAGGTAGAGTGTGCACACTTTTCAAACGGAAAAGTGCAGTATTGTATTTAGCTCAATTTTCGGGTTCCCCTGACTTACCCCGCTCCTTTACCTATCTCCTTACTTCGCTGTCCCTGTCTCTGGCACCTCTAAAGCAATTGCCTGTGCCTTTCACTTCCTCTTTTTCTCCCCTTTCGCCTGAAGGCCCCATGTTGGCTAATATTTGCATGCAGAGTTCGCAAGGCGTTAGAGAATCGCTTCGAAATGGAAGATGACCGGTCCAGTCAGTTGGACATGAAGTTGCGCCAAACGATGGGCATGCTTCAAGAGATGGAAAACAAATACGAAGAGGTAGCCGGTTTTGTTAGCCCGTTTTGCCGACGTCCCCACGGCACGATTTTGCATGCTCGTTCAGTGGTCGGCCACCTTTTTCTCTCTCTTTTTTTTTACTTTCGTTCCTTTGACCTTTTGCTCCTTTGCAACACCTTTCTTGTCACCTCGCATGAGTCAGCGTGGCTTTAAGGCATTTTTGTGTTTGTTTTTTTTTGTTGGCCGTCTTTCTCTACGCTCGACGTTGTTGCCCCCGCGCTCAGCCGGTCACTGTCTTGCCTATTCACCCTCTGTTTGACAGGTCGCTCGCAAGCTGGCTATTGTCGAAGCGGAACTTGAACGCGCCGAGGAGCGTGCCGAAGCCGGCGAAAAGTAAGCACCTTTGTTGTCTATCCAACCTCGGCTCGTTAAGCTCTCTCTCTCTTTACTGGTTGCTAGTTGCCTAGCATTATAGATTTTCAGGCCCAAATGCATAATCAATGCGTTTCATCTTAAATCTTTTATTTTCCAATTTTAGCAAGATTGTCGAACTGGAAGAGGAGCTGCGCGTCGTCGGCAACAATCTCAAATCTTTGGAGGTCAGCGAAGAGAAGGCTCTGCAGCGTGAAGACTCCTACGAGGAGCAAATCCGCGTCCTGTCGCAGCGTTTGAAAGAGGTAAGAAGCGGTCGAACTGTGTGCCATTAACTTGCTTGTTTCGTTGCTCTTTTATTAGGCAGAAACACGCGCCGAATTTGCCGAGCGATCCGTTCAAAAGCTCCAAAAAGAAGTGGACCGTCTGGAAGGTAGAACTGCTGTTTAGAATATGCGCATCGACGACAGCTGCGTTTGCATGCTGTTATGCAAGGCCGTGTCTCGTCGTATACGAGCTTTCTATGTTGCAACTGACCATCTGACGATGGGCAACCCGAGGTCGATCCTCCCGTAGTGTCTCAATTGGCGGGGGTCCCTTTATTCGAATTCTTTGGTTGCATCGCGTCGTGCTAATTGAGCCCTTTGAAACTAGGTGACATCTTGCAAACTTCTGGGTGAATAGGCTACACGTTCATTTGGTAGCCGTTACTTTTTTCAAAGCTATGTTCTTTAGGTCATTAGTTTTCTCTGGCGGGCCTAAGCGTTGGCAGCTGGTCAACTTTAGACAATGTCTGCCCTTACACCTATTGCTCACGCTGTTATGTCGAATGTAAGGCTGAGTCATTAGGGCTCGTTCGAAGCCTGCGTGGGTATTGCCTTGTCACTTTTTGAAAATACTAACGCTATAGGACGACAAAATCTGCATTACTAATCATTGTAGCATACTGCTCTGCCAACCTATTTTGTTTAACATTTCCAATGAGTTTATCGGTTTTTGTTTATTCTTTTTAAAAAAGCAACGAAACTGGCATTCCTAAGGAACTAGCAGACGTAGCCACGAAAGCGTACGATTTCTTCTCTACCTTTGTACTTAAGGTTTATTATGACAAGTGAAGCTTCAAGGTGCAAACGAGTGACTTTTATATGTTAGACTTATTTGTGATAAAAGTACGACGCTTCAACTGGGCGGGAATTTTTTTTCAGCGGTAAAAGGACGTGTAGTCATTGTATCTTTTTTCTTCCAAAGATATTTTTGCTCCTTTTCATTCGTTCATTTTGCCAGATGATTTGCTGATTGAAAAGGAACGCTGTCGTCACTTGACGGAAGAAATCGAGCTTACAGTTCAAGAGATACAAACTAATTAGTCGGCGGTTTACGTTTTGTTCGGTTCTTTGCGTCTTTGTCGGTCCCATTTTTTAAAAAGCTTTCACACTTTGAGGCGCTGCCATATTCACTTCCCTTTTCTTCATTCTTCTTCTTCTTTCTGTCGACCTATTGTCGTACCTTTTCGACCATGTTACGCACTGCCGTAGTTGCTTGGCGATCCATTTTTCTCCTCTTCTCTCTTTCTCTTTATCTATTTCTCCCTTGCGGTTCAGTTGTAGCGATAAGCCGGTTTCGCAATTATGGTTCCGTCCATTTTCTCCCTCTCTTTTCTTCTTCCTTTCATTCTTTGCAGCGTTAGCTGGATCGGTCGATTTTTTTGCTCGCCTTCTTTGTTAGTGTTTTGTTGATGCTATTTTTCCCGTCTGCTCTGCTGGTGTCGTCTGTAAACGCTGCTTTAGATGATGTAACCAGTCAGCGGGCGACAACGCAAGCCTTGTATGAAGCGATACAGGAGGCTGCTGCTCAATGATATGCATTCTCTTTTTGCCTATCCTTCAAAAAAACAGAGAGTTGGTTGTCTCGTTTTTCCTTTCGTAGAAACTGCTTATTTATTTGTATCAGTGTAGTTTGGAGGCAAACTTTTAAAAAAATTGCATGCATAGCAAGCATGTTGGCGCCGCCGCTGTCTGTGTATGTGTGTGTATGTGAACGCGTTGCTCAGTGCCGATGCCGCTGTCGACCGCTTCTCCCTCTTCACGCTTCTCCCTTACCGTAGACGAGCTGGTGCTGCAAGAGACGAGCACGAAACTATCGCCAGACGTGTCGGCCTTTGACCGATAACCATCCTGTCTGTCAACTTCCCCGTTCTTTGTTCCCAGCTTGCCCAGAACTTAGTCCATTCGGCGTTGTTCCATTTCGTTAGCGTCCCAAGCTGCTCCTACAATATCTGTCCACGTATATCCACTTTTTTGTCGGCTTGCAATGAATACAAGTTGCATAGTTCTCCAGTAATCTTTTTTCCTGTTTGCCAAACGGTACACGGCATTTATGTACGTGTCCATTCAAGCATATATGATCATGAGCCATTCAACGTATTGCAATTCACTTCTATCATACGCTGTCTCGTTCCCCCAGTGCATCCCTTGTCGTGCAAGCGTTTACCAGTGACCTTCCTTTCTTGCTATTGGCGACATCAACTGGAATAGTAAACTGTGGCTTACTTGATATCCTCAGCGGTATACAACCGTTTAGCCTTATTTTTGATTTTATCCTATTTGCATAATTGGTTGTTGATCCCCAAAAATGGTAGCATATTTGCCAACACGCTGTACGTATGCCAGAGTTGGTCGCGCAGCAAAGGAGCGCGTTTCCATACCTGCTAGAAGTCCGTAGTTGACTTCAACGTGGAATGAGCCCATTTTTTATGCCTAATTTTATGCTCTGTTGGTCTTATCGAAAACGGCTCGCGTGTTGAAAAAAGAACAGGTTTGGAGAGTCTTCCTTGCAAGCCTTGTTTGGTCATGCGCTGTGTTAAACGCCCCCTCCCCAAAGGGTTGTTTGGATAGGTTCATTTCTTGGTGGCTTCTTCGAACTTTGGACATTATTGCGCAGCGGAAAATTTGCATTTATGGCGTTGCGGATTTAAGGCGGATTGCGTGGGATAATACGCTTTTACGGAAATAGAGAAAGATGCGTAGCCCTTCTTACGAGCTATTTATCTCCAGCGATCATTGGGCGAAGCGGTCGTCAATGGGGTCACTAAGAGCGGCAGAAGCTTTTGCGCTTTCAAAGAGGGGCAAACCGATGTTCTGTAGCTCTATGCTTGTACTATCACATGCTGAAATTTGCATACGATTTGAAGCACTATCATTTGACTATAGTACGTTAGTCCCATGAAGAGATCTCACTGTATTATAGCAAATAAGGCGTAGAACCGTTTTGAATTGTTGCCACCGTTGCTTAGCGGTTCAAGCGGTCTGGCCAAACCAGGTCTGTATACCAATTAAGGCGGCGATTGGCGAACTGCCTATTTTAAACGAGCAAGTTCTGCCAACAATTGTACAGCTTTTTTAGGGCATAAACACGCAAAGTTTTGCCTTCGTAACGTCTCCAGGTGCGCATCTTATTGCGCGTTTTTCGTCTTCCGAACAAAAGAGCTTACAGTTGTGCGTATATTCAGCTTTGTTCAATTTCGAACTATTACAAGGGCGAAAGCACGAAATGGAGCAGTGTACGGTCCCGCATTAGCGCGTTGTGAAAAACGTCGACTATACAGGAATGAAACTCAAGCTTAGCGGGTGGATCCGCTAATGATTGTCAGGTACATTCGTTAAACGTAGAGTCAACGCTTTTCTATTAGTCCAAACAGTAGTTCAGAGACTTGAGCTAAATCCAAACGAGGTTTTAACCATTTGACAATAGTCGGAAGAGGGATGCAAGCAAATTTCTGTTCACCTAGATGGCGCTGCTATTTGCGGTCGCCATGCCAAATAACTTGAACATTTGAAAGTACTGGTTTTTGCTCGTAAAGGCTGATAGCTGCGCAAACTTGCGACGAGCCAATAAATTTCAAGCCTGAAAGCTTAGGTTCAAATGACAAGCGACTGGACGGGTTGCATAACCAACTTGGGGCAATATAAAGAAGATTTGCTTACATACTAACGACGCATGTGGGTGACACTGTTTACTAAAGCTGAAGTAGTGACATCAAGGCTAGACAACAAATTGCCTTGCATAGAAGCGGCCGTTTTGCCAAGATATGCAAATGAAAAATCAAAACCAGGACTTTGATTGATCTGGACAAGTTGTTCTTGAGCAAACACCGTTCTCCTTGATCAGCAGCTTTATTTTGCATTTAAACGCTAGCGTTGGCGGTTGAAAGCCAAGCGAAAAGGCGTGACACAGCAAACCCGCTTCGAGATCACCGGTGTAGGTGATTTCGGGAACGATGGACGGTTCGGTGGTGCAGCCGTTGGAATCGATGATTGTATAGGCCAGTCGGTCATTACCAACGCTGCAATTGTGAACCGCAATGCAGTAGAGCTTTTGAGACTTCGTCGCTGTATTGCATTTCCACTTGTGGTAGAGCAGATCTCCAATAGACGCTACGCTTACCTCCGGCCCGCTGGGACCGCCAGCATGGACGGAGTACTCGCAATGCGGTTCGGGAAATACTGCATACGGTAGCTGGATGATAGCAGATTCTGGTATTTCGAAATCCTCCGTTTTGTGCCTTTGAAGATGTTGTTCTGCTATTTCTTGTCTTGCTGCTCCGGTGCAAAGCAAGAAAGCGAATGACAAAACCGCTAGGACGGCACTATCTAACCGTACTAAGCGTTGGTGCCAAGTGAACATGGCAGACAAATTCTTCATCAAGGCTACTGCAGTATGGCAATTGATCTGTGCCAATGAAGAACATTCAACATATTGTCATATTGGCAAGGAATCAACAGCACTGTCGGTCACCACCGTGCCAAGGTCAAAGGCATTGAAGCGACCGTCAATGCGTCTTAACTTACCCTATTTTTCTTTGTGGTCATTCGTCTGATCTTCAGGTGAGACCGAATCTGGCGATATTCATTTAATGAATGACAATATGGACGTCTAGTTGGCTCCCTTAAGTATCGCTTGAGGTCAGCTTTGTCGCGTTCCCATTCTGTCATTTGTGTGCATCGCAAAGAAACTTGAGCTCTGGTTTTCCATCGCGAAAAATTAATTGTTACCTAATTCGGCGGTATACACCTGAAAAATGCGGCAAAACTGAAGCCAGGGCGAAAACAGCTGCCTCGTCTCTTGAAAGTTATCGTGCAAGTACAAGCTGCTTCGTCTGTTGTATTTTTTTAAAAAATCGTTATCCGCATCCGGCTGGATGAAGAGAGATGGTTACGGTTTACTTGCAAGCTTCAGCGCGCGCTGCCGCAAAAACAAGATCGCAGTATGCCCACTATCCATTTGTGCGACGCGACCAACTAGTCGGCAAACAGGGCAATTCTTACCCTAATTTCCGAAACAACTTGATGTTGTCTTCGTTATTTGGCAATTGCATGCCTGGCGGATAGAATCACCTTTCAATTGAATTTCTTTATGAGACAACAAAGACAAGAAGAAACCAGCAGCTACTTGAAACTTGAATTTCCATGTGCCGACGTTTTAAGAAGTTGATTAAGAAGGCGATATTCCAAGTGGAGCAACTGAACGCCAACTCAGTCGAACTGTCATTTCTAACCTTTTGATAAGAGAAGAACATTTCGGGGAATATCTTTGACTTTCCACTAATAAGATATCAGCGTAGATTGTTAGCTATCACCACGTAATCAGTGTCTTGCTTTTAGTTCAACTTAAATGCGTTCTTCAACAGTGAAGAAGTGCTTTTGAGCTTTCCTTCTCTATTATTCTAAGTGCTTTATTAATATTAGCACGTCCCGTGACTGTACGTCTAGGTGATGCAATGGAATTTCGATTACCCAAATGCGGAGGCGAAAAATGGCACATTTACGGAACGAATAACTGATGTTCAAGTTGCAACCCATCACATGCTGTAGGAACTGGTTTTCTTTTTCGAATACATTAAGTTTGAACTGCTCTTGCTTTTCTTATAACCTGAAAAATCACTATCCGAACAAACTGCTCCAATAAAGTGGCATGATTCAACGCACGTCAGACGTAGCAACTTTCGTTGGCAGACGGTACTTGGTCATCTTCAGATCGTTAGGAAGCCTTAGTTGCAGCAAGGGTAAAATTGACAAAAAGATGAAATGTGATTACGAAATTACGGCTTTTAAACAACGAATGATGAAGGCATAATTGAATTTATTCCAAGACGACCGGGCTTAATTGAGGGACGGAAGGGCCCTCCTTCAAACAATGAAGCATTTCTGCATCCGGAATGATTGCTTTGAAAGGCAAAAGAAATGCGATTCGTGACGACTTCTGCGCCACCTAGCAACTGAGAAAGACAAGCATCTTTAAACAAATTTCGTCGACAGATTTTCCAGAACGAAAAGGTTGCCACTTTGATATACTCATATCGCTTAATTCAAATGCGGTTTATGCATATATGAAGTTGTCTTTAAAGAATAAAGCTTAAGACAGTTTGAGAAAGAGGCGAAGTGTTAAATAGATAAGCTCTCGATTATCCGAACCGCCCCTGCGACAATCAGTGCGAATAATCGAGGATTTACCGCAATTCTCTGCCCTCTGCAAGGAATTTATTACATATAGTCCTTTCAGTCATGTAAATTTTCAAAAATTTGCACGTTTCTACCACGCTGCTCTGAAAATGGATAAACGGCAACAAATTTACATTTCAAAATTGCTAAACATTCAAAAAGTGAAATGCAGACTGCCAGATGAAGGGATACAAAAGTATTAATGTTGCGTACTTTAAAGCTATCATGTAACGGAAGCCTTGGCAACTACCTGAACGCGGGAAAAGACTTTACAATAGAAGGCAGCCAGTGCCTCAAATGCTCTAATCATTATTTTAAGAAAAAGGAAAGGAACATAGTTTTTAACAGAAATTTTGAAATGACGATTATGCATATGCAATCAGCTGCCGCAAGTTGAAACAACAAAGTACAGTGCATGCCAAAACTGAATAACTGATTTCCCTACTAAGCGTTTCAAGTCGGCACATGCAAAATTGCTTTTCTTCTTAGCCTTTGAGTTCTACGCGTCACTGATTAGTTATGACGTAATGATGTGGGCAACAGTGATTCGCTATGCAGCTGAATTTTGGCTTTAAAAATTTGGCGGCCAGTTAGCCCTTCAAGTAAAAAAGCTGAAAGTGTTACGCTTTCGTAATAGCTGGCTTGAAGTTACGCCTATTGCAAACGCAATGGCTAAAATATTACGCTAAATACAAAACGACTAAAAGCAAAACATTTGCATATTCCACCTAAATTATCGGCTCCTCGAATGAAGAGTCGGCAAGCGTTCAGTTTCCTTCGGATGAAATCAAAAACTTCTAATTCTCACTTTTGAGCAATACCACTAAAGCCGGCTGATACTACGGAATTGTACAGACAAGAATAACTAACGACCTTTGCATCAATATAACCGCTGTGTATTTGTCTGGGAATAAACAACAAAGCGTCGCTGGCTGTACGCGCACGTTTTTCTATGTTAACATTTTCCGAACGCAAATTACGATGGCATAGTCGCAGACGGCTGTTACATGAAGATCATTAACCTTTAAATAAGTTCCACTCGGAGATAAAAAAAAAGGAAACGACTGCACAAACCGCAAAGTGGCATTTCTCGTTCAGAAAGGTGCTTTAATATGAAAGCTACCTGAAAATCATTTTAAAGTAACTACCCTTTGGAAGCAACTTTGTTATTTCGCTATTTTGTGATTGGCGTCACACGCTCATCGCCTTCTGGCGACGAGCGTGTGACGCTAAAGCTTTCTAGTTTGCAAGCAAGGTACAGATACATGGTAGAACGGCCGGAAGAACAAGCGTTAACCAAATTCTTGTATTAATACCTTCCTGCCTCCATCGAACAAAAGAACGAAGTAAGCGTGTTTTCTAGGCAATATGAAGCTGATAAATTGGCGTTTTTACAGGAACTTAAACAACTAAATACCGTGTGCATATAACGGAACAAGATATCTAATGAAGCAAAAATCCATTGCATCAGAAATGCTATAATACAAGGGAATCGCATAAGCATGCCACACGACGAATATTTTAACGAACTGCAGGATACTATGTCAAGAAAGTCTACCGAGGTTCACGTTTCGCTTAGCTCTGTATAAACGTGTTTGAAATAAACCGTCATTAATCCCAATATTATTGGTTATTGCAATCATGTATCTAACTCTTAAGCTGAAATGAACTGTAATATGCTTGGGCAACGTCAAGGCTTTTTAGTGAAAGTATGACCCAACTGCGTTGCACTTGCACCAAAAATCTATAGAAATAACCTTTTGGAGTTTGCCATACTTAATCTGATCCTTTACCCGTAGAAAAAGGCTGAAGATAACTGGACTAGAAATAATATTAGAAGATCATTTCTTAGGACTGATAAAATCTCAATGCTTAAAGCAAACCTTGCGTTGACTTCACTTACCTTCATTTAAGCAAAAGAAATGTTAACAACTTTGCATTAACCTTTTGCTTGTGCACTGCTTGCCAAACAAACCGTCGTCAAAAACTTGTTACACATTCATAGCACTTTCCCATCAATCCGCAAACCCAATAAGCACCTGTGAATACGAAGACGGATAAGGATAGATATTTTCCTTTTGAGAAAACAGCTTTGTAAATACAATAAAAGATATTCACTCAACAACGTGTTCCATCTGGCGCCTCTTGAGCGCATAATCGATTGTAGGAGCTCCGAAAAATAATGAAGTTCGATTATCTTCGAGAAAGTAGTTGAAAGATGCCAAAACCGTAGGCAATATGCTTTTTAAAGTCAATCCGCGAATGTTGGAAGGTCAAACAATTCTGGTTTGAAATGCAGCAATGAATCTAAGCAAAGTGTAGCCTTATTCCGATCTTCCGCGCTCACACGAAAGTCTGGCACCATCACTACTTGCATACCGGCTCGTAATGCCGCTTCGACACCGTTCGGAGAATCTTCAAACACCAGAACAGCCGATGGGCATTTGGGAGGTGGAGAAAAACGTTGGCTGCAAACTTCGAAACACTGCGGATCCGGCTTGCCGCGAGTCACGTCAGGATCGTCCGGAACAAATACGCAATGCTGAAGCAGATCGAAAATACGCGAATGATTTTTCGTCTTCAACTGGTAAAAGCGTTTGCTCGAACCAGAGCAGAGGGCCATAGGTACATTGGCCTTGAAGAAATGTGCAATCAGTCGATGGGCGCCAGGCATCAGAGACGAAAGCGGGAATAATTCTTCCAAGTAACCGCTCATCTCTTTTTTCACCTGTTCAACAGTCATCGGCAAGTTCATTTCATTTACTAAAATTTGATAGGCTACGTTCTGCGAACGTCCCATCATTTTTGATTTCACATCCCACGTAAGCTCTTTATTATATTTTTTTAACAATCGGTTGTGCGCCTCCGTGTACTGCACCTCTGTATCAAGCAACAGTCCATCCAAATCAAAAATAACGTGCGTCGCAGGTTGAGTCATGTGGATGCTTTACGCATGCGCGCAGAAACACACCTTTGAATACTAAAAATGAAAAGTTAAATGAAAAGCGCACTTTCACCGAAACACTGAGAAACAAGTACAATTACAAGTAGTGCACAAGCATACATTGGCATTACTTCCTTTACATTCAACGCTCATACAAGCCTGAATGAGTTTGGTGAACCAAGTGCAAAATCGTTACGGGAAGCATATATCGAACTTTTCTCATTTATACATTATATTTCCAAAGTTTTCTTATTTTTTGTATATATTTGCATAAATACGAGAAAACCAAAGAAAAGGAATCGTAACATTGAAGCCAGCGAAGTTCTTCTACGTCTTACTGACTTTTTAAGAAACTTTGACGCAAACCATTAGTCGTGAGCATAAACTTTTCTGGCCAAATTCGAATATCAACATATTGGAAAAACAAGTAGCAAAAACACTGCTTATGCTTTGCCATAGTGACAGAAGCTAGCTGGCTTTGGTCCAAAGCAGTCAGCCATCCGTTCTCGGAAATCTTCAACATTAGGTACTTGCTACCCAGGCAGGAAAATTATGACGTCATTCAACATGCCAAGCTCGGACATTCGGGATGGTACAGAATCTTCCACATTTTATGGAAATAACCAGCGTCGAAAAGCAAGTTTGCTGGATATTCACAAGACGACAGTGCAACGACATTTTCGTATGCCTGCATCATGCCTGCATGGAGATAAACCAAGCCATTGTGTAGCAGGTGAGACTGTTGAAGCGCAAGCATAATAGCAAGTACTTACAATCACGTAATATAACGAGACTATATCAGCTGAAACTTAGCAACATGAATAGTGGACACATTACCAAACTATCCTTTGCATCTATCTACTGCTTAAGGGGCAAAAAAAGCGGAATATGTTCGACCCTTTTGGATTGCAAAGTTATCGAAACGAAACTTCAGTCGACTTCAATAGATCATGAACAATTAGGGTAACCCTATAGACCAGTGTTTCTCAACGTGGGCCCTGGGGCCCCCTGGAAGATTTTAGGGGAGCCCTGGAAGCCAGGGGGCCCTGGAAGCCAAGGGGCCCTGGAGGATAATGCGGCAGGACATTGTCCCAATAAACGGTGGGCCCTTACAAGGATTAGGGGGGCCCTGACAAGGCCTAGGGGGTCCCTGACAAGGCCTAGGGGAGCCCTGGGGCAAAAAAGGTTGAGAAACTATGCTATAGACTCTAATGCGGTTAGTATGCGAAGTTATTCCTACGGAATAGTAAGAGCAAAAATTTTCACTTATTTTACTCTGTTGGCGCTGCTACATTAAGTATACGCTTTTTTGACGAAACAGTTGAAACAACCTTCAATTAGTATATCACGTTTGATGGATGATCGTAGCGAATAAAAAACCGGTTGCACAGATCAGCTCTCAGTGCGCGTACAAAGGAAATGCAACGAAGAATATTCGAACTTACCAACGAAACCGTAAAAGCTGGGCAGCTACAGGGAAACATAACGTTCAATTTTGATTTCGATCGAGCGGGATAAAGAACTGCGCTTTAATGCAATTTTACTCAAAAACGAAGCCGTGAAACTAACAAAACTCCAAAACGCATATCAACCTTCGGAGGATAGCACAAAATAATTAGGTACTAGCATGATACAGTAATGTTCGCTAATGATTTTAGATTTAGAGAGTAAAGGCGAAGATTCAAGCTAGTGCTGCTTCGGCAATTTTGCCTGTCTGTCATAATAATGCCCACGAAATTGCAAAGATATATCACCAAAAACATTACGTGCAATTTCAAAATGGAATTACGGAATACCTCCCACAAAATGGTTTATTGTTTGTACCTAAGCATCAGAAGTGTACGGTCATAATGTTTGCTGATGTGTCCTTTTTTGAGGATGGCTGCGCAGAATTGTTTGTACGTCTTTGAACGTCGGTCGCCTAAGTTGATTGTTGGTAAATGCGATCAAGTGTTCGGTTTTTTTACGAAATATGCCAAAAATGTAAAGCGTTGATGCACTGCTGCTTGCTATGAGCTTATGGTTTTGGTGCTGCTGATATTAGCCTATTCCCAAGGCCGGAGAAATATTTAGAGCTATGCAGCGTTAGTGCTACTTTGCAGCGGTTGGTTGTACCGTTTATTTGTTGGAAGGAACAGAAAGTATGGCCGGTGCTCGAACGATCGAAGCTCCTGAACAACGGGTACGTTTTTCTACTATACTGATGTGAAACCACCAGCTCTCCTTCCTAGTTAAACTTCTTGTTTTTTGTCCACACTTTATTACGCCCTTTCTTACGAATAATTTTTTTTTAGCTCGTCTTTTTTGTAGGAAATAATCGCTGGGTTACGTTTCGGCGATCGTACCGCGAAGATACGGCACCAACGATACAGAGTTTATTCATCCAAAAGATATTTTCATGATACAAATCGCATTGTGTTGGTTTTACGGGAAAACAAGAAGTCTTAGAGACGTTGGAACTTCAAGCCGTTCCGTTACGAGAAGATATTTTTCGGTATATACGGACTTGTGTACAGTATGTTTCTTTTTGTTGGGCAAAAAATCTTTTTAGTTCCAGTGCTTTCAGGTTTCGGCCGCAACTCGTCTTCAGCGGACAGACCAACAGAAAATATTCTCCGCTTAAAGATTGAACTTCTTTAGTAACGTAAAGCGAGTTTCATGGCGTTAGTTATAGTTTTTCCCGTTGTTTCGATGGTGAGAAGTAAAAGTAAAAAAACTTCTAATCGTACGCGAATGAATTAACAGAATTTTCCAAGCTGACCATATCCTGTCGTCGCTACGGAACTCTGTTAATTCATTCGCGTACGATCAGAAGTTTTTTTGCTTTCACTTCTCACCATCCAAACAACAAGAAAAGCTATAACTAATGCCATGAAACTCGCTTTACGTTACTAAAGAAGTTCAATCTTCAAGCGGAGAAAATTTTTTTGTTGGTCTGTCCGCTGAAGACGAGTTGTGGCTGAAATCTGAATTCTCCGGGATCAAAAGGATTTTTTCCGCTCTAATAAAAGGAAGGATACTGTAAATGAAAGTCTGTATGTACCACGAAATTCTATCTGCCCGTTATGAAGAGCCGCTGCACTCGGCAGGTGAATGTGTTCTGACGATATGGAAAACTGGAGAGTCGAATGGGACCCCTTGGCTTTGGGGTGCCATTTGTACATGCATTGTTGCGATCGCATCGACGAAGTAATCCTAAGATATTCCCATCGCTGTTAGCTATGTGGACTGGAACCAGTTCTTTACCAACCTTTACGATATTATCAGCATGGGTGCTCCGGTGGGACTGCACATGCCAGCAACGTCACTTGGTTTCCTCCAATACAATTAATTTTACGATATTTAAATAGCCGCCGTGAGTAGGCGGCTTTACTCCAGTTCCAGCGAAGTGTGGCGAAATATAGTGAACAAAGCCAGAGGGCTTATTTTGTGCCACCGCTTGTCGGAGCGTTGACGGCAAAATGATATGGTGCCGTTTGGCTTGATGACACGAATGCCTCAAGCTCGAGAAGGCTGTGTCTTGGAGGGTCGAAGTTGACATGCCAAGACTCCGACGTGCAGTCACCACCGGGAACGCTTCGGAGGAATTCGCTACGCTGCTCAGTAACTGGTGAGAGCACCTAGGTGAAGACGGAAGATATGCGCGAACTCCTCCGACACCTTACAGAGGAGCTCCGTCCGATTCTGCTGAAGTATTAAATCCTGTTACTTTTTTCCCGGAATAGCCTAATCGCCAACGTTTGCGAAAGTAGTACCTCTGCGAGTTCAAGTGGCGTCGTTGTGTAAAACCTGGTGATGACTTATCTGAGAAGATAATACACCAAGTTGCTGCGTATTTCCCAGCCGACTGAACATTCCCTATCCACGTATATCCAAGTGAACTTGCGTTGTTTTTTTCAGTGTATTCTTATCTTTATTGGTGCGCGCTTTTGAAAATTAAATTGTTTGTTATTATTGCTCTTTAGTGTCCGTGAGTTCGCCAAGCGAAACTGCTCAGTTTTTCTATTTTAACTGAAAAGTTAAAATCTCTGAGACTACTTGCAGTTGGTCTGTGGTTAAGCAGCCCAAACGCTATAAAATAAACTTGTTACGGCTCAGTGGCTTCTTACGGCGTGTTATTGCAGTAACCGATTATGAGTTTTCACAGTGCTACGACAAAAAAGGAGAATGCTGCCGTAGATGGTCACTATTCGCTCAAAGATGAAGCAGGATCCGCCGCAGTGCGTGTGACGTCAATAATTGGTTATTTTTTGATTTTTAGAAATTTACATTCATCACGTTTATTACTGCAGTCTTTCATTATGAACAGTCGCCCTATTTTCGACCTATTGCGAAATCTTACTATTCTTTGGCTTCAACTAAAATTTAGTCAAGTACTAATGTATTACGGTAATATCTGCTGTCGAATTCGAAGTATTTTTCCAAAAATCACCAAAAAAATTCATTAAAGGGTAAAGAAGATGCATTCGTTTCGTTAATATACAGATATAAAGTTAGAAGGCGCACTGCAATGCGTTTTCTAGTGAGTGCAGGCAAAAAGTGGTTTACGTAAATAAATAACACAAAAAAACGCAAAGATAGTTGTGTACCGTATAACTGTCGCAAGAAAGTTTCCATTCCCTTTACTATCGTGCAAATTTTAAAACTGTTTTATAATCGACTCTTCAACTCGCATAGCTGATAAAGCAAAAGTAAATGCGCGTAGTCTCATTCGTAACAAAGCCTGAAATGCTCTTTTTGTTTTCAGACCGTCCTTGAAACCAGTTACAGCCGATAACGTTTTTGCGCGTCAGTATCTTTTCGCTGCAATGACCATTTTTGAAAATGGAGTTGCAATCAATGCGACCAGAAAGATTCGCCTTGTACAACTCGGACCGTCTACTATTAGACGGATAATTTTTATCTCAAAAATATGTTAATTCCAGAACGCACATGACGTGTCATCAGCCTAAAAGCGATGCTAAAATCTGATAATTTTATGTTCGTGAAATCATTTTCCCTTTGGAAGAAGGAATAAACTTTAGAAAATGATTCGCAACACCATTCTTAGAACCACATCTGTTTCCTTTGTTAGACGAAACTCGCAATTACGTATTGATTATTAGTACTATCGATGGGAAGCGCTAAAAAAGGTTTGTGCTTACCAAATAAAAATTGCAGATAGGCTTAATATAAGTCAAAGCTTTATTTTAAAAGTTTCATCCGCCAACTTAGTCAGTACTGAAGTCGAAAAGAAGCTGGGTTCTGCAAATGGCAAAATTACTCAATTGGACAAGTAGACTTTGAGCAATCGCGTTTGACAATGTTAAAAAATTTGACTTTAGAAACACATTGAGTCTATACGTTACGAAATAATACGACGAAGTTGAGGAGTTGAAGAATTAGGATAACCTGCAAATCATCTTAAATTCGACTGTATTTGTCGGCATTGTTTTAAACAACTTCAGTTTATTTGTACTGCTTGTTGAATTTTACAAACCGCGAAAAAATGACTGAATAAATAGGGACTTAGTTGCAGGCATCCATTTTTAGCTTCAGCGTGAAAATGTTTGCTGCATCTTGTGCAACAGTAGTTGCGGATGAGTAACGAGGCAACATTCCGCACGTTTCAAACGGTTCGGCAAGATTTTACCATCGGTAAACTGTGGGATAAATTTACGCGTTTGCAACACGATTCTTACATTTCCTAAAACGTTTGGCCCAGTGCAGCGCTGCCTTCTTCAGACCGCATTTCTCATCTTTTGTTTCTAGAAAGCAAATGTTATAGAAGCGAAATGTAACACATTTACTTGCGCTACATGAAAGGTAATTAAGCTGTACGGTAGCGGGAAACGCTGAAGAACGTTTGGAATAAACCTTTTGTGTAAAACATTGATTGCGTAAGCTTGTGGCAGTAACGTCAAGAGAAAAAGAGAAACTTGTTGAACATTTCTCATCGATGCAACAATAGTATCTTCAATAGTAGGCTTTTTGCGACCTTCTTCCCGCCGGCTTTCGCCCGCAGGGGCAACATCAATCTGCGAAAATTTACATCAGGGAATTCCTGCGAACATTTCACTTTTCAACGACTTGAATAAATTGGAGTTGAGCCAATTAATTTCTCGGATAAACGAACCTGTCAGCCGAAATCTAAAGCCGACTAAAGCATGGTTACTTTGCCGAGCAACGACAATGCTTAACAAAAACTATCCGAATTTCCCAACACCTAATTCTTTCTGCGAAGCGACCAAACAGGCAATGGCTAAAGCTCGGTAGAGAGCAAGCATGGAACCCTTTTTCTTTCTTTTTTCTCAAAAAGTCTATTCGCGCTTTTTAAATAAGGACATACAATTAGGTGAAGGGGAAATAGGAGCAAAGCAAAAAACAAAAATAAGCGTATTGATCCATTCTTTCACGAAACGGATTGCTGCTCTCTGAAGATTCAATTCAATGAAATGCTTACTGTTTATTTTATCTTTCATACCACTGCTCCTCCTGAATACGTAAATTCATATTTTATTTTATTTTATCGCTTTACAAGACTACAACACCATTATTACTATTACTACTAAACGCTGATCGCGAGATCAAATCCTGAAAGCGCTGAGTTATTTCGCAGCAGTAAAATGGGCCCAAGTAACATGTTTCGGATACTCGTTAGAAAACACCCAATATTTTATCTTATTTAAGAAAACGGAAGAATAGAGGAAAACAAGCGATGTCGGGCATACAGTTCGACTCGAACTCAAGACGAAGCTAAACTAGCAAAGGTCAGTCCACGTATGCTTAACCAGCCTGCCGACGCTACAACAATGAATGCAGTAGCGAAAAAAATGGTACAATCAATAAAATATTAATAATATAAATAAGTGAAAAAAAACTTTTTTACGGTGTTAACCCGTTTTTGTATTTATAACGTTTATTGATGTTAATAATAAACGTTTACCACGAAGCTTTTGGGTTCCGCCTGGACCCGTCTTCAGCTTGAAAAACATCATTTCCGCCATCGGGCTGCTCCCCCTGATCGCAAGCTCTTCTGTCCGACTAACTTCTACCGAGGCCCGCCGCTGTCAGCTCTGTATGTATTACGTAAATTATGTATTTCACTGGTCCAAGCGGGACCCGAAAGCTTCGTGGTAAACGTTTATTATTAACATCAATAAAACCTCCCCAAAACTGCTGACGACGGAACACGAGCAGTTTCGAAACGTACGGTGTTAAATTGTTCTACAGTTTCTCTAACAATTTGCTCATCCATTCGTTGGTAGGGCATTTTGAAGTTTACTTACAGATACATCCAACAGGCCAAACCCGTGAACCAGAGGAACAACTGTGAAACATGAATAAACGTTATAAATACAAAAAAGGACTACACTTCTTCCCAACTCCCAAAAAGCCACCCTTCCTCAACATCATTGTCTCCATTGAGGACAGCCTATCTTCAATTGACCCAGAGATAGCCACACGGATTAGGAATAGTTAATCTTCAATTATCCTAGGTCACAACTTTAACAACACTCTAAACTTAAACCGATACGAAATGAATTGCTTACGTCAACTAAGAAAACAATCCAGCAGAATTATCACAAAAGCAGATATGGCCTGTTGGATATATCTGTAAGTAAACTTCAAAGTGCCCTACCAACGGATATCATCCATCCGTTGGTAGGGCACTTTGAAGTTTACTTACAGATACATCCAACAGGCCAAACCCGTGAATCTGAAGATCTACTATGAAACAACTCAAGCCTGTTAAAAGACATCCTGTCTTTCAAAAGCAGATAAAGGAAATAGAACAGTTCTACTGGACAGAAGCACCTACACTGAAAAGATGACAACTATATTAAACACAGAGAATTACACACCTCTACCCGCCGACCCTACAGAAGCCTCTCGAAAAAATCTCCGTTCTCTTCTCGTTACGTTTGCCGCAGAGACCAAAGAATCAGAAATATCCAAATTAGCAACACATCTTAAATTCGCGTCGAATTATAGACCCCCTGAGCTATACGGGCTTCCCAAAGTACACAAACCGAATGTCCCACTAAGACCAATAGTATCTACAATCAACAGCACTACAAGCGAGCTCAGTCGATACTTAAAAAAGATCATCAAACCCTTAACCGGCAAAGAACCCTCTTTCGTCAAAAATAGCAAGTCTTTCGTCAATGAAATACGAAACCATCACATGAAACCCGATGAGATTCTAGTTAGTTACGATGTAAAAGATTTATTCCCGAGCATTCCAGTGCCAGACACATTGGAGATGTTGTACAGCCTCTTCAATGCAGATACAAGTCTACCCAGCAGAACAAAGTTAAATCCCTTTCACATTATCAAGCTTGTTTCTTTTTGCATGCAAGATGGCAATTACTTCACCTTTGACAACAAATACTACAAACAATCCAGCGGAATCCCAATGGGCAGTTCTTTATCCCCAGTCTTAGCAGAAATTTTTATGGAAAACCTTGAAAGAAGAATTTTCGAAAACGTAGACAGACAAATCGCCCCACTCCTCTTCAAAAGATATGTGGACGATATCTTTGTAATCATCAAGGCCGGAAAAGAAGAACAATTTCTACTATTCCTCAACAACATGCGCCCAAACCAGATAGTCTTCACCATGGAAAAAGAAGAAAACAAAAGTCTTCCCTTTCTACATGTGCTTATTATTCGCACAAATGAAGGGCTTAAAACCAGAGTCTATAGGAAACCCACGCAGACTGAACAATATCTCATCTTCTCATCACATCATCCACGATCAGTAATGAGTGGAATCCTCTCCGGAATGGTCGATAGGGCAGTCAATATATGTGACCCTGAATATCTACAGCCGGAACTTAACTATATTAGAAAAGTCTTCTACAAAAATCATTATCCTAAATCTTTCATTGACCGAGTATTCAAATACAGGCTACACAAAGGTGAAGCTCCTGATCCTAATACCTCACTATATCCACGTTTAGTTGTTCCATATGTGGCGGGACTAGGCGAAAAGTTTATTCAGCTAGGTAAAAGATTGGGTTTCAGAGTCTTTTTCAAAAATTTTCCCAATCTCAGATCAATTCTCCGGACGGACAAAAGGAAAATTCCCATAAACGAAAGAACGGGTCTCATCTACGCGATCGAATGCTCTTGTTCAGCAGTTTACGTCGGCGAAACAGGGAATACTTTAGAACACCGATTCCAAGAACACATAAGGAAACTAAACAGTTACAACAATGCAAAAAGTAGCCTACACAATATGCACTCCCCAATACCTCGCCGCGGAAGACCAATATTGGATCCAACAAAAACCATGGAAAAGGCAATTCAAGCTTCCGCGGTGGTAGAACATGCGGTGAATTGCAAACAGCCCCTCCATCCAAGAGCCCTTTGCTATGAAAGTAACCTACACCTAAGAAAACTAAAAGAGGCTCTCTATATTAGAAACAACGTGACTTTCAATCGAGACCAAGGGGCAGACATTAGTGATTTATGGACAAATATCATTACACTCCACAATTGTTGTTCCCTTAATAGTTAACACACAAGCTAAAATCAATGGGAACTGAAACACTGAAGAAAAATCAAATCACATTTTTGGAACAAAGGGATAAAAACTGAAAAACGAAAGTACAAGGTCGGCCCATGCATTAACAAATTTCTACAAGAATACTGGCAGCTGACAGACACAGAAGAAGAACTTCAAAACTCTCGTTTTAAACGTTGATAAGTGACGGAAGACAAATGTCGTCTCAGTAACCACCACAAACTTCATTGGACCGCTGAAGACTAGCCGCGGCGGACCCGAAAGCTTCGGAGAGAAAAATCTTTTTATTTTAGATCTCAACGGGACAGAATCCGTAATAAAGATATTTTCAATATGAAAACACACAGTCCCGTACTAAAGCATCACATTTTCAAAACGGATTAATACCGTAAAAAAAGTTATTTCAAGAAGAAAGTCAAAAAAAACCCGTTACGAAGTAGAAGAAGAAAATGAGAAAAAATGAATACAACTAAGTTGAACAAAGCAAGAACATTATAAACAATAGTTAAATTTCAACCTACGTCGTGTAGCAGTCGCGGATTAAAGACGGTTGAGAAAAAGTGTAAACTACGCGCTGTCAACTACTACTTTAATGAACATATGGTACAGAAGATGGGAAGAAGCTAGCAAAGAAGATGCCGCATGAAAAGCGAAGACAATACTACGCGTACAGGTAAAGTACACAAAAGCGTTAGTAATAAAACGGCCTGCGAAAAAAGAAAAAGTGAAAAGACAAAGGCGACACGGAGAAAGTGCAGCACATAGGGCAAGATGATTTTTGTTGGATGAAAAGAAAGGAAAAAGAAGAAGAAGCAATAGAAGACTTCTTTGGCTAACATAACGACGGAGATCTGCTACCCGTTAGCGTGAAATCACGGCAAACGTCCAGGAAGGCTAACTCGTTTAAACTAACTGAATCACCTTTGAATTCGTCGCTTAGTTTCGCCAAGCGCAAAAGAGTGACAATGTCGGCATTCGCTTGATCAATGGCAATATCAAGCGGACATTTGCCATCAATGTCAACTAAACCTTGATCCGCGCCACGCTTTACCAAAAAGCATACGAGTCTAAACCGCAAAACAAAAAAAATGCTAAATTAGGAATGAACGAGAAAAAAGCCGTTTTGCGCCGCTTACGCCGTGTTTCCCGCTTCGCAGGCGTAATGTAGAAGCGTCTTTCGCCGGCCATCCTGAGCATTTATGTCCGCTCCATTGAGTAGCAAAAGTTCGCAGGCGATTGCCGATTTCTAATTCAATAACAACTTGTTGAAAAGGCAACATCATTTGAACAACCAAATATTGGGCATACCGACTGGTGAAGGGCGGTTCCTTGGCTTCCATCAGCGCTGTGACAATTGACGCTGGCACCTGACGCAATGGCAGTAAACATTGCCGGAATATCGTTCCTTGCCGTTGCAACGATCAGTTCATTGCTTTGGCACATCATTTCGTCCGATACAAGACGAAGTACATCGATTTGATCCTTTCCATCGTCTGAAAAATGTCTATATAAGGTAAGAGAGCAAGAAAGTGAAATAAATCTCACAAAGTGATGGCTCCGATCGGCTGAACCGCCTGCTAGATGACAAGGAAGGAGCAGGGCCGTTTACCGGGTTGGCTGAAGCATGACCAAACGAAACACCGCACGCGCAATCGGCTAAGCATAAGAAAGAGCGGGACACATGCATGTAGCGGTTTAAGAAACTATTCGACGGAGACAGAAACGTTTGCCCTAAAAAGGAAAACACCTTGAAGCAAATTAAGTTAGGACAAAAAATGAGACCATCCTACTTGAACATGCGCAGTTGATCAAATGCCGTCGAAAAAGGCGCCCATGGCGAGAAAATGGTCGCATAAATGAGCGCTTCAAATATTTTGCTTTTATTACAGCTTCTCTGGCAAACCTAAAAAAGTTGACGGACCCGAACATTTTACCGGAATTCATATTTGCTAATAAAAATGAAAAGTACGCGACTGCAATGTCTGCATCGAGACTGTTCGCTTGAACAAAAAGCTTAAAATCTAATATGGACCTACTGAACTTGAAAAGACAACGCCGTTACGAAGGTAGGCTTGTAAGCAGTTTTCGTTTCTTAACTTTGGCTAAAAACGTAGATGCAACCAACTATTACGGGAACATCCTTTGCCAGAGGGCGCTTTTGGTGAGGATTCAGATAACGGAGATTTTTTGAAGGAAAGCAGCGTCGACAGTAAGCTTTGATACTTAAGCCTTAAGCGAACGCTTTTTTGATATATAAAAAGCGTTTTGAATCGCGCATCCCTTCTCTTTCAACAGATTAGCCAAGAAACGCTGCCGTTCGTCATCCAGAAGTGGACGCAATAAGTTATCGTACCAAGAAAGCTTAAAAATGGTCAGGTACAACCTTCTCAAAACGTTCTAAGCTGCGACTTTAATCCAAAAGGATGTAGAGCAATCTCGATAATCGAAAGAAAACTTATCAAAACAAAAGTTGCAACATGTAGCGTAAAAAGAACCTGAAAATCTTTACTGTTACAGTAAGCCTTTTGTTCTTGATTAGCGGGAAAAACGTTGAAGTTCGCTGACGTCTGCTCACCTCGGAGAATTTGGCTTTAAAAGGCGTCGTTCGTAATTGGATGCGGTGTAAATATTGTTAACAATTCTGTTTCCCAACAATCGCATCAACTGCACTTGTTCCGGCTCCCAAACGTCCAACGTGATTGATCGCACTTTGGATACCTGTACGCCAAGGCTGCTAAAATTGATAGCAATTTTAAAATATTCTCTCCCTCGAGAGTCGACGCTTCAATTCGCACCGATGAATTCCGGAACATTCGATGCACAAAGTGATACCCATATTCAAACTTGCCCACTTGGGATCCTTCGAGCCGCACTCGGCGCATAGTTCATTACCCGGCAGGTTGCAAACTGAAATTTGGTCGCTAACGGCAATAACAACGATCGATAAAGGAGTCGCGTTATATTCACCTTCGTTGCGTACCGCCGTGCCGGATGTTGTATGATCTTTTGGCATTGCCTTTACAAGATTGCCTGTCGATCCATTCGATGGCTAAAAACGTCACAGATTATTGATGAAGTTGTGCGCAAAAGGGAAAACAAACACACGCTGCGCAAAGATGCATAAAAAAATCGCAACTCTTGGAAAAGTCCCGTCGATACGTGCCTGCCGCATGCGTCAAAAAGGGTGCCGAAACAGGCGCTCAACTAACTAAAGACCAAACTGAAAATCAATTCTTTTACGAACCTGAATATCTTTATAAATGCGCTAGTAAGGGTACCCCAAAGATGTTAGTAAAGGATAGATAGGCAGCCAGTTAGAAGACAGTCAACCGCAACAAACTGCCTCGCTTCTTGACGAGTCAACAGGGGCGATGGAGGCAAAGTTATTTTATTCAAATATCCTTGCGCTTTGAATGTTGATTGACTGGCTTCAAACACGGCTGTCCATCCATTAATGGTGATTGCCGCAGCACTTTAACGACCAACGAATGTATGGCGTCCCAGCGGGTGAGCAACCGCGATGAAAATGTGCAAACTCTGAATAAACTTCAATTGATAACTATTCGCAGGTTAATTGAGGAAAAAAGCGGGAAAATAAATTTTCCAACTGCTAACCATATCGGGCATACTGTCGTGAAGAGCAGCTTCTATGGTTCTTTTCAATGCTTTAATCCAAGCCAATCGAAGCGACTCCGAATCGGCTTGAAGCATGTGACTTCTGCAAAAAAAATTCAACAAGTACAAATGCTGACAGTACGATGGAAGACGATGGATACTTGCTCGGAGTGACCACTTCGAAACAGTATCGACGGTCGCAGCTGCTCTGAGCCGGTCTGACCAAGCACAACCTGAGATCGTCTTCCATTACGGTACAGCCGGTGGAGATATCAACAGGAAACAATTGATTGTTGAAATCCACTTCCGGTCTTACGTAGAGCAGCTTGTTATTTTTAATGATGAACCATCGCCTATAAACAGTGCTCGTAAGAGAAAAAAACAATTCGGACGAAATTTTGAACATTCAACAAACGACTAACCTGTTCCATGTTCGTATGGCCCGGCTTGATCGTTTGAATAGATATCCTTCCATTACAACGTCTGGATCAACGGATAAACCGCAAGGATGGAGGAAAACCTCCTGAAAATAAGGGCCTTGTACTTTATGCAAATTTTTTAAGAATCCGTAAGACAACTTTTGGCACTAATGCGTGACGATCCTGCATTCTCTTCTCCAGTTGGCGTGTATCTTCCTTCAGCGATTGCAATCGGCTGACCAACTCATTTTTGACGTTAAGCCAATCGCTTTGAAACAAGTCGTGCCCTTGATGAAAGAACGTCTCCGTAGCGTAAATAAAGGACAAGAAAGCTTCCAAAATTTCGTGCTTCTTGCTGGTATGCACCCAATTGATCTAAACAACGCGCAACTTTCAATCTTGGCTGGAAGAAGCAAATGCCGATGTTCTATTTTGCAAAAGCAAGCGCGCCAGCTCTACGACAACATGCAGTGTACGAAAATTAGACTAAACATTACTGACACACCGGCAAAATGTGCATAAAATGCGGAGATACTGCTTTCGCGGGAATTTAAAAATTTACCTAACCTGCGTTCTATTAGGACTACAGTACGACGCGCAAAACTGACTCGATTCATGTGTAACGTCTAAAAAATGGATTGCAAGTTTAACTGCACATGCAAACGCGTTTTGGAAACTTTCTAGGTTGCACGTTCAAATAATCAATTATTTCAAGCGATTTTCAAGAGAAAATATCGCGCGAATAGGCGTTAACAGCGCCGGAGCGGAATGCCAATCAACGAAGCGTCGTCAGCGTTTGGAATTTTCACAACTCGAAAAAATCCATAGCCGCAAGCGGACTTCGGGATTAGCTTTCGTTGGCTCCAACTTTACGTTGAGAAAACGACAGCGCCGACTGATCCTGAAAAAATTGGCTTATCGATCCTGTCCGGTTCTTACTTATTCATTAAAGCGTGAGTCAAATACGAGCGGCCGCGCCCTGATAAGCAAACGTAAATGGGGCGATAGAATAACGATAAGCGAATTTGCGAAGGCTCTAATACGAAACAATTCGAAACGAAATGGAAGAGCAAAAAATTAGGTCAAAATTTTGAACTTTCCACCCAACAAACTTTCAAGCGACAACTTTGCGTCAATAAGGCGTAAATAAGTTGGTCACGTAAAAACCAGTTGATTGAAACTGCGTTTAGCGCACACTCGAAAAGCTTTAACAAAAATGAAACGAAAATTCAAAATTCGAACTCTCGCCAACCGTATTTCGCATACTGATCCAAGAGATCACCGCTTCAACACCACCCCAAACTTAAACCGATATGAGGCCAACTGCTTAAATCGACTTAAAAGGCAGCCTGATAGATAAAGCAGATAAAGGCAATAGAATTGTCCTACTCGACAGAACCACCTACAACGAAAAAATGATAACTATCTTGAACACCAACAGTTATACACCTTTGCTCAATGACCCTACAGAATTGTCACGGAAGAATCTTCGTTCCCTTCTCATCACATACGGCACAGAAACCAAGGAACCAGAAATCATCAAGATAGCGAAGCATCTTAGGTTCACATCAAATTACAGACCCCCTCAGCTCTGCGGCCTGCCAAAAGTGCACAAACCGGAGGTCCCACTAAGACCAATAGTTTCCACAATTAACAGCACCACAAGTGAGCTCAGCCGATATTTGAAAAAGGTAATCAAACCACTAACTGGCAAAGAACCGTCCTTCGTCAAAAATAGTAACACCTTCGTCAACGAAATACGAGAATACCATCTAGAACCGGACGAAATCTTAGTTAGCTACGATGTAAAAGATTTATTCCCTAGCATTCCGATTTCGAAAACTCTCGATACACTACACAATCTCCTCAATACAGACGCAAATCTGTTCACCAGAACCAAGTTAAATCCTTTCCACATTGTCAAGTTGGTATCATTCTGTATGCAAGAAAGCAATTACTTCATGTTTGATAATTGTGCTTTAGAATGATGCTCTCACTATTGCAGGACAGAAAAGAGTGGGTGGCTGAGCAGATGACCGAGCAGATGGCTGAGCAGCTGGCAAAGTTGATAGGGTAAGTCACGCAGCGCAGACGGAAGCTGGCGCGGTCGAGAAGTGCGTGGGCAATTGCGATATAGGCGTACTACGGGGGGTTTTGGGGGGTCGTTGTTATTGTGTCTGTCCGAGTTAGCTTGAATAAAGAGTTTCGAGTACTGGAGCTGTGAAATAACAATAATAAGTTCTACAAACAATCTAACGGTGTTCCTATGGGCAACCCACTATCTCCTATCCTGTTTGAAATATTCATGGAGAGTTTTGAAAGGCAAATGTTGAAAACGGTAGATAAGCAAATAGCCCCACGACTATTCAAAAGATACGTAGATGACATCTTCGTAATTATCAAAGATGGAAAGGAAGAACAGTTTCTAGAATTTCTTAACAGCGTATGCCCCAATCAAATCGTTTTTACAATGGAGAAAGAATCAAACCGAACCCTCCCCTTCCTTGACACACTGATTATTCGCACTAATCAAGGACTAAAAACCAGAGTTTACAGAAAACCAACACACACTGACCAATATCTTAATTTCTCATCGCACCATCCACGCTCAGTAATGCGCGGAATCCTCTCGGGAATGATTAACAGAGCAATCAATTTATGTGATCCAGAATTTCTCCGATCGGAATTCAACTACATTAGAAAAACATTCTACAAAAATGACTACCCGAAATCTTTTATTGACCAAGTATTCAAGCAAAAGCTGCGCAACCAGGAATCACGGCAACTAAGTAATTTGCCAGATATACGCTTAGTTATCCCCTATGTGGCAGGACTAGGAGAAAAGATTGTCCAGTTAGGAAAACGGTTAGGGTTCCGAGTCTTTTTCAAAGACTTCCTCAACCTCAGGACAATTCTCCGGAAGGACAAAACGAAAATCCCAGAAAACAAAAGGACAGGATTAGTCTACGCAATCGAATGTCCCTGTTCAGGAGTGTACATTGGGGAAACGGGCAACACCCTCGAACACAGATTCAATGAACACATAAAGGGGTTAACCACTTATAACAACGCTAAAAACATTCTCAGCAACGGCAACAACCACACAAGACAACGTGGAAGACCAATATCAGACCCAAGGATCACCATGGAGAAGGCAATACTAGCCTCGGCTGTTGTGGAACACGCATCACATTGCAATCTAAGCCTGGGCGCAAAAGTTTTATGTTATGAAAAGAATGCACGCTTACGAAAAATTAAGGAAGCTCTGTATATTAGAAACAACACAACCTACAACCGAGATAAAGGAGCGGAAATAAATGAAATATGGACGAATATTGTAACCCGCTTGAATTGTTGCTCGCTCAACTAAAATTGGATACACCCGCTCGAACTGCTGACAGACAAAGAGAAAAGAACTACAAGGCCCACTTTAAAACACGGCCTTTAAACAGCTATACACCTTGCACGTTACTAGTGCACTTTATTCATACGTCAATCCTTAGACCGCTGATGACGGGTCAAGTTCGGACCCGAAAGCTACGGACAGTTTATTAATAAAAGTTTTTTTTCCAACGGGACATAGAAAATCCGTACAAAAAGAAGCCAAAATACAGATTCAAGAGGTGTAAAAGTAACTAGAGTTTTTGGTCTAAAGCAATGTAACAATGGTTCTTTTTTCCAAGTGGTATTGAATACTGTAATGTCATATACCGTTGAACTTTTTCCAGCGGCTCAAAATGCTATCGAAATAGGCAACACGCTTTTACGCAAGCTCAGAGAGGGTACAGTATAAACGGATATTCAAAAGACAGTTACTGCCATTCACCACGGGTATACTGTGGTTAGCGGAAGAGAAAGAAGGTACTAAAACGGTTTTTTCGTTTTTAGAAAAGAAGCACTACCTAAGATGTATATAGCTATATTATAAAAAGACTATACTTGAAAAACGTAATCCAACGAGATATGAGCAAAGCAGGTTCCCACGGCTGACAATTCATTTTTCGCCTCGCTACCTTCGTGATCTTTCAATTTTGAAGAATGAGCATTCTTCGCCAATGCGTCGTCCAGACTGCGTCCAACACGCTGGAAATTGTTGCGCATTTCGTCCAGTTTGTTCAGATCCCTAAAATACGATTGGAAAAATTCCAAACACTTTTAAAGGCGACGCGGCAAAATAGGACTAACTAACCTTTTCCTTATCTCCGAAAGATTTCTCAAAGACCAGTAAACTTGCTCGACAAGCACCTGCCGACGCATTGACAACGTTCAACATGTTTAGTTGGGAAGGGATGAGGTTACTGACCTTTTGATATTTGGCCACTTCGTTCAGGATTGCCATTGAGGTCTGGACTGCGGTCAATAACGGCTTATCTCCGTTGAAGCATACTTTGTTTAACTCCGCAAAGGCTCCAAGAAAACTCCTACGGTAGATTGCTCTACGTAACTTCAAAAAGCAATGCTTAATCAGAAGCTCACTTGAAAGAATCGAGATGGGCTTTGCCTTTCTCGATCATGTCTGTGGTGCAACGAAGAGTCTGAAGATGTCACCTTAAGTTAAACAAAAAAAATCTGAGCTTAATTTAATTACCTCCAAGACTTTAGCCTCGTACGACTGCAAGCATAATTCGTGCTGAGCTAACTGCCATCTAAATAAGGAAATTTCATTGCGTACAATAAACCGCTCATAGGCGACAATAAGAAATTCAATATGACGTGCGTATACGCACGTGCGCTACTCTTTATTGACCTGCGTTTTTGCCCGTGCTTGGTAGTGAAAAAGACAGCAGCAACGGGAAAACGAAAGCTTTTTTACGCAAGCAATCCCAAAGGCGTTATGTAACGCTGACAATGCCAGTTAGGACTGGAATTAATTTTAACATTGAAGAGTTGAAAAACGGTATGCAAATCTTAACGGAACGCTCCTTTGACTCACCGGAACAAGGGAGAATTCTTCATTGCTTCCATCGGGTCGAGCAACTCCATCGCGCCGGCGCTGTGAACTTTTGCTGATTTCTAGCAATTAAAGAAACCATTAGTACGCATAGCGCGACAGGAAAAAAGGGCTGCCAGGACGCACGGAACTGTGCAACGGAAAAACCCGCTGCTAACGTCGAAATAATATTTTACAGTATGCGAGTGGAAACATATAGTCAAGTACAGTAAACGAAGGGAAGAAATATTATTATGTTCTGCCCGACGGAGATACGCTATCATGCGCTCTACATCGAACATGCTCCGTAGCAACAAGCGCCCGGGGTTTATTCTAAAAGAGTTATTAATTTTTACAATAAGCTGGAAGGCAGCAAAACGTGCTGGCTAAAAGAACGTGCGCAATTTTTCCAGCCCATTCTACAGCCTTCAGGAGCATAGTCAAGAAATAAGAATTGTCCGTGCGCAGTTGGTACGGTAAGTTAGCAGTCATTATTAATAAGCAGAAAAAGAATAGAAAAAACGCAACATTTGAAGAAGCCGAAAGCTAATGAAAGGGGAAAGCTAAATTGCACGTTACCGTTTTTCTAACGCAGGACGGTTTCTTCAATATTTGAAAGAACTTCATTGCGTACGTTGCTCTTGTGAAACGCGATACAACTTATCTTTCCGTTAGAGTTTTTAAGCAAAACTAGAGCATAGTTATAGCATGTTTAAGCTGCTGTTTAAATATCTGCAGGCTTATATGCTTTAAACTAAAGAGTCTCACAGTTTTGAATTACTGAACCTGCAAATCATTTAAAAACTAGAACAT
Source organism: Trichuris trichiura (assembly GCA_037903355.1). Lineage (NCBI taxonomy): Eukaryota > Metazoa > Nematoda > Enoplea > Trichinellida > Trichuridae > Trichuris > Trichuris trichiura. The sequence continues at coordinate 252,241 of JBAJFE010000057.1, forward strand.
CCTAAATAACCATTTGCTGCCTACTGATAGGCTTTGTACTTTGCTGTGGTGTTTATTAGAAACAATTTACTTTTTTTCAGCGATTTCTTTTTGAATTTTGTTCCCTAGACGCCCGTGCGTCATACTGTAGGTCAGCCGGCCACTTGCCCTGCCCTTACCTAAGCTTTAACCTAAATGTAAACCTTGCCTCAGCTCAGATTTAAGCAAAGACAAAAAAGGCTGACTGGCATGCTCCCCCGTAAAGAAACAACAAGTTAAGGGCATAATTGCCAGAAAGAAACCTGCATTTCTCAAAAAATGGGGCGGCTAAAAGAAAATATCAAATTTTGACAATGTGGTTTCTTGGTACGGGAGCGTATGTTTTCATAGTGCAAAAGTTTTATTACGGAATTATTCCCGTTTAATGTGTTAAATAACTCCGGAGCTTTCGGGTCGACCGAGACCCGTCTTCAGCGGTTGTGAGTCAGACTTATCTTCGACAGACCCACAAAGAGCCAGACAGATTAAAAGCACTTTATCTACATTAATCTTAAATCACTGCTTCAACGCCACTCCTAACTTAAGTCGACATGAGATGAACTGCCTACATCAGCTTCGAAATCAACCGAACAGAATTATCACTAAAGCCGATAAAGGGAATAAAATAGTTCTACTAGACAGAAACACCTACATGGAAAAAATGACAGCTATCTTAAGCACCAACAATTATGCCCCTTTACCCACTGACCCTACAGAAGCTTCCCGGAAAAATCTTCGATCTCTCCTCATCACATATGCCGCTGAGACCAAAGAACCTGAAATCAGCAAAATGATAACACATCTTAAGTTTGCATCGAACTTCAGACCCCCTGAGCTCTATGGTCTCCCAAAAGTACACAAACCAGGGATTCCAATGAGACCAATAGTCTCCACCATTAATAGTATCACAAGTGAATTCAGTCGATACTTAGGAACGATCATCAAACCACTTACTGGCAAAGAGCCGTCCTTTATCAAAAATAGCAAAACTTTTGTCAACGAAATCCGGAGTCACTACCTAGAACCAGATGAGATTCTGGTTAGTTATGACGTAAAAGAACTATTCCCGAGCATCCCCATATCAGATACACTTGAGATCCTATACAATCTCCTCAATGCAGACACAAGTCTACCCACCAGAACTAAACTAAATCCCTTTCACATTGTCAAATTGGTTTCCTTTTGCATGGAAGAAGGCAATCATTTCACTTTTGATAACAAGTACTACAAAAACTCTAGCGGAGTACCTATGGGCAGCCCCTTATCACCAGTATTAGCAGAAATATTTATGGAAAACTTTGAAAGACAAATGTTCAGAACTATAGACAGACACATAGCTCCACGCCTTTTCAAAAGGTACGTAGACGACATATTCGTAATTATTAAAGCTGGAAAGGAAGAGCAATTTTTACGATTCCTCAACAACATTCGCCCGAACCAAATTGTTTTCACAATGGAAAAAGAAGACAACAACACCCTACCCTTTCTAAACGTTTTAATTATCCGCACAAACGATGGGCTAAAAACCAGAGTATATAGAAAACCCACGCACACGGATCAGTACCTCAATTTTTCATCACATCACCCCAGATCAGTAATGCGTGGTATCCTCTCCGGAATGGTAGACCGAGTAATCAAATTATGCAGTCCTGAATATCTTCAACCAGAGTTCAACCACATTCGAAAAATTTTCTGCAAGAACGGATATCCCAGGTCCTTTATTAGCCAAGTATTCAACTAAAAGCTTCGCAAACGTGAATCTAGTGCAGAAAACGCTTCGCAGCAGCCTTGCTTAGTTATTCCCTATGTGGCTGGCTTAGGAGAAAAAATTACCCGGCTAGGAAGAACGTTAGGTTTCAGTCTTCTTCAAGAACTCTTCTAACCTCAGATCAATTCTTCGCTCAGACAAAACAAAAATCCCAACAAACAAGAAGACAAGATTAGTATACGCAGTCGAATGCTCTTGCTCAGGAATTTATATTGGCGAAACAGGGAACACTTTAGAACATAGATTTAATGAACATTTAAAAAAGCTTGCAAGTTACAGCAATGCGAAGGCCCTGCTCAATAGCGATGGCTATGGAACTACACAAAGAGGGGATCCATAACTCACAACCGCTGAAGATGGGTCTCGGTCGACCCGAAAGCTCCGGAGTTATTTAACACATTAAACGGGAATAATTCCGTAATAAAACTTTTGCAATATCAAATTTTCTAATAGAAAACACAACGCAAATTTAACTTGTACAAAAGCAAACTCGAACATCAGCAATTAAAAGTTGTCGGTGCTTTATTGCATTTTTCTTAAAAATTATCGCAAGGAACCTAACGCTGACTTAGTCTTGCAACTTAAGAAGGCTTAAAGAATTTCCGTTAAAAAAACGTTGACGTCTAATGCTAAGTAAATCGTACGGTTGTTAGCGGACTGAAGCAACAAAGTTTTCAATTTTAAACTGCACCGATGGGAAAATGTTTGCGGACACTTTGTTCATGACGTGCGACGCTTACATAAGGCAGGCTGAGTAAAACTGCCTCACACATTTTCAGCCTTTTATTTAGCAATAGCGCGTAGCAATGTTCGGTTGAATCTTGCTGTATATTTGGCAAAGAAAGTCGGGAAACCTGGCAATACAAAAATTTACATTAGTCTTGCGAATTTAAAACAAAGGAAAGTGTCTCCTTTGAAAGTCTGTTGAATGCTGCTTTTTCACAGAGAATGGCCGCTGCTACTCGTCTTCTGTTAAGCCTTCGGTTGATTCCTCGCATTGATAGTCCTCGTCTTGAGTGTCATCACTTTCCGATTTGGTAGTTACTGCTGTTTGCGTAAGGTCATCTTTCTCATCTATACGAAAAGAAAAAAAAGCAATTCCATAAAGATTACGTTATGAAGATTGTTAGCCCAAAAGGCATTATTTTTTTCATTACCTGAAAATGGATCTTTCTGCTCTTCTTCTTCTTCTTCCTCTTCAACTGGTTTTTCTGATTCCACCTCTTCCGACTCGTCACTTTCCGCTATGGGCGGTTCCAGAGCCATCATGCGAGCAGCCTATAGACCTCATGAGAATTACGTACCGAAATGATTACGAGGAAATAACCTGAGCCTGCAACTCTTGTTCGTTCAATTCTCGATAACGTACCAATATATGAGAATCAAAAATAGCCCTATTGTTCTTTTGCAACTTTCGACGGCTCAGGTGAACCCTGACAAAGTTATCGTCAAGGAAAGCGCTCACCGACTGATTGTAAAGTGGCCTACCGCGTTTCCAATTCATTGTACAGTACTTGACTATCCTTTATGTGGAAAAAATAATTCTCCTCGTAACCGGCGGACGCTTTGCTTTTCAAAATCCAATTGTACTGTCGAAATAGCCTGTATTCGAGCCTACAAAAAAGAAAATCTCAATGTGACGCCAAACTGGTGTCTAAAAGAAATTACAAATCGCCTTCGGAAATGCAATCCGATTGTTGAGCTATCTTGTCGCACGTTTCCGTGGTGGGTAGAAGATAAGCGACAAACTGCTCGCCGTGCTCGTCCGTCATACCTCTTAAAGTGGAATGAAAAAAAGGGAAAGGAAAACAATCACTTTTTACTCACCTTATCAAAGCGAATTTTTCCACGTTTACTTCCGCCAAAGGATCCATATCTTTGGGAGTTGGATCAACGTCAAAAATGACCTGAGCGCAAGCTAACTTCCACATCTGCAACAAGTTGTAAGCGGATCTATAATCAAGAAGAAATTATACCTCAAAGTCCGGAAGAATAGGCATCTCTTCAATGATGGCAAGGCCAGGTTTTTCCAAACGAGCCTTTTCTACTTCTTCGAATGTTCTACCGATTGCTTGCAACTGGCTTTCTCGACTTCTGTATACGGGCGTTTCTTCTTGGAAGTTGGCCGCCGTAAGGCCAAGCCTGAAAGTATGGACAATATTTTGCCCATTAAATTCCATCCACGTACTTTATCCGCGCTTTTGCGCTCAATCTGCTGTAGTTGCCAAAATCTGAAGAAATATATTCCGTTCTTCGCATCCATGGCACCACAAGACCATGATGCTTCGACCTAAAAGTAAAAGGATGTAAGCTGAGTTGTCGACTGCCTGTAATGGGCAATAGTGAGGCTTATTATAAACGTTTGTAAATCTGGTTGGAAAAACTTTATTCAAAGTTAAATCTTGTCATGTCTGTTAACCCACGCTGCCCCGGTAGGCTCATTGTTCTCTTGTTAAGAGATGTTTAGCTTTAGAGAGGGCTCAGCTCGCGTTATGAAGCATATACCGGGAAGAGGAAAGCATTCTACCGACTAAACATTGTATCGCCTCATTAGCACCTGCTCAAACTGCAGTTGAAAATTTGATTGAAAAATGCAAAGGCAAAGTAAACAATAGAGACGTATTTAAAGCGTGCAGAGAGAATAGAGCAGAATAAAAAATGCCAAAGTTGGACGCACGCAGTCGGCGCATAGTATAAGTATACCTTCTCTCTTCCACCGATAATTGCTCTTCTTCTTCGATCAACCGTTGATCCACAGGATCCAATGGCGCAGAGGCTAAAATCAGAATTTCAATTTATCCACTTTGCCGAACGATGCATACTATCGTTTTTGAAGCCAGACGCCGTGACCAAGTCGAAGCATATTTCCAGGTCTTTTTCTACTAGCTGATCAAATTTAAAACTCGTTTCCAGCTTTGTAGGCTTGTACGGAACGTAACGCTTCAAGTCGAACGGATATGGAACGAATTTCGTTTCGAACGGCACGTCGGGCAGACTGTTCGTGTAAGAAATGCGGCAGCGGAAATCCCGGCTGCGGAACGGTGCAATTTTTTAAAAAACTGCTACTCAACTGGAATTCACCTACTCGCTTATGATATTCCCAATCGCGTGGCGGGATGAACTGCCGCTGCTAAATCCCGCGCTTGAGTCGTCCATCGCTGCGCTCTAACACTTCGACAAACTGAACAAACAAATAATTCTTGAATGGATATTCCAGCCGAATAGTCCAAAACTGCAATTTTTACAACAATTTGAACAATAGCCCAATGGATACAGTAAGACAAGGACAGATGTCGCAAAACAGGAGCTTCACTCGACGCTGCGCTTTTCTAAGTTCCGGGAAAAAACTCAAATTCCTTAAGCTCAGCAAAGTGGGCAAACAAGCGCTAAACAAGCAGGGAAATCGCAAAAATCGGCGCCAACTTGTCATCATGCGCGCAGGTAAACCGGATGAGCTAATTTCAATGCGTTTCGTCAACTCACAACGTCTTGTATGCGCAGAGGCCAGCTTTTGTTGTTTTCCAAAGATGTAATAATAAATAAAGAAAAAACATCATGTTGGCTTTTCATTTTTTTGCTATCCAAATGAAATATGTTTTTTCACTACTTGCGCTCGCTCCAGTTGGACTGGGGCAGTGAAACTTTGCACCAAGCAAAGTTTCGCTGCTCCAACCCAACTGGAGTGAACGCAAGTCGTAAAAGCTGTAGTCGCACGTTGCAAGGGCAGCGCTTGTCGCTAGAAATATACTGTTGACGTAGGTTCGACAACCCTTTGCACCCTTTGCGGTCCGAATCCGCCAGCTGCAGCGGCTAAACCGGCTGAATAAATAGTTTTTTATTTAGGAGAAGTATTACTGCCCCGGTTTGCTGTCCAAACTGAACAGCTGGGCAAAGCATGACGCAGTGTTTCACCCACGTCTACACACGGACCAGATCAAATGTTTTACCGTATATGTACACAAAGCCAACTGGTGAAATAAGCATATTTTCATCTCCGCACTACCATTTGTCGCCTCGTCATGTTTGCGTAAGAGTGTTATCTCCATTGAACCTTTTTACCAGTTTACAGTATTCTGGTGGCGTTATCTTGTTAGCAGCCGCCGAGTGGCAATGGAATTTCTCGTGATCGGCTCGTAGCTTTCGGTAGCGTTCACTTTTTGCTTTGCAGAAGCAATGGCAGAGGCGCCAAAGGAAAACATTCCCGTTGTAAAGCTCATTCACTACATTCTTGGGGAGACCTTGGGTGTCGGCACTTTCGGTAAAGTTAAAGGTAAAAACCTTTGTTCTTTTTTGCTCGCCGAAAAGCCGCTTTCGTTGGGAGCTATTTTTCTTGCTCCGTCCCTTCTTTTGCATTTCTTTCCGCAAAGTCCTTCCGTTATACGTCGTTGTATAATTTAACTTTTTTTCAGTCGGAGTACACGAGGTGACCCACCATAAAGTGGCTGTAAAAATTTTGAATCGCCAGAAGATCAAGCGCCTGGATGTCGTTGGCAAAATACGTAGAGAAATTCAGAATTTGCGTCTTTTTTGTCATCCGCATATCATCCGCTTGTAAGCACTGTAATTCGTCTGTGTAGCGTGTAGCGATAAATTTTTTTTTTCCATCGTCAAGGTACCAAGTGATTTCTACACCATCGGATATTTTCATGATAATGGAGTACGTTTCCGGAGGCGAACTGTTCGATTACATTGTAAAGCGCGGTCGAGTAAGTACAGTAGGCTAATATGCATAACTTACGAGTTGTTTTGAAAGCAAGTCATAAAAAGTTGTAGTGATCGTTCCCATTTCAGCTGCAGGAGCATGAAGCTCGTCATTTTTTCCAACAAATTATCAGTGGTGTCGATTATTGTCATCGGCACATGGTTGTTCATCGTGATTTAAAGCCGGAAAACTTGCTTCTGGACGCTCGTAATAACGTCAAAATAGCTGATTTTGGTTCGACGTTTTCCCGTTGCCGTCAGCAAAGTCAATAAGCTTTTATCTCTTGTCAGGCTTGTCGAACATCATGACCGACGGCGAATTTATGCGCACTAGTTGTGGAAGTCCAAATTACGCGGCTCCGGAAGTTATATCCGGCAAGTAGGCATCACGTTTTGTTGATTCAACTAAACAGAGTCACCTTCAATTTATTATCCGTTCGCTTAAAATGTTTCTACATTTTAAACTGTGCTCAAAGTCCCACTTACTCTTTTCAAAAATCAATTGATCACCTTAAAAGGATAAGACGCTATTCTAAGTGCTGACTTTGAAAGGGAAAAAATCGTCTACTATTCAAGCGCGCAAGTACAGCGTAATCTTGACTTTTTTTTCGCGAATTGTTTTAGGCGTCGCGTCAAGACGTTATAGCCTTTTGCCTCGGCAGATTGCGTGTCCGAAGTGCATTGATTTCTTCTCCTTAAAAGCAGCCTTTTAAATTTCTTCAGCCGTCTTGCCGAGAAGAAAATTTACACACAGACTTAATGGACTCTACGACTTAGCTTTTTGGTCGCCTCGGTTTCCCCTTTGCCTTTGTAGCACGGTTAACGACCGGAGCACTTGAATGCAAATGGGTTTTTTAAAAGCAATTCTTTCCGTTCGCCGAGTTCGTTTCCATTTGGACGAACGGAACTTATTTTTGTTATTACGTCATTGAGTGAATTTATTTTACGATCTTTGCGCGCCTAAAGTCGCAGATGCGGGCTCGTCGTACTGTAGCTTCCTTTTACTTCATTTATTTACCCATAGCAAACTATCGTCAACTCCATTGGCGGCGAGTCTGCTGATTTTTATGCCCCTCATTTCGCCTTTACGCCGTCTTCCTTTTTTCTTTGCATTCAAATGTCAAAAATAGGGTGCGACCATTAAATCCGACCTAGGCGTGTTTGGGCTCAGCGCTGACTGCCGCTTTTTCAAGAAGCTCCACTCGGCGAGCTATTTTTCCTTCGATTTGCAGTATTTCATGCGTAGTTAACTCCGGGTGCAGTACTGAAGAAGAAAAAAATTGTTTGTCAAGTATCCGACGTCAAATGTCTTTTTGCCATTATAAATAATTATTAGATTTATTATTCCGTCGAGATAAGTTTACAAAGGCGTTGACGTAATCTCTGAGCAAATATTTCCAACAGTACCGATCTTAATTATCTTTAGATTTGCAGGTTCCATACGACAGTACACCGCGCTGTAACGCATTTTTTTTGTGCCCGCATAGCGTCGATATGTTGAATTCCCAATTTTATTATACAGATAAATTGAGCTTCAGCTCAATTTATCTGTATAATAAAATCATGGTTGTAAAATCTTCTACGACTTTTCCCGTTTTTCGTTGTGCTGTTATCTGTAATTAAACTAAAACAACTGCTCTACCAACGGATGGATGAGCCGTTATTAAGAAAATGTACAGATATCAACGCACTCAACTTTTTAATGTTCAAAGCTTTCGGAACGCTCTAGTTCGGTCGTCATTGAGGTGGTGGAGGAGGTGTTATTCTCCGAACGGCGTTATATAGGCTCACGTAACAATAAGAATGGGGGTCGAGGTCAGCGCGGCAGAGAGCAACACTTGGTTTTACTAATCAGTGGGTCCCAAACCGAGCTAACCTCTTGTCCTTTGTCACGGTTAATGGTATGGTTGTGGCGAATGTAAAGAGCCCCCTTAACCCGGCGGAGATGTAAGTGGCTCTCGCGGCAAATAATCTGCGGTTGTAGATCAAGCGAGCATTGAGAGGAATGCTCGACGACCGCCGACGCTTTGATCGTCTCTTCTATGATCTTCTCCGGTTTCAGCTTCTGTAGTCGGCCTCGTCGCGGATTATTTGTCCTTTGTCCGTCGGGTTGCGTCATTCTTCGCATCGCCTCTTTGTATCGGCCGACGTTGGCCATGTGTTGGCCGTATTTGTGAAATAAAGTGTTGCCCGTTTCTCCTATGTAGGAGGCGTTGCAACCGCATCGTAACTCGTAGACGACGCCCGGTCTCCTGTCAAAGGGAACTATGATCTTATCGCTCCTCACCATTGAATGCAAACTGTTAGATGTCTTAAATCGAACCTTGAAGTCCATGGAACGGCTCAGTCGTAGGATTCGTTCCCTGATGCCGTTGTAATAAGGGATAAACAAAATGGGGCGACTATTCGTGATTCCAGTGTTAACATTAGTAGGGTTAATATTATCAATAGTATTAGTGTCGTTGGGTGAGGATGTAGGGTTCGGAGGCCGTCTGCATTCGGCGATGATATGTTTAACCAAAAAATGAGGGTACCCGTTGTCTGTAAATGTATGAAGGATGTGTTTTAATTCTCCCGGAAGAAATGCGGGGTGACAGACAGCCAGGGCCCTGTCAACCATCCCTTTTACAATACCCCGTTTGACTGACAGAGGGTGGTGTGAAGTGAAATGCAGATATCTGTCAGAATGGGTCGGTTTTCTATAAACGGAGGTCCTTATTTCGTTGCCCTGTTTTATCACCAATACGTCTAGGAAGGGGAGTTTATTATCTACCTCTGTTTCCATAGTTAAACGTATGCTTTTGGGGAAGATGCTGTTTAAGCGGTTTAGAAACGCCCTCTCCTTGCCCTTGGTGGTGTTGGCGAAAATATCATCTACGTAGCGTTTGAAGAAGATGGGCGCTACGTCCGGGCTTACGCTAGCGAAGACCTTTTCCTCGAAGTGTTCCATAAAGATCTCCGCTAGAACCGGCGATAGTGGACTGCCCATGGGAGCACCATCTGTTTGCGAGAAGAACCTATCCTGGAACCTGAAGTAGTTCCCTTTTTTCATGCAGAAGGAAATCAGTTTCGTTATGTGAAAAAGGTTCAGTTTCATTTTTAAAAGTCCCATGGTGTCTCTTTTGAAAAGGTTTTCTAGTAGGTTAAGCGTATAGTCTATGGGGATGCTAGTGAACAGGTCTTTGACGTCATAACTAACCATGACGTTGTTCGGTGTTAATTGGAGTGATTTTAACGCCATGCAGAAGTCTTTACAGTTTAAGACATGAGAATCAAGTTTACCCGTTAGCGGTTTTGGGATGTCCTTTAAATGGGTGCACAGCCGGGATGTTACGCTGTTGACGCTTGATACGACTGGTCTTAGGGGGATTCCCGGCTTATGAATCTTGGGGAGTCCGTAACGTTCAGGACATTTCGCGTTGTTTAAGAAGTAGATGTAGTTACTGATGTGCGAAAGCTGGTGGTCCTGTTTTTCACTTGCGAACGCATCCAGTAAAGCCCTCAGTTCCACCCGCGCCTGAGGAGTTGGGTCTTCCGGGATAGGGCGGTATATGGCATTATTTAACAGACTGTTGATTTTCTGTTTGTAATCACTACGGTTAAGGAGAACCACTACGTTACCTTTGTCCGCCTTAGTAATTATTATGTCTTCGCGCGACTTTAGTTGCTTTATAACCCGCTGCTCCTCGTGGGATATGTTAGGTGTTGATGATGGGCGACTCTGCAATAGGATGTTTGATATTGATGCTCTGACCTGTGTAGCCTTTACAGATTCAGTGTGAGAGAGCCCGCTCTCTGCCGAGGAGATGATATCCATAACGGGAATATTCTTAGGGGTGGGAACGAAGTTTAAACCCTTGGCGAGAACCCCTTTCTCGATCTCATTCAAGTTGGCAGAACTGAGTTTGACCACCACTTTGTCAATGCTTTTGTATGCTAGGGTTCTTGGTGCATTTGTTTGGTCTTGTAAATTCCTAAGACCGCGAACCGTATAAAGCGTTGAGTTTTTTAAGCGTGTATAATAAAATAAGCAATTTCTCGCTTTTTGCTATGTTTAGTTGAACGCCGAAAATTACGTATGGCAAGTTGGCGACTTTCTACTTAAATACTGTACTGTTACTTACTAATTTGCATATAGGCTTCTTAACTTTCAAGGAAGGTTCGAACAGTCCTTTAAAGGATAGGCAAAAAATAAGAATTCCTTTAATGCGTCCGTTTTTACGGGCATATTTTCTAAGCGTTGGCGTATAGTGACAAAGCAGCATGTCGTATATGTCAAAAATGTCTTTTTCTCAATACTTGAAGTTCATCAAATGTGTTTATTTTATTCATCAATATTTTATGCGTTTTGTTTCTAAGCCTGATGTCATATTTAGGCTATACGCCGGACCGGAAGTGGACGTCTGGTCTTGCGGCATTATTTTGTACGCGCTGCTGTGTGGCACTCTGCCATTTGACGATGAGCATGTTCCGACCCTGTTCCGCAAGATCAAATGTATTTGATATTTATTTTTTTTTGTTTCTTACCATATCAGGAGAACAATCGACCTTTTAAGCTGGCGTATTTCCCATTCCCGATTACCTGGAGAAATCAGCGGTCAACCTAGTTGTCCATATGCTCCAAGTTGATCCAATCAAGCGTGCCACAATCAAGGACGTTATGTAAATAATTTTTGCAAGTAATGATAGTTTGCCGGTTGTTTTGAATATTTCACTTTCAGAGCGCACGAATGGTTCAAGATCGATCTTCCCACTTATCTTTTCCCTCCACCCAACGAGCAGGAAGCGTCTATAGTCGATGTGGATGCAGTAAAAGAGTTGTGCAGCGTACGACCTTCCATTATTGCTTTCGTTGCCGTTTTTGTCATATTGGATTGTTGTAGAGAATTGGCTGCCAAGAAGAGGACGTCACGCTTGCTTTGCTAAGCAATGATCCGCATAATCATCTTGTCATCGCTTACAATCTTATCATCGATAACAAACGCTTCGCATCCGAAAGTAAGGAGTATTCTTAGCGTTCAGCTTTGCTCTGTCCGCTTTTATGTTATTGAGTTATCCTTGCGTTTGTACTTTCAGCCGCCAAAATGGCTTTGGATGAATTTTACACGCCCAACATGACGCCAGGTAGCGCGGACGATCATTCGCCCGCTCGTCATCCGGAGCGTATGGAAAGTTAGTAACCTCAACAGGTCGAAGCGGTCACTTGTGCATACGCGGAAAAGCATTTATAGTTGCCAAAGGTTTGACTCCAACTTTGGACGCCGTCAACTTGTCCTTGTCCGCAATTCCGGCTAATCAGACGACCACTGTCCGCCAGTCTCCTCATGTTCGACGCGCCAAATGGCACTTAGGTCAGCCGCTTGTTGGCGACACCTATTTTGGCAAATGTCCTTTTTAGGCATAAGATCTCAAAGTCGAGCGGAGGATATTATGTACGAAGTTTTTCGCGCTATGAAATCCCTTAATTTCGTAGGTCCTATTAGTTTCTTTTAGGCGTTGCAATATGTATTTTTAGGAGTGGAAAATAGTAACGCCTTATCACGTTATAGTGCGTAGCCGAAATAACGATGTTACGGTACGAGCTAGCGCGTACCTTTTGTTTTCCAAGCATTTTAATAGTAATGAAGTTTTCAGCCCAAGATGAGTCTCCAATTGTACGAAGTTGATCAGCGTAGTTACCTTTTGGACTTTAAAAGTTTGGCCGACGATCTATTCGATAGTCCAAGTAAGTAGGCTTAATCCCGAGCTTTATTTCTTTTTATAGTTGTTTACAATGATTAAATGTTTAGCGCTTGAACCTCAGTCAAGTCTTAACTTGTCGGTGAATTCGTCTAGCAATGGGCGCTCATTTGTTTCATCTTCATCCATGATGATTGACGTTGAAGATAATAGACCGACGGTGATATCTCAAGGGCCTCAACAATCGCAGACTATGCTTTTCTTTGAAATGTGCGCTTCGCTTATTGCTTCGTTGGCCCGTTGAATGTTCTTGACGTAGACGTTGTCGCGTAACTTGTTTCAGTCAATTTTGTAGTCTGCGCGCGAAGCCTTAGAGCAAACGTGGTTGGTATTTTCACGCCACATGATAAGCGTGTATCACTTTGGGTATGCTACGATTACCGTTCGTGCCGTTTTCTTCTTCTTCTTCAAGCAAATTTCGCAACGATGCTTTTTGGGCGCACAATTGCTATGTTCACACAGGTGTGCAGTTTTTTCTTCTTCGCCGACCTTTGCGTCTTGCTCAGATCAGCCGAAAGCAAAGCACTATGGCACATTTGTCTTTCATTCGCAAGTGCATCTACTTATTCGTGTTGTATAATTGAGTAGGAGAAACCGGTGGCATTTTTGCATCCGGAGCGTTTGTTTCGACTACTTTACAATTCTAACTGATTGATAAGTTTGCATGGGTTGTGCTGGTTTTCGATAAAAAGAGTGTGACACTTTCTGTCATTGGTTTATTGCATCTGCGTTCGTAGCTGTCGGCGTTAATTATTTTAGCACTGCCACGCGTAGCAGTGGCGTTTCTTAAAAGTTAATACACCTTTACAACGTCATTTCTTTTTTTCTTGCTTTCCAGCCAGGCCAGCGCGCGTAGGTAAGCATAAAGAATGAGTTCGGTTTAGTTGGCGCTCAGTGATGCTATTTAATTGACCATCGCTCAATGTTGCGTAACCTTATTCTCATTGTTGTTAATGCAACGTGATTAAAACAGTCGATCGTCATTAAAATCTCTCAGCTTACTTTACTGTACTGATTGATTGCTCTGCTGGACGCAAGAGTAACGCTTGGTTTATTTTCAGCAAAAAAACTAAGATGAATAAGGGCTGCTTTTCTCAACAAAGCGTTTAAGGCAACCGCAGCACCGCAGTCGTATATTCTCGTTTTGCCGTGAATAGTTGATGTTTTTTTCACTTAGCTACTTTTGCGCCAGAATTGTTTTGAATAAACAACAATTAAAGCACTTGTGAAGAAAAAGGGCCGAACGTTTCAAGGCGCGAAGTCGGTTGGACCTTTCGCGTATTTCGCAGAGAAAATGGGAAAATTCTAAGCGCGAAACCCACCGTTCAAAAGCTGCAGAGCAAAAGTTGTCGCAATTACGGCCTCTCCGATCGTTTCGTTAGCAAAGCGCGGGTTGCGTTAATCTTTTTTTAACAGTACTGTCTAAAATCACGATGCCAAAGGCAATCGACTATACGCATTTTTGAAAATATGGTTTTTTTTGTAACAGACGTGCAAGACGTTTTGCTTTGAGTTATGGCAAAGCAGTTCAGCGTAAAATAAATATTACAGCGCATTCAAACTGGCCGTAACCCGACCTCTGAGCTTGAATAACGGACAAGCAAAAAAAACAGTGTACGGTAGGTTTAACACTTGAACATCACTTTTAGATTTTCTTATTCTGCGCTGCGCTACATTTTCGATGGTTGATCAAAGCTGTCCAAAAAAAACTTCTTTAATTTTTTTTTGTATTTGAAATGGTTCCTTTTCAAAAAACTTACTGGGCCAATTTGCGATTCGATAATCGCTTCGTTCGTTGCTCTATAATTCTAACAGAGATTGAATTGCCTTTTTCTATCGCTGATACTGGCTGCTTTGCAGCTTAACCAAAAACTTTTCCGAAGAAAATGTAAAAACTCAAGGCAGCTATGAGCGATAACGAAAAAAAGGCAAATACTGCGCATGTAGCGACTTGGGCGGGACTGAACGCAGTTACAATTAAGAATATCAGCTGTATTGCCTTTCCGACGTGCCAATAAATTTATTTAAGGGATCTTTTCGCCTAGCCGCCCCATCGTATGTGAAATGCAGGTTCCTTTTTGCCAAGTATGCGGCCGTGCTGTTCTGCGCTTACTGTCGAGCATTCCGGTTAATTTATTCTGTTCTTATTTAAATCTAAGCTAAAATATATGCCCTACATTCACGGTTAGACTTAAACAAGGGAAGAAAAAAAGGGACGCAAATCTACAGTATGACAGTGGGGCGTCCAAGAGAAAAGATATCATTTTTAAGGTCAGTAATTTTTCAAGTAGAAGCTGTCAATAGAAACTGTACTCCAACCCCTTAACTCTTTGTCAGTTGGGGTTTGGACAGGAAGCGCAAAAGTAGGCAACTTCATTTATCCGCTAAGTGTTTTACAGTAAGAAAAAAAAACGTTTGTAATGATGTCCAATAGCTTAAACCGCAGCATAACGAAATGGGAAATTTGAGAGCATAGCTAAGCTTAGCTTTTGGCTTAGAGTTAGTATAGGCTGAGCCTTCGCTGCAAGCGCAAACTTAACTTCAGCTGAGCGCAGCGCAACGGCGACAGCAAGGTGCTGCACGTCAAGCGACGATGCAGACAAAGTTGTTTGGCTAACTAAAAAACAGTAATATTAATATTTCACTTTTAAAAAATTGTTTTATTGATTCGGCAATGTAGCATTTCGCGATAAAACAAAGACAACTGCCTATTTTTCCTTTGAAGTTATCGTCAGCTGCGGTTGTAACGCAAAATTGTATTTTGCAGCCAAACGGCTGCCTAAATATGTTTCCTGCTGAACGCGCCGTGTTGCGAAAACGAAAAGACGCTGTAGTGTGAGATAGCAGCACCCGCACTTTTCACATGGTTTAAAATTCGGCGAGTGACGCGTAATTGTTGAAATTCGCAAAAAATAATGAGATTAAAGAGACTGCAAAGAAAAAAACGTGTTTTGGATATCCTGATGCGCAGGTTGGCGATTGAAGGAGATCGGTAGAATTACCGTGTATGGTAGCTTCGCCGTTGTTGACAGCCGGCATTCCCCTACGAGACGCCCGCTTCGTATAACATAAATATCGTTGGATTATGCCGACTTGTTATTGCTTAATGTTTTTTCTAGTCACATTCGCTTTGAAAGGGATTTTCTTTTCTTGTTGAACCCTTAGTTGTTAAGTACAGTTTCGGTAGCCTGTACGAAGGCAAATAATCTTATTTAGACGTAGCATGCGAGTGTTTTGTAGCGTTTTCGGTGTTCAAATGGATAACTCGCCGCCTACTTCTCCTTTTTCAAAAGAACTGGGTTACTGTGCGGCCAGAACGCAAATGACCGCTTTATCTTTGCTGAAGCGGCAACGGCAAAAGAAGGACGGCTGTCAGCCCGCTAAAGAATCTCTGCCGCTGCGCACATTTCCCGTAGCGTACGTCGGACAAGAAAATGTTGAAAAGGAAAATGAGCAAAGGGCAGTTTTGTCTGCGATTCAAAATATGCAGATTTCTAGCAAAGAAGGCATGCATGACGACTCCACTAAGCGTCGAAGGCATACTTCTAAATTTCTTTAGCAGCTTCGCCTCGTAAACGCGAACTTGCGTTGCGTTCTACTCAGCAAAATCTCGAGGTCAGCAGAGGCGCACTTGGACGGCGGTACTTCCCATTCAATCGACTATTTCGGAATAGTATATGTTGTACTTACAGCACAGCTGATCTTTCCGATATATACAATGCTGAACGAATGTCCCAAATGATCTCCAGCCCTTCAGTATTAAGCAAAACTTCTCGGGCTGTAATGTCAAGCTCATTTTTTCCTTACTAACCATATCCTAATTACAGAAAGTAAAAAGAACCGATTTTAGCTGGTCGTTGGAACAACTTGCGATCATCCAACCAGCTGACATAAACGAGAGCGGCAGTAGTAGTGATACATGGTTGCATGGTTAGTCAAACTGCAAACTTGTAATTCGGATGTTCTATTTTAGGAGTTGCAGCGCAGTGCAAGAAAGTGCAATACAAGCGGCGATAGATGAATTTTTTTCGGAAAACCTAATTCATCCATCGCCGAAGTTGAAATTGTCGCTGCGCAATTCCACGTCGTCGCTGTCGCCGGTACGGAAGAACAACGATGGAAAAGGAAGAAGCGTGCAGTGTCAAACTTTGTTCACCTTCCCGCGCAATTTTAGCTTCGACGTATTTCTTGGTAAAACGCTGTCGGACTGGTTTGCAATCTTGTAGACAAAGCAACAATTCGCCATTTTAGGAGAACGCTTCCGCCTAAGTGACGAGAGTGACAGCTCAGGGAACGACAAAACTACCGGATGTCGAAAAAAACTATTCCAGCAAAGCGATTCAAGCCAGTCTGAAAAAAGCAGTATCGATTTTACGTCTACAATTGATGAAGATGTAGCGGACGACGCAGTTTGTATGGAAAACTTGAAAATGACCACAACAGAGGCGGTTAGGCGTTCACTGCAATATGTCAAGTCCACTTTGCTAACTTATTATAGAGCTTTTCCAGTACGGCATCAGGCAAATGCGGCAACGACGAGAACTGTGTGCAACTGTTGCATCTTGCTCCAAATGAAGTTTCTGAAGTCAAGAATAAGCTGACGGGTCGTGCGAGTCCGTGTGACGACATAGCTGCAAAGTGTTTCATGTTCACCGAGTTAAGCGATGGCGGTATCGTATCTCACGCACACCTTTCACTTTTAGCTATTTTTTATAAAATATAGGCAACGTTTCTGTCGTGTCTTCCGACTCTCCTACGACGAGTACGACAGACTCGACTGGATTAAGTAATTTGGCATATTGCATTTGTTGGGATACCGTAACACACGTGTCTTCAGAGAACCACTCTATTCAAAAGAGCGAAGACAACGCAGTGCTCCCATGCCGTGAAGAAAACCAGTTTGAAATATAACCTATCTGCTTGATGGAACTCTCGTTCAAATTTGCTAATGAGCTTACTAACACTTCCAGCTGGTCCAGATCATGAAAAATTTATTAAAGAAAATGAAATTTACGAAAATCTTCTTTTAGATTTTCCGGAACAACGAAAATAGGCAAAAATTTGAAAAGGCTCGCGCGCACGCTAAACAAACGGGAAAGAAATAGCCAGACCACTTTTTAAAGCAGCTTGAAATTGCTTTTAATGGTAATCTTCCATCGCTGCCATAAAATGATTTTTACGGTTTGCTTTTAAAAGCACATGATGGTTACGGTAGCCAGTATCCAAAATTCAAGTTCCATCTAGCCACCCACAAGGTTTAAATTAAACCCAGACCTTACTGCGGTAGCCGAACGTTAATGGCCAGTTTTTAAAATCAAAACAAAAGCAAAAACGTTGACGACAAAAACAGCGCGGTAGTCGTTCAAGGGTCGCTAATGGCAGGAACTAATTATGGGCATATTTTATTAGCATCCCATTTGCGGTATGAACCTGCGAATAAGCGCAAATCCAAACGATGCTTACGAAACTAATTAGTATTTCTTCGTTAGATTATGCGGCCATAAAATTCGCGCTGCTCACTGCGACTGGCGTAGGCGGACTTCCGTGATTAAAGGAAAAGCTCTTATACGTTTGTGAAAAATTTTTGATCCCCTTAAAAAATAGTAAACGGTAACTAGCGTGGAAACCATTACTGCTAATCTGCACAGGATGGCGGCGGCCGAAGACGTGCTGGGTAGAAATTCGATTTTTCCATACCAGTGCAGGGAAACGTCGATCTGCGGCGGGCGAATGATTCAATGCGCAAAATACTTAGAGCGTCTTTTTTTTGTCTTCGGTTCTGAAATTCACGGCCACAGGTGAACAGCCAACGCCTTTTTTTTAGTAACGTGATATTTGGAATGCACGACATTTGGAACACACACACGTGTCAAAGCAGGACTCACACAGGGTCAACTAACCTTCCTGCTTAAATGTAGAGACCGTGGAACTTTACCCAATTGCTTCAAGCTAAAATGGGGCCAGTATGTAGATAATCAAACCAGAAGAATCTTATTCACGGCTGGATTATCGCTACTACGAAATGTTATAAGAAAACACAGGTCCACTCTAGCAAGACTACGAGCAGATTACATTTGCACGCTGGATTTCCTCAGAACATGGTTACACAAAAATATTTACGAAACCCTGATCAATCACGTGAAACTCGCCACAAGAACGGCATGCACTTCGCAAAAGCATGTACTAAAAAGGAAATTTGACAACCTTCAAATCAGACCCCAGACGATATCTTCACACTCTTACAGGAGCTCTCCACAAAGAAACACTGCGACAAAGCTAAGCACGGGGGTTATTAACCTTAGCTCTGCACCTCTAAATGAGAGTGAGAGAACTATATTAGAAAAAGGACTAAACTTCGTCCCAACTCCCAAAAAGCCACCTTTTCTCGACATCATTGTCTCCATTGAGGACAGCCTATCTTCAGTTGACCCAGAGATAGCCACACGGATTAGGAATAGTTTATCTTCAATTATCCTAGGTCACAACTTTAACAACACTCCAAACTTAAACCGATACGAGATGAATTGCTTACGTCAACTAAGAAAACAATCCAGCAGAATTATCACAAAAGCAGATAAAGGAAATAGAACAGTTCTACTGGACAGAAGCACCTACACTGAAAAGATGACAACTATATTAAACACAGAGAATTACACACCTCTACCCGCCGACCCTACAGAAGCCTCTCGAAAAAATCTCCGTTCTCTTCTCGTTACGTTTGCCGCAGAGACCAAAGAATCAGAAATATCCAAATTAGCAACACATCTTAAATTCGCGTCGAATTATAGACCCCCTGAGCTATACGGGCTTCCCAAAGTACACAAACCGGATGTCCCACTAAGACCAATAGTATCTACAATCAACAGCACTACAAGCGAGCTCAGTCAATACTTAAAAAAGATCATCAAACCCTTAACCGGCAAAGAACCCTCTTTCGTCAAAAATAGCAAATCTTTCGTCAATGAAATACGAAAGCATCACCTGAAACCCGATGAGATTCTAGTTAGTTACGATGTAAAAGATTTATTCCCGAGCATTCCAGTGCCAGACACATTGGAGATGTTGTACAGCCTCCTCAATGCAGATACAAGTCTACCCAGCAGAACAAAGTTAAATCCCTTTCACATTATCAAGCTGGTTTCTTTTTGCATGCAAGATGGCAATTACTTTACCTTTGACAACAAATACTACAAACAATCCAGCGGAGTCCCAATGGGCAGTTCTTTATCCCCAGTCTTAGCAGAAGTTTTTATGGGAAACCTTGAGAGAAGAATTTTCGAAAACGTAGACAGACAAATCGCCCCACTCCTCTTCAAAAGATATGTGGACGATATCTTTGTAATTATCAAGGCCGGAAAAGAAGAACAATTTCTACAATTCCTCAACAACATGCGCCCAAACCAGATAGTCTTCACCATGGAAAAAGAAGAAAACAAAAGTCTTCCCTTTCTAGATGTGCTTATTATTCGCACAAATGAAGGGCTTAAAACCAGAGTCTATAGGAAACCCACGCAGACTGAACAATATCTCAACTTCTCATCACATCATCCACGATCAGTAATGCGTGGAATCCTCTCCGGAATGGTCGATAGGGCAGTCAATATATGTGACCCTGAATATCTACAGCCGGAACTTAACTATATTAGTGTAACACGCGGGGATAACACAAACCGTTTATTCGTCTCAGACACAGCTACACGCAACAACCAGCCAACTCGCGACCTACCTCGCAGCTACTGTCTCTTCTCTCATTCTCAGGTTATGCACTCTCTGCTCATATCCCGACGCATTACATTATCCCTTCCTTGGAAAAGTCATGTCCTCATGACGACGATGCCGTTGCGTCTCGTCAATTCTTGGCAAGGGATAAGCATCCTTTTTCGTCAGCTCATTCAGTTTTCTGTAGTCCACACATAAGCGAATCGACCCGTCCTTCTTGCGAACTGGCACAACTCCTGCCGCCCACGGGCTCTCAGATGGCTCAATCAATTTGTCATCGATGAGATTCCTTAATAACGCGCTAACCTCTTTCCTTTCTTTCGGGCATAAGCGCCGCAGCGGCTGCCTTACCGGTCTCGCTCCTTCTGTTAACGTTATCTTGTGGCGTAAAACCTTTGTGCGACCTAAGTCGCGTTTCCCAACGGCGAAAACGTCACGGTAATTCCACAGAACACCAAATAGCATACTTATTTGTTTCTCGTCCAGACTCGCACCAGCTGCTTCTCTCGCTAACTTCATCAGCGCAGGTTTCAAGGGAGAATGGCTCATCTGATTCACGTTTGTCGTCGCCAGTGCCGCTGAGCAAGCGTCTTGCGTCTCTATGCCGGTGAGCTTCCCCAGCAGTGCCCCCTTTCTCACGCAGAACTCCTGTTGCGTAGGGTTCAGAATGAACGTCCTAAATCTACCATTTAGCACGGTGACAAGGCTCCTGGCCGCATAACCGCCTTGCCGTTCAAAGTGATGACTACTTTCAAAAATTGCATCACCTGAAAATGTCCTCTTAATAGAGCAGGACACTGCTGCTGTCGATCTAGGAGCGACATTCCTGTCTTCTGCAACGTATACGCATTCTTCCACACAACTGGGCTGATCATCTGCCTTGAGTACTAAAGGCACTTGCGCGGCACCTTCGCAGGACAAAACATTCCGCTTGAGGTCCACGACAAATCCATGTAGCGTAAGAAAGTCAATTCCCAATAAAGCTGAATAATGCAATCTGTCGACCACAACGGCATCGATTGCGAAATTTTTCGAGGCAAGGCGGATACGGAGGCGTGCTTCGCCGACAACAGGAAGAGGAGAACCATCAGCGAGAATCAGTCGAACAGCGCTTCGCTGAAGCGCCATGTGGCCGCCGACTCTCTGGAAAACGTCTGAGCTGATCAAAGTTCTGCCTGCGCCAGTATCCACCAGCATACACAAATGTATCCCATTCACGGATGCGTTAACAAATACCCGTGGGGCAACGGTTGCATTTGCCGTCGGTTGGTTCTGGACCGCCTTCAGTTGCTCCAGGCCATCCGCTCGGTCCCTGTGAATGGCCCTCCAGTGTTTCCCGAATAGCTCGGGCATCGACGAGCAAGGTGCCCATAGCCCTGACATTTCCAACACTGCAACCGTCGCCGAAGCCGTTCTCTCGGCTCATTTCGCATGCGCCGTCTAGCATTGACGGCCATAACGTTTTCAGTTCCATTAGAGATCACCAGTTGTCGCAACTGACGAATGCTCTGTTCTATGTTGTCCAAGCGGCTCTCAATCTCGGTTACTGCTGCTGGTTCAGAGGAGACTACTGGATCCATTATGCTCGCTGGTGACCCCCATTCTTCAGCCGAAGCAACTGCTGACGGTCGGCGCAGTGAAGACTGCAGCGTTTGCTGAACTGTCAGTTCGCGGACTGACTCAGCCACTGTCGTGGGCATCGCTCGACGCACCAGATACTGCAGCTGCGGATCTTGGATCGATTGCAGCAACTGCGCGTTGACCATAGCGTCAACAGCAGAGCCGTCCAACGACGGATACGTCTTCTCTGCTAACGACAGCAACGCTTCAGCATGAGCTGTCCAGCTCTCCGTTGGCAATTTCCTTCTCGACCGAAACGCCATTTCATGTACAAGCTGCTGCTCCGGAGCCTCAAACATCTCTGCTAAGGCAGCCTTCGCAGCATCAAAAGACCGAACAGCACTTTCCGGCAACCGCCGAAAGACACGTCCAGCCGCCCCTGTTAACCGTAACTGCAGCCATTGTAATTTCACGTCGCCCGTCCAGCCGTTTAGCCGGCTACAGATTTCGAAAGCAGCAATCCATTCGTGCCAGTCGCCATCTCCATTAAACGCCTCCGGCGATGCAGCGATCCTCACAGGGTTGGGAACCATCAGTCCTCCTGGAGTCGCCTGGCCTTCGGGGTTCACTCCAGTTCGCTGCGCCATTGTAACACGCGGGGATAACACAAACCGTTTATTCGTCTCGGACACAGCTACACGCAACAACCAGCCAACTCGCGACCTACCTCGCAGCTACTGTCTCTTCTCTCATTCTCAGGTTATGCACTCTCTGCTCATATCCCGACGCATTACACTGGTTTCTTTTTGCATGCAAGATGGCAATTACTTCACCTTTGACAACAAATACTACAAACAATCCAGCGGAGTCCCAATAGGCAGTTCTTTATCCCCGGTCTTAGCAGAAGTTTTTATGGAAAACCTTGAAAGAAGAATTTTCGAAAACGTAGACAGACAAATCGCCCCACTCCTCTTCAAAAGATATGCGGACGATATCTTTGTAATTATCAAGGCCGGAAAAGAAGAACAATTTCTACAATTCCTCAACAACATGCGCCCAAACCAGATAGTCTTCACCATGGAAAAAGAAGAAAACAAAAGTCTTCCCTTTCTAGATGTGCTTATTATTCGCACAAATGAAGGGCTTAAAACCAGAGTCTATAGGAAACCCACGCAGACTGAACAATATCTCAACTTCTCATCACATCATCCACGATCAGTAATGCGTGGAATCCTCTCCGGAATGGTCGATAGGGCAGTCAATATATGTGATCCTGAATATCTACAGCCGGAACTTAACTATATTAGAAAAGTCTTCTACAAAAATCATTATCCTAAATCCTTCATTGACTGAGTATTCAAATACAGGCTACACAAAGGTAAAGCTCCTGATCCTAATACCTCACTATATCCACGTTTAGTTGTTCCATATGTGGCGGGACTAGACGAAAAGTTTATTCAGCTAGGTAAAAGATTGGGTTTGAGAGTCTTTTTCAAAAATTCTCCCAATCTCAGATCAATTCTCCGGACGGACAAAAGGAAAATTCCCATAAACGAAAGAACGGGTCTCATCTACGCGATCGAATGTTCTTGTTCAGCAGTTTACGTCGGCGAAACAGCGAATACTTTAGAACACCGATTCCAAGAACACATAAGGAAACTAAACAATTACAACAATGCAAAAAGTAGCCTACACAATATGCACTCCCCAATACCTCGCCGCGGAAGACCTATATTGGATCCAACAAAAACCATGGAAAAGGCAATTAAAGCTTCCGCGGTGGTAGAACGTGCGGTGAATTGCAAACAGCCCCTCCATCCAAGAACCCTTTGCTATGAAAGTAACCTACATCTAAGAAAACTAAAAGAGGCTCTCTATATTAGAAACAACGTGACTTTCAATCGAGACCAAGGGGCAGACATTAGTGATTTATGGACAAATATCATTACACTCCACAATTGTTGTTCCCTTAATAGTTGACACGCAAGCTAAGATCAATGGGAACTGAAACACTGAAGAAAAATCAAATCACATTTTTGGAACAAAGGGATAAAAATTGAAAACGAAACTACAAGGTCGACCCATGCATTAACAATTTTCTACAAGAATACTGGCAGCTGACAGACACAGTTGAAGAACTTTAAAACTCTCGTATTAAACGTTGATAAGTGACGGAAGACAAATGTCGTCTCAGTAACCACCACAAACTTCATTGGACCGCTGAAGACGGGTTGCGGCAGACCCGAAAGCTTCGGAAGGAAGAAAATATCTTTTTATTTTACTTCTCAACGGGAGAGAATCCGTAATAAAGATATTTTCTTTAGTAACGTGATAATCAAAAAGATTACTGTGCTACGCTCAGGTTTCGCAGCTTTTTAGAATTTCCACGTTTTATATGTAGCTGACCCACCCTTTTTTTCTAGCTTGTCGAGTTTAAAATTACATCGCAACCGGGAGTTTTATAACTGGAAATTATTAATGTACATATAAGGCAGATTGGATTATTCTACAAAAATGTCCTCTTTCTTGGTGGAGATTTAAATAGTTAACGTTTAGTTACTCGGTTGCGGTTTGGCGTACATAACGAGGCAAAGAAGGAATATGTTTATTGTTGACTATTAATAGAGTCCCAAGAAAGAGAAATTGGCTCCTTTGTTCGTCAAGTGCCAACTAATTTATAAGGTGCCTTTCTAGGAGGAACGACCAAAGACAATGCACGTTTTGTTGAGCAAGCAATCCGAATTGTTGTTTCCCGTTTTCGTATGGACAGTAATTTTGTCGTTAAGCATAGCCGTTGATCCGCATGGTTTTGGTGGCCAACACGCTATGGAGGATCAGGAGTTTGTTCTTCCAACGTAGTACGTTTTGTGAATATTCGTCAGAGCTATTTAGGCATGTAAAAGAGCATCTGAAAGGAAGATTAAACTTAGATGAAGGTATGTCCGCCGATTCGGTGAAGTTCCATTACTTTCGGATGTACGACGTAAATAAGGACGCCCGTCTGGATGGAACGGAAATAATCAAAGCAGTCACTCATAGCCATGCTGACGGTATTGCTTTGCGATGAATTTTTTTCACTCTTAATTAATTCCGTTTAGCCGCTCATCCTACCCCCAACACTCAGTTCAGCGACGAAGACCTAGAACGGATTGTTGATCGAACATTAGCTTCACAAGATGTAAATAATGATGGTTATATTGATTTTGCCGAATTCATCAATTCGCGCCCCTAATGCCTAATGACTTCTGTTGCCTTTTTTGACCGTTACGAGCGGAAGTGCCGGTGTTTTTGGGTTTTGAAAATTCTGATAATAAAATAAACGACTTTTCTTGGCTTTGAACGGAATTACAGAAGACCATAAAAAGCAATCGCTGGAATATTTACTTCCCCGTCCGTTCTTATTCCGTATGTGCATTGTTTGACCTAACGTAACCATTTCAACACCTGCACAGTGTTTGTATGACAAAATTGCTGTCGCTTCCCAGCTTGCAACCACGAAAAGCTCCGAAGGCTCTTTGAAAAGCAGTGTTTATTTGCCATTACGTTAATATTTTGATAAGCTTTTAAGGCTGTTTGAATTTAGATCGTTTTCAAACCGCTAAGCAATGTACGGCAAATAAACCGGCGAAAATTTCAGTTCGTTAGGATTCAATTGCGTATTGTAACTGTGTACGTTAGCTTCTATGGCGGCTAAAGCCAACAGGGCAAATGCATCTAAAGTTGTTCGATTGAAAATTTTTCTTCTTCTCAATAAGTAAGCGTTACGCCGCACTATTTCTTAGCTTCGAAAAATTGTACTGGTTCAGTCTTCGCATACCTCACGGCTTTTACAAGCGTTAGCTTCAGTCGTGCATCCTAATTTCATTGCAATATGCTCAGGCAACAATAGCTACCTGCGAACTATTAATTACTGTACTTCTTCATTCCGTTTTTATTTCGTTCAACGTTTAGGTCGATGCTTTCGGCAAATTTCTTTTGTTAAATGCAGTGGTCGTATGTCCTTAAGTTTTAAACCGTTTGGTAAAGACTAATTACGCTTATTTCTTGTTTGAGATTCTTGGGCACGTAGCATACAGATTTCGTGAATGTAGTTGTTCATTAGCGTGTGTTTTTGTTTAGTGGTTGTACATTATATTGTACTCCCAACGAAATGGACGAGAAAGAATGAGATCCCATTTGTACCGCGCGTAGGCAGTCAAAATTTGCAAGAGATAGCTGCCTACGCGCG
The DNA here is from genome assembly GCA_037903355.1 of Trichuris trichiura. Classification (NCBI taxonomy): domain Eukaryota; kingdom Metazoa; phylum Nematoda; class Enoplea; order Trichinellida; family Trichuridae; genus Trichuris; species Trichuris trichiura. The sequence continues at coordinate 277,974 of JBAJFE010000057.1, forward strand.
GCACCTTTCTTCCTTTGCGTGAAGATTTCCTTTTTGTAAAATTAATCCAGAAATCCTAGTTCACTTTTCTCGCGTTGTTTCTTTTTCTGAGTGAGGTTCAATTGGTTTTAGCAAAAAAACACATTTACTCTTCAAAGGGACTTACTGTTCTTCCAGCCGTAAGAACGGTCCGACTTTTTAGCATTTGTCAATACGGAAAATAAAAAAAAGAAATTTTGATCCAGCGCGTCGCGTTTGTCGCAAAAAGACATTTTCAGCATCTCTTCTTTACCTCCGATTGTTTGTGCGTTTACCCGAGACTTAGTGTGTTTCCACAAGTTCAACTTCGTCCGCTTGCCTTGAATAACTGTCAGATTAAGGGAAAGGCCTCTTTTTCGTTGGTTAAACGTTTATCAATTTGTAATCCGGTCTTATGTTCATTGCTTGCCGACGACATCTATAGGCATCTGGAAAAGGCGTGACAATTTCTGCGTTGCATTTTCCATTATACGTAATTTTGTTCAAAAGCTGCTGGCGAGAATGAATCCTTCCATTTCGCTTGCAGCGTTATCTTTTAAATGGAAAATTCCGTCTGCTTATCTTTTAAAAATTGTTAGACACGAAGGCCCACAATGTTACAATCATGAAGAAGTTTTATCACAAAGTTTGACCATACGCGCTGTACTTAAGGGATAAGCAACAAGCGAATATCTTCGTCCAAATGAGTGAATGATAATTTTCGTTTTTCCTTTCCGACTTCGCCCCCACAGGTTATTAGATATTGTCGAAATTGTCGGCACGTTAAGCCGATTAGAAACCTTGAAGCTAAAAGCGCCTTCGTTGTTATGAATATATTTTGAACTTTTCTTGAACAAGGGGCGCGCAGAAGAGCCCTTTTGTACCATTTTTTGTTTTGATGACCACTGGTAATTTTTGGGAAAATTAAGCCCTTTTATTTCCCATAGGTTTCGAATGCTTAAATGATCCGTTGTCGGCCGAAAGCGTGAATGTGAGTGCATACGCGTGTTGGGATTCAGTTAACAGTGTACTTTGTTATTTGTACTTATTTCTAGCCGGGATTCCGAATTTTTCGGATTCCGATTTTTGATATCTCACGTGTTGTTAACAAAGACGCTCATGCGGTTAGTGAGGCTCATGTTCAGATGCAAATAACTCTTTTTCATTGATTTCAATATTTGCTTGCATTGCGCCTGACGAAGAAATGGTTTCTTTAATTTTCCTTAAACTAAAATGGGCTTTGTGGTATAATATGCGGGGCTGTAGTCATCGTCTCAAGCAGGTTTTGCCTTAAGGAAAGTTAAAGAAACCTTTTTCATCAGTTTCAAACGCAAATCAAGTAAAAGCAGGTGATGTCTCCCGGGCATACATCTTTAATCGCATAGGCGTTTTCGTTAATAATATGTGATATACCAAAAATTGACTATGGAGCAGGGGAAAGCAGAAACCAGAATTCCCATTGAAACTAACATTTAAATGTTTAGCAAGAAAACCCAACGTTAACTTAATTCCACCTTGCATATAGACCATCGTTCTGGATGTAAAACGTGATAGGTAAGTTCCCGAAGGCTATACAAAATAAAAAGCTTTTAATTTTCTCGGTTGTCATTGAAGGAAAACGTAATTGAACTTTCCTTTATTCAATTAAGCGTCTTTTCCGTTTCCGGTCATATATTCAAATTAGTTCCTTAAGTAGCCGCTTAGTTTATCGCCCGACGTTTGGGTGTAAGTTAAGCAGACGTGGCTGTCCCTTACGCGCGCGCGCGTCTTCAATGTAGTCATTTTGGCTTTGTCTTATTTATGTTCTTCGGTTTTGCAAATAAATTAAGCGCTTTCAAAGTGAAATACAGATAGAACAAGTTGCTGCACCATCGCGTAGGCAGTGGGTGCGCTCTGCTGCGAGATCATTTGGCATTTAATTAGGACGATTTTCTTTTTTCCTACTATGTACGGGAATAAAAAAGTTGCCGGCACCTATTAAACTGTTCTATTGCAGATGTTGCGCAGCCTCCATGGAGAAAACCGCGTTTTACCCATCAAAGATACTATCGTACTGGGCCGAAATCGGTTGACAAAAATGAAGCATATATCATGTTCACGTAGGCAAATGGAAATTGCTTACGATCTGCCAACGGACAGTTACCGCGTCAGGCATGTAGGTAGGCACAGATCAGTAGTGGCAGGCAAGTTGATTGCAAAAGGTGACGTGGTAACTTTAAAATCCGGCGATGTTTTGGAACTTTTGCCCGGTCGTTGCAAGTTTCGCTTCGAACAAGCAAAGCGGGCTGCTCGTATGCAGACTTCGTTGGACTTTTTCACTTCGCGCAATACGGATTTGCTGAAGAATCGCAATTGGGTGAAAAGTCCCGGCCTTTTGGTGTTCACCGTTGGCGACGTGACCGCTTCAAACAAAATAGCCGCTTTCGATTTGGACGGTACGATAATAAATACAATGTCCGGTCGGGTATATCCAACGGACGCTGCCGATTGGACATTCGCCAACGGAAAAGTCGTCTCGAAGCTGAGGCAACTGTCCAAAGATGGCTTCAACGTGGTTATTTTTACAAATCAAAAGGGAATTTCTAGCGGTCGAATGCCCGAAGAGGAATTTCAGTCCAAGTTGGAACGTATAGCGAATGTTCTTTGCATACCGTTTGTGTGCTACACTTCAACCCGCGACGACTTTTATCGCAAACCGCGTCTTGGTATGTGGGAGCGCTATTGCGCAACGGAAAATTCCAACGCTCAGCTGAACATGAAATGGTCATTTTTTGTTGGAGACGCAGCCGGTCGGCGCGCCGAACTCAATAAGCCCAAGGATCACTCGTGCGCCGATAGATTGTTCGCTTTGAATGCCGGCTTGCGTTTTCAAACACCCGAAGAGTTTTTCTTGGGTCGTCCACCCGAAACTTACAAAATGCCGGCCTTTAATCCAAAAGCTTTGGTCATTAGGTCAATTGAAGAGCTGTTGGAACCGACAGGTTCTCCTTTGATTACCGGTAAACAAGAAGTGATCGTTCTGGTTGGCATTCCGGGTTCCGGTAAATCCTACTTTTTTACCAAATACTTAAAACCGCACGGGTTCGTTCATGTCAGTTTGGATATTTTGGCAAACTCCGGCCGATGCATCGAATACGTTGAAAAGTCGCTTGTACAGGGCAGCAGCATTGCTATCGACAATACGAACGCCGACAAGAAGTCACGTGCAACTTATATTGCTTTGGCTAAACGAGCTAACGTCGACTGTAGATGCTTTGTTATGAATGTCACCTTTGAGCACGCCAGGCACAACAACGCTTACAGGAGAATGATTGGAACGGACAAAGCGCACAGTAATATCACTGACGTGGTGATGAATACATTCAAAGCTCGCTACGAAGAGCCAACTTTGAATGAAGGTTTTTCAAGCATTGTGAGAGCGAACTTTTTGCCCGACTTTGACGATCAACGACATCAACAGATTTATCAGATGTATTTGCTCGAACAATGAATATTTTCCGGTCTTATCCCGAATGCGTGTTTTTATTTCGCCGCTATGCAATTAATACTACAGGCGAAGTGTAGGCGTCTTAACTTTGAATGTCGCCGTATCATGTTTATCCTTTGAAATAACCAATGGTTAATGGCAGTTGTTCCGCGGGAATAGCTGTTGTCTGCGATCAAGGCTGTTTTGCTTTTTTATTTTAAACTAATGAAACAGCTGACGCTTTGGCGAGTGAAATGGTGAAACGCTTAGGAACAAAACTGGAAGTTTGATTATTGGATTTCTCGTGTATGTTTTTGTGACAGACGTTTGAAGCGATGTCCGTTTAATGTTATGGAAAAATGATTACGCGGTATTCGAAACTTTCCGTCCCTCCCACAACTTCTTACGCTGAGGACGACAACTGAATACCGCGTTATTCTTTCCATATTTTTAAATGAGCATCACCATAAGCATCAGGCTTGAATGAAGATTAAAAGCTTTTTGTAATTTCAATTTCATTAGCATATCAGCTAGCCCAGTGATTCTCAAAGTGGCAATGGGAAATTTTAGGGGCCCTTTGGAAGCAAAGGACCTTATGAGAGGGCATCGGAAAGGTCATAATTTTCCTTAGATATTTTTCCATGGGCAGTTCAGCACTGGTCAACGCTGAATGCCTATCAAACCCTAAAAAACTGAGGTTAACCTAAGGCTAACCTATTTGTGGAAAGTTAAAAGCAAAACTAGCACGCCGGCTGCTATACTACATAAACGAATGCAGGCTGCTGTTACTATCAGGAAGCATGAGTCAGCGATGCTAGCGTAGGACCTGCGGTGTTGTGCTCTGCTCGAATCAAGGAGATCAGCGTTGTCATCAGGTACCGTACCATCCCACAACATCTCATGTTGTTTATAAAAGATTTCGAAAAGTGCTACAATCGGAATCTCGTACCAGCCAGCAGTTGAGGTTCACCCAATATCTGGTTTAATGGGTGAGCTGCGGTTGTTCTCAGTTTCCTGTCGATCAACAATGCTCATTGTGCTGGAGAAATACATCTTTCGGTTCCGAGCACGTTTAGGGAGAACCAAAACTTCAACTATAACAGCTTAATACGCAGATAAAAAACTTCACACAAAAAAATCACCCTCTACCGATGGCGGGACTCGAACCCGCAATCTCCGGCTCCGGAGGCCAGCGCCTTATCCATTAGGCCACATCGGTGGTGTTGCTGTTCCGAAACGCGTTGTTGTAATTCTAAGAACTTTTCTTTAGACTACGGCCAGCTAATCCAGAGAAAACAATGATAGGTAAGCTTTTCAGTTACTTTTTCATGCATGCTAGAAATGATCAAACAGCTTGGGATGCTGTGGGTATCAAGCTTTGAGACTCAAAACCAACATAAAACGAAAGCTTACAATACGAAATTCAAAAGAACCAAGACCAAATTAGTCGTTCAAGCTTAAATGGAGTAACGCTCTCAGCTGTCAAGTAATCTTGTCTTTCGGGAAAGTTACATTGTTTTAGTGCGTACTGCCATCGAACGCAGCGAATGGCCGTCTTGCCGCAATGGCAGAGAAATAGCTTCAAGCAATTAACAAATGGTTCCACCGATGCATTCAAGTTTGTTAGTAAAAAGTGACGTTGTAGAGGGACTTTGATACGAAACGAGCGTAGCGCAAATCATACCTGCGACGCAAGATCAACTAATAAAAGGAAAAAGACGAATTTAAACAAGGCTTTTCATCTTGTATGCGCTTTCAGCTGTCGATTATTAGTCCTTCGGGTCAATCGGAAAGGTCTACCACTCCCTTTGACTATTCGGACTAATGTAGTTAATGAATGACCCGAAAAATCTTGAAATTTTTGTTTTTCTACGTCTTTCGAGACTTTAACAGCGGCACGCTGAACCCATAATAAACGAAATGGAAAGATAAAAAACGGGGAATGGGACAAACTGTTCTTCTATTGGATATATTCGTAATCTGACAATTTACTACAGTAATTTTTTGGATTATCAAGTTAGTGCACACGTACACATGCCGGATTAAAAAGATACCTTTTATCTGATGTATATAAAGATCTGTATAGATATAAGCCTTTAAAAATTTTTTTGTGATAAATGTTTTGGGGCTGCGCTTGTTCAATCGTCAATGTCGGAACTATTGAGAAAACGTGGTGGACAGGAATGGCGCATTGAATGCAAACGTTAAAAACATATTACCCTAAAGAGAAAGAATATTGGTTGCGTAAGTCTACCAAAATTTTCCAGAGCAATTACAGTAGAACCCCCGAAGTTGATCACCCCTATATGTTGACCGCTTTAACCGTGACATAGTAATATGGACGCAATGCTAGTTTGTTCACAGTAACTTGACCAGTCTGTTGAATGGACAACTTACGGTCTTTCAACTGCAATTTATGCAGCCGAGCCACTTATACCCACAGCCTCCTATGCTGACCAGTTTTCCCTTGTCCCTTGGGTGGTCAACTTATAGAGGTTCTACTGTATATCAAGTTGGGTTTTTCTGTATGCACGCTTCTTTCAAACAAGGTAGCTATTTGCGCTAATCACTGTTCGCAGGCTACGGAAGTCGGTAAATTAGGAAACTCTAAAGACGCTGGAAATATATATCAAAGACATCGTGAATATTTTTGCATGTCAAACGAGCGCAACATAACAAACCTGCAAAACCTACAGTCCCGTTGGGAAACGTACATCTCTTCAAATTTTGAAATATCTTTGCATGCCGCTGGACCCGGTTGGCAATCTTTATGCGAATGTGTGATGTTATTGCTGAGCGCATTGAAGAAAAAATAAATTTAGCGACAGATAATGCTTCATTCCGTTTCAATAAAAAAATTTTTCCAGCGCGACAAAGGTGCACAATCGACTCTTGAGGTAATGCTTCAAAAAATGGGCGGAAAGAAACAATGGCGAGAGGTAGTAGGGAGGTAGAGCAAAATTAACAGTCCCATTTAAATTCTTCCGGTACGCAGGAATGGCAGTCACGACACCGCACATGTTGTTGAGCCTTTTCACGTTTGAGGCGCTTGACATTGACCGTCGACGTTCTCGTAAGGCACTGGGCACATTTCGGCCACTGCAATCGTTTTTGTTAATCCAAAGCAGCACAACACATTAACAACAGCAGTACTAATCATAACGAAAATTACAACCGCTAATGTTATTTGGCCCATTGCATACGGCAAGCCGTATGCTAGCTATCTTCGTCGGCTGTCACATTTTTAAAACAGGAAAACAACAGGTTTCTTATTCTGAAAAATTCATGCTTCGATTTAAATGAACTTAATTATACTTATAGGCTACTGTAGGCGTGGGCCTACTAGCAAAAAAAGTCCTCAGATTTTCTCCACTTGCTTTCAACCGCGTTTAAAAAGCTAAAATAAGCTCAACGCAAAGCTTGGTCGCGCTAATGTCTGTCAGGAGTGTTTAACAGATAAAAAATTGCTTACCGCATTGGCCGTCTAAGTTCTTCTCTTTGTGCGAACACGCGCATGCACCGTCGTGACAAACAGATTCTTCCCCTGGATTAGGACGGCAGTCGCTATCCGAAGTACATGGCGAACCAACTGCTACAATATCCAGCAGGGATTATTGAATTGTTGAACAGGTTAAAAAAGGTTACCATTTGGAGTATCATTAACGGAAGAAAGAGGTAGAGGTCGATTACGTACATTTGAGGAGCAGCAGAGATAACCAGAACGACCGATAGCCTGGAGACAGGAATGTCCCGTAGGACATCTGCTGCCCCAAGGTGAGCATGACAAAGGGGTCTTCGTTCCGGGATATATGTAAGGGCGTCCTCTAGGGCACCCTAAAAGAAATCAGGATGTACGAGTTGCCGCCACGTCATGAAGCTATATGATACCTTCATTAAATTGCGACGTGCCAGGAACTACACCCCTTCCGTCGTAGGCACGACAGCAGTAATACTGACGGTCGGCTGCTCTGTAGGTGCAACGATAGCCAGGAGGGCAACGAAATCCTGGAACATTGAGCGGGCAGATTCGCGGCTGTCTCGTCATCGGGTCAATAGCCGGCTCTTGTCCAGCCGGACATACATTTCTGGTCGGTCCAGGGCTACCTCAAAACTTAACCATGGAAAAAACCTTGGCTAGCAACAAGCTGGCTGCCTAGGAAGTCATCATGCTATGAGGTTAATCTTCTGCAAGCAACAATTGGGGCAAAAATTTTTACAAGGCAGAAAACTGCTAAAGAAATACCTAGCCATGCAAATAACTTTCCCTAATATGGGCTGATCTATAGAAGGCCTTTTCCTACTGCACAATTTCTTTATAAGATAGATTCTATTGACCTGCGCGTTTTACCAAAAGCACGACGCGCTATTGTTAATTGTTCCTGAACTTTTAGCAGAAAAAGAGCGTAGGGCGCTTTAGGTAACCAATGAACAGCCACTATCTTATCCTGCTATCTCAAAGCGTACCTGCCCGACTGCAGCAAAAGTAATTCTTCATTGCCGCGCTGTAGGCGCAGTTGTACCCGTTGGGACAACCGCTGCTTGCAGTGCCAAGCAGGCAGGCCAATGGCTGACCAGTTGTTGGGTTGTAGAATGGCTGCCTTGGAGGTGGACACGGATTGAACTGTGACGGTATGGAAGGAGGTGGAACTAAAAATCAAACAACGCTAAAATTCTTATTCCGTCTTGCAACTTTCCTCACCAATATTGACGCTAGAGCAGCAGACGTATCTCGCCTGGCTGCTGTCGTAATGGCAAATGGAGTTGGGCCCGCAGGAACCAGGCACGTTTGGCGAACAATATCGGCTCGGCTGAACCAGCGTGTAACCGGGCGGGCAATCTGCAAATGATCAATACGTATCAACGTTGAAACAAAGCAAAATTCTTCCAACATGTTAGCGCCATTTTATTTTTGAATTAGGCTTACCTACCTGAAAATCAAAAAGTCTGTAATTGAATTAACCTGAACAAGTTCTGATCCTTTGACATTTGGCAACAGCAGACGAGATTTAAGAGATCACGTACTTAATAATTGATTCAACAAAAACTGATTGGCACTACAGACATTAGAAACCTAAAACTGACGCATAACAAAGTGATTTGATCAATCAACTCTAAAACTGAGGAAGGTAAATGACAGCAAGCGGCCGAGACAGCTGAATTCCTTAAAAAGGCATTAACGCCTGAACTCATTCGTAGATCTTCTTGAGCTGCAGCTGACATCTAAGTACTAGTATTTTGCAGCAAAGCAAAAACCGTATTGCTAATCTAAATGCTGCGCCTACTTCCAATCATCGGTTGCCCCGGTGAGAAGCTGCAGCAATAAAAAGAGTTGGATTCGGCGTTCAAGTCGCATGTATATCCCGGAGGACATCCGGCAACGGTCGAACCTTGCGTGCATACTACGGGTGCGCCTTGGACTCTGTACGGAGTTTTGTTCTGTTCGCATGGATTTCTGGCTGAAGTTGGAAAGCCTTAAACGATGGGCGCCCGTTTGACCAGCGCTTACCATGATTGGACAAAATGCAACAGTAGCTCTGCTGGAGCATGCTGTTCCTTTGGCAAGTATAGCCCGCGGGGCAAACGCTCGGAAAGGCGGTTGGAATACACGTGACCGGCTGGTTGTTTTGTACGAACGGGGCATAGTGAGGAGGGCAAACGTCTAAACAAAATTGTTAAGTACTAATTCATGCCATTGTATTAACTTTAGCTTACTTGGAGTGCCGCAGCAGAATCCGGTAGCCGATTGAACACCGCCAACATTGAACAAGGTCGTCTGGCACGCATAATTCGCAGGGCAGGTATTCGCCACGCCGGGAGTGCACTGCCGCGGAGTGTTAAGGAACGGCTCCATGTACGGCTCACCTCCTTGAGGACAATGTACTGAAAAGGACGAGCCATCAACCGATACCTTACTGAAATGGAAAACTGACCCATAGCGGTTCCGCAGCAAAAGCTGTTGGTTGCTGAACCACTGTACGTGCAGAAAAATCCTTGCGGGCAGCTGTTGTCTATGTTAGGTTGGCATTGGCGCGGACTGTTGGTCAGCGCGTCCATGTAAGCGCCTGTAGCGAAAAGAAACTTGGAAAATTAATAAAAGCCACGCTAGCCTGCATACTCTGCCCAGCCGGACAAGTGCCAGCCGGAGCACTGCTCCCGCAGCATATATCAGTGGCCAGCAGCTTCGAGTGAATGCAGGAATAGTCGTGCGGGCATACGTTGCTACTTCTCGAGCAAGAAACCAAATTGTAAGAATTGTGTTCTCGCAGAGCAACTTGACCAAGCGGACAATCTTAAAAAGAGCCAAATACTGCAACAGCTGAAATAGTGAATTCAGGTATCACTATCCTACCGGCAGATTGGCAGTAAGACAAGCATTTTTCCTTGGTAGGAAAATTGTTACGATTGCCTCCACAACCAAGATAAGTCAAAGGTTCGCATGTTTTTGTAACCGTGTTGAAGTAGTAGCGCATCAGAGAAGAGGAGCCGCATTGTACGCCTTGATCGCGACTAAGCGAACATATAGTTGCTGAAACAACGATTAACCGATTCCGTCGTAGTTAGAGCCCATAAAGCAGCGCCCAACCTCTTGTGGCGCAGCAGTAGTTGTTGCGAACGTACAAAGATTGTATAGTTGTAGGAGTACAAATAAACCCGACCGGACAACCAAGCGTCGCTGGATCACAAATCCTATATTGGCCAGTTCCCATTTCCTTATATGGTTCGCCTCCTTCCGGGCAACCTGGAACAAATAAAAACATTCTTATTTGGGCCTTACGCTTTGTAGGATAACGCGGAAGCAAAATCGAAACGAAAGCGCCTCCATCATTCAACAAAAGCAAGGGCTTTACCTCCAACGTGACAATAATCTTGGCAGTCGATCCGTGTTGGGAAATTGTTTGAATTTCCATCGCATCCGTTGTAGCGGAATGTGTCGCACTTTTTTGTGCCGGAATTGTAGTACCACCGGGTAACCGGATTGCCTGTACATAGGGTACCTGGATCGGGCGGATCAATGTTGCATGTTTTCTCTTGAAAACAAAAAAGGGCAGCAATGTTATTCAGTGAGCTAGTAGAAGTCGTCCGTACGTCTGGTCGGGCAGCAGCCAAATCGCTGACCGTCGAAATGGCAAAAATAGTCAGCAGGACAGGAATAGGATGCTGACGCACCTCCGCATTCCGTATAAATTCCGCTGCTCTCCATGAAGGCGAATCCTTGGGGACATTTGGGCTCAACTGGAAATAAAACGCCAGTCCACAAGCGGCGCTGTAAAAGCCCTATGCTGACCTGGAGATGTGCCGCAGAAGGACATGCATTGTTCGTACGATTCGAAATTGTTGGCATTGCCATGACAGCCGGAGAAATAGAAGCGTTCGCAACCGCGGGATTTCGGGTTGAAATACCATCGTTCTACGTAGTTTATACAAGAGCCAATAGCCTGCTCTTGGTTGCATACAAAGCCTAAACAAAAAGCTCCCCTATAATAAGAACAAAATTAGTGACTTTTAGGTTCGAGCTCACCTCGAGACGGGCAGCAGAATCCTTCGTTTGTGCAATCGTACTTTAAAGGACAAATGCCCGTACCAGCGGCGCCGCAAGTAACGAGCTTATCGCTTTGGTCGCGCATAGGCTCACCGGCTATGCATATTACTGCAAAAACGAATCACGACAATTAGTGAAGCAGAGACTTTAGGAAAAGAAACGTTTCTACTTCTGGAACAAAACTGTTTGCACTCCGCTTCGGAATCGAAATTGTTGAAGTTGCCTGCTTGACCGAGATATTCAAACGGTTTGCACCTACGTTCCGCCGTGTCGTAGTAATACCTAAAGGAAATCTTAGCGCATTTTTCCGCCTCTGTGAAAATTTTGAAAATATGAAGCAGAGGATGCATTTTTAAAAATTAAAAATAACCGTCCATTTTATCATTTCGAAACTTTAGCATCCGTCTAGTAGCGCAAAGAAGTCATTTTCATTATTCAATAGAAATGCAACTCACGGTGAACATGGCAAATGATATTAATTCATACCGCTTTTCGTTAATGATGCTCAGGTGCAATTTCAAGTTATTTTAAACTACGGAAGTCCAAAAACAGACTTTCATGCGCTCATTAGGAAAAATGTAATGCATTATTTTGCTAGGAACAGGAAGCGACAACAGCCGACAGTTTTGGATGTTAAAAGCTTTTGTTTTCGACAGCGACCTTCGGTTATCAAAAGAAGAATAACAGAAACCCTTATTAGCTGCTACCTTTGAACACTTAAGTTTTCCTCATGAGACTATACACGTTTGTAGAGCGTAAGATTTATTTACGGGGAGGATCCGGTTGGAAGATTGTTTTAAAACTGAAGCTTTTGGGTGGTACACCTTCATCCGTCACCAGCGGCTGACGTAACCTCCTTGTTGAGCGTAATTTTAATTGTATACGGAAGTTTTAGAAAGAATGCTTTTAATGTACAACATACCTTTGCTTAAACGACACTCCTCCCGATAGACCACTGTCGTAAGGTGTTGGAGGAACAACGTAAGGAACCGAACCGGTGGGCAGTCCTCCTTCTTGACTGCATATGAATGCTAAAAAAAGTTTCGCATTTGTACAAGCGATGCAGAGTCATTGGCAAACAAACAAGGCCTTGGGCAACAGTAATTCTCCACGGAACCGCCGGCGACTTGATTTACGTGACAGAAAAAGTTCGAATCGCGAATGCACGTTTGACTTGCCGAACAAGCGACTCTGGAACCTTTGGGAATTCGATCCGTCATGCTACCAGGGCTGTACAGCGGCTGACCGCGGGGGCAACCTGGTGGTTGGAAAAAAATAAAGTATAACTATCACTGCAAGGCATTTAAACGAACCAGTTTTGCAATAGCTTTCGCATTGCGATTTGGTAACAAAGTTATTTGCATTTCCGTTTCTTCCACGGTAAGAGAACATTTCGCATGTGGCCGTCATGGAGTTGTAGTACCAACGATCGGTTGGTATTTCAACGAGTACGCCTTCATCCCGCGGCATAATGCAAGCCAACGCTAAACTCTGCATGGCTAATTCAGACGTTTTTCCAATAAGAACTTACCTCTACTCGGGCAGCAAAAGGTGGCCCCTTCGCATGCCGACATGGCAGATTTTGCCGGCGGATTGCAAAGGCAATCATACGTAGGCGGGCAATAATCGTCGCTTCCTTCAAGACAGGACGCTTCAATACCGTCGGCCCCTTTCAGCTTTGAGTAGGCTCCATTGGTTGGACAAAAACCTTATAAACAACGAAGTTGTATCATTGAGCAAAAGCCAAGTACGCACCGGGGAATGTGCAGACTGTTCCATCTCTGGTTCGCTGGGGCGGTTGGCCATCGGGACATTTGCACTCGTTCAAGTAGCAGTAAGCGCCAGGCCAAACCGAGTTGCACTGCTCCGGATAGCTGCAGCCGCTTTGCCCTGGATTAATTTCTAAAAGAGAAAAAACGCTCCTTCAATCTACAGTCCCGAAAATCGCTGCTATGCTAATTTTCACTTCTGTAACAAAATCCGTGTATATTGACAAAGGAAGGAAGGCAAGCACAACGCTTAGTCGTGTCGCAGTAGGCGCCTCCGTCCGTGGTTTGACAGTCGATGTTTTCGTTGCATGAATTTCCAACAATGGCATCTTGAAAACAAATTTTCAATCAGAGAATGCCGTCGGGCTAGAACAACATTTATCTCATTTACATATTTGCCTTCTGCGCTTCAAAAAGGGTTTCCTCGGCTGGCAAGAACGATTTTCATAGTCGAAAATGTAGCCCTGCTGACACTGGCCAACTTCGACAAGTCTACAACGAGCGCAAGAGGAAGAAAAGAAAAACCGGTCAATCTCATTATTGGAGAAAAAGTATTTTTGTCCCTTTGCTTACGCTAGCTGTTTAACAATATGAATAAGGCAAAGCAGCTCAATTAATAATCGTCTAATTTTGAAAAGCTGCAAACGTAACGATTACAGCGTCAACTCTGCCGAAAGGCACGAATTTTCCAAGCGCTCACCTGGCGCGGTCGAGACGTACAACAAATCCCTACTTTAGAACTTTATTTAAGCTTTAACATTCCTATGATCAGTAATTAACTAGCAAACGAAGGCCGCTACGAGAGCCCGAACGTTTTATCCCTTCTTTCTAGCTCAACGCAAATACTAAAGGAGATTTCGAAGTTCATAGAAAATATTCAGCTGCCTTTTTTCGCATAGGCATTCAAGCCTCAAATTCACATTTTGAAAAACTTTTTTTAAGCTCAAGTAACTAAAAGAATTGTAAGATAACATTCGTCTTTGAAGCAATAGGGAATGTCGCGTCGTTAATGGAAGCTCTATTAATTTGCGTTATATTGTACCTGATTTTTATTCTTACTGTACCCATGTTTGGCAAGTGCTAACTGCGCCACGTGGTGGTTAGAAAAGAAAAATTAAAAGAGAAAATAGCAACCTGTCCTTGTTGCAAAATGTGTACAGCGATAGCTGCCCTCCGACGGGTGCATTGACGTACGTTTCGGGATCGCATAGCAAGCGTGGTTCCGGTTGACATTGGCCTAGAATCGTTAATCCATAAAGAATAAATTTAAGACATTCAAAAAGCAGCTGAAAAGTTGACAATTGATTAAAATGCTCAAAGAGCACTGGTCAAACAGGAATTGAAGAATGCTACGCTCGCGCGCGCGAACGCAGCTGAACTGTGACCGACGTTTTGGAGTACAATGGGTAAATAGAAAATGCAAACAACGGACGGAACGGACGCTTACGGGAGGGTCAAAGCACAAGTTGCTCTTCGGTAAAAGCGAACAAACAACGTTCGCAGGGACATAAGGGCAAACGGAACAATGGACCTCTTGAGCAGAAACACTGCGCGCATTGCTTGCCAGCGAATGCAGGCCTTCGGAGCGGATAAAAAACGTTGGTTAAAACGCAATGTCGAGTATAACGACGCTAGAAAATAAAAACGAAAAAATAACATCAATATGAGCTTTTTCAACGGTCAATATTCATTCATTCTTGAATAACAGCTTTAAAATGATTGCCGCAAGTGATTTCGGGAATTTCATGCAAGCTGCCGCGACATGTCTGCAATAATTTATTTTAATTTCCAAAAAAGTCACTTCCGTCCACAACAGTTAAAAGCTGACTTAATTAACTAAAAAAAATTAGCATAAAGTTCTATTGCTGTAAACAGGGCAGTCACGTGATGATTTTGACTGCACGTTGGAAAACAACAAAAAAGGATTAAACATTGCTCTACACCGCCACGCAAAACAAGTAGAGAGCGCCCAAGAAGGCATGATTGACTAATAAAACGGGAAGACGAAGTTTATATTTGGATAGCGATATCAAAATGCCTAATCTAAGGGCTATCAGAATGTAGTTTCATTTTTGAACTTAAACAATGCACTGTAGCTCTATGGCCATCTTTGGTTCACTGATTAACTTAGTATATTTCCTTAAACTGGGAAAAGTCACCGCAAAATAAACGCGTGATTAATACAATAGATGAGCGCTAAACAATAACAGCCCATAGCCAAAAAAAAGTTATTGGCAACTCCTCTGCGCGGGAATGGAATAGAAAAGAGGGAATATTTAAAACTCCACAATTTAAGCTGCGTTTATTAATAAACCAAGCAAGAAGGCTTCTCCCGCCTTTCGACTGAAGTTTCAAAAGCCAAAGGCACTTCAATTCTCGTCGGCTACAGAGTCGCCATTGCCTTCGCAGTTGAAACTTCGTCCCAGCTTGAACAATTCAAAATTAACAATAGGATAAAGCAACAAACGCTGTCACTTATGGTTACGACCTCCTAAAATGACCTTTCCGTTCTGGCGTTATAGCTTTGGTAGTTAATGTTAATCTCCCTTTCCTATTAGCGTACGAGATTAGCTTTTTTCGGTGGTATCCACTTCCTTAGCAAAATGTGCTTTTTCCTACGCGTAAATTTAAATATTCAAAATTTCATGCGTCACTTATTATCAGCTGTATGATAAGGCGTAAGATGGTTGGTAATTAATCCACGGGGTCACCAAAATAGGCTGAATAGGTTGAAAATCGTTAATCTGACAGTAACCTACCGTAAAGGGAAAAAATTAGTAGAAGCGCGTATGTTGTCCGTAAGTCCATTGGTAATTGCAGTAGTCAGCAAAGATGTTGCCCCGGCAGTTCAACAGCGACGCAAAGAGGTTGCTTGCAATGGGTGTCAGACTCTATAGCGTCACTTGTTGAACGCTTTTGCCACAGAGAGAGGGAAAGACCAGTGCAAGCAGCGGCTCTTGGTAAAACCAGCAGTCGACAACAGAAGTCCCATCGCCGGTGCAAACGAGTAATTATTGACTTTCGAAATGAAGACCAAGAAGGAACCGGCTACTTGGGTAGACAAAAAATGGGATGTTGCCCCTACTTACCGGCCGCGCATGTTTGCACTGTCGAAGCCAAACAAACATCCTTCTCAACTTGTGCCGAGCTCCTGGTTAAGCTTAGAAGAGGCTTGCAAAGCCAGACTCCGTACCTCGGCCGACCACGTACGATGACGTGGAGCAACTTTGATGCATTACGAAGCGCAACTTACACACTCCTCTTTACAACCTATTCTTCTGAAAACAGTGAACGATTTCCAATTGTTATCCAACGGATATATAGTCAACTGTCCACATAACTGTACGCTAAGTTGTAATCATTCATAAAGCATAAAAAGCGGAAACATCTATGCAAAAAATGTGCACTATGCAATTCAAACCTTAACAGATGGGCGAGCTTGTTTTGAAAATACTAATCTCATCAACCAACCTTCCATCAATATTGATATTAATACTTGCTTAAGCGCTGCAATTATCAATGATCAACCTGCCTTGGAAAACGTAGGCAAAGAAATTCTAATAAGCAAACTATGTTAGCTGAACCAGTTTAGATGCCAACGCTTTAAGCATAAGTTCATAGCTTGAAGATTAGTGCCGACAAAGGGGATGCAAAGTTGCATTAAGTACGTAAATATCAAGCAGCGGCTTAAATCGTCCAACCACGTCTGCTCTGTATGGATTCTTTTGGCAAGAGAAGTCAACAAGACAAAGTTAAAGTTCCAAGATGAAACTGTACAATGTTTTCAGGTAGCGCAAGTCTGTCGCTAGCCTTAATATTTTAATTAAAAAGTAAAAAGTATACTTAAGCAAACAGTAACCACGCGGACGTGATTACCAACCATTAGCAGCATAGTTTTTATTTTAAAAATTTTAAAAAGCGTTGCCATTTACTAATGCCTTAAAAATGTAAGAATAAACACGTTATGCATAGATGCAAAAAATCAAAGAGCATCGAAGAAATCTACAAGGCTGCTGGTAAGGATTACAAGAAGTTAAGCTACTGTGGTATGTCAGGTTTCGCTTAAGGCATTCAGCTGAAGAATAAACCACTCCCTTAATGATGCTCGAATAGGGAAGCGAAAAAAGCAACTGCGTCCAACCTACAGCAAACAAATGAACTTTGCGCGTTCAAGTGACGGTGTACGTTGTACTATTACATGTAGCTTCGTGTTACGGTGTACCATTGGAAAAAAGGAGACACAGACTTGAAGGTTACATCAAAAATTCGTTTAGTCCAACGCGGAGTGTTCATCCTTGGACAAAAATGCAACAACTAATTTTTAGTCGTATAGAGGATGGAACAAACGAATGTTAACAAAGCAAATTGATGCCCGCGCTACAAGTGATTTCAAGGCAATAAACAAAAGAGCTTACGATAGGAGGCGCTAAGATAATTAAGGAATTTGAAAACAACGTTTCAGGCAAAACCCTTTTTCTGTGCTTGTTATTCTTCCCCGACAATCTTCAAAAAGAGCAATAGAAGAAAATATTTTAAATAAACTAAAGATATGTATGCGTATATACACTTACATAGGGGAAACTGTGCAACAATAGGGCATAATAATTAAAACCACGATTGAAACCTCTAAAAAAAGCTCAATGGTAAGTATAAAAATTATTATTATTATTATTATTATTATTATTAATTCTGTTATTAATATTATGAAATAGATCTGTTTGTAAAGTTAGCGAGAAGAGGAGTGTAATAGTCGCAAGAGAGGCGGAAAATGAATGGCGAACAGATGAAATTTAACCAGCTGTTGCTTGGGCAACCTTTGTTTGCTTTTATATAGCGAATGTCTCCGTCTGCACTACACGTTCGCTGCGGCGAGATCGATCTTCATTTGGATTCGTTCCAAAGGCAGCAACAACGACAGCAGCAGCAGCAGCAGTTCCGCGAGTGCGTAACAGAGACTTTCGGTGGCGGCTCGCTGCAAGAACACCGAATTTTGAGCTGAAGTTAAGCGGGGAGTGGCCAGTTGCTATTTCAACGTTATCCAAACCTATTATAGGACTACAAGTGGGTGTGGCGTCGTTTTATGTCCAATCGTAATTGATTTTCAAGCTGTTCGCATTCAGTGCCACCGCAATGGATGTTCACTGGTTTTACGTCTACGTCCTATCCACGCTGCTGGTCATTACTACATTAGCCGGTTTCGTAAGTACGCTTACGTTGAGACAACTCCGTAAAAGATTCCCGCGCTCTCAATATGCGCTAATCCACTTTGCCTACTGGAATTGAAATCAAAAAGTTAATCTTTTCATCAAGCAAACAAGCTTTCGGACCATCTCGATCAAACATCTGGAATTTCAGCCGGACAAGCTTTCCATTATGAAAGAAAAGGCATTTTCGTAAAGATATTTAACAAACGATAGGCAATTGAGCAACTTTTTAGCCAAACTTGCAAATGAAGTTGAAATGAGCTTTTAAGTCTGCTCAAATTTAAAATCACTACATAATCAGCCGTATAACTAACGAATGCTTAATAAAACAAATTTCCCAGTAAAACCTTCCTGCAAAAGCTATGCCAACTCCATTTAAGGCAATAAAGAAAAAGTCTTACTCGTTAATCGAAGCGCCCTAGCACCTCGTCATAAGTCATTTCCCTCGATTAATAATTTGTACAGGTTAAGAATTGTTTGTTGAATTACTATAAAAGGATACGAAGCATTCGGGAAAGCTTTCTCCAAATACTTTGTATTTTTTTATACATATTCAATAAACAATTCTTAGCCGATACAAATCAATACTATTACGTCAATTAAGTTTTTATAAATGCATATATTCTCTCAAAAATAAGGGAAGCGAAGGCTTGCTTTGGGATGACATGGAAATACAAGCGGATTAACCAAAAGTCGACTGACGCCTTCGCTACACCTTAAACAGAAATCAACGTGAATTTCGAGGCGTTTAGAGCAGCATTCAGAATTTTTTGGTGCTCATTTTTGAATGAAAACAAAAACGGGAAATAACAAAATTGATTTACTACTTTGTAACGCTTTAAAGAATATAAGTCTATTCTTTACTACAAGTTCATACTACATCCGAAAAGGGTAAACAATTTTAATCGCAAATTAGAGCCCAATTCAACAAGGGGCACATACTTTGAAAACCTTTACGTGAATAAATAAATTTTTAAAAATACAAAGATATCAAGCATTAAGAGTAGTAATAATCACAAATGATTAAATAAAAAAACCCTATTTTATGGTTACGTTTCGGTGATATGTAAAGAATACCTGAGTCCCGCTCGCGTACAGAAAGAGCTATTGATAAACTGACTTAATCAGTTTCAAGTTTTGTAACAATTTTTAAAATTTTTTTCAATAAAGTCTACAGATTACAAGACAATCATTTCTTCGCTTTCCCTTATTAGGCAGCGCTTTTTGACTTGCCCTGTCACCCACGCTTATTCGGCGAGGTAACGAAAAAGTTCATGTTGATTATAAGCGAAATAAACGGGTCGTTTCAAAAAGGTGGAGAACACGAGTTTAAATGGAAAATTTTTCCTTCACTAACAAAATGACTTTGCGGCGCCTACTTACCAAAAAAGAGAAATGCTAAAATAACATAAACAGACGATGCGTAAAAGAAATTAAAAATATAAGAACAGTGCGCAAGTAAAAAAGGCGTTTTTACCTCATTGACATTTCCTTTCAATTTCACTGCGCAACTTTTTTGTTCCTCTCGTATTTATTCTATTCAATTTGTTTTAATTTTACTACTATCTTTACGATGCTTTGTCGGTATTAATAATAAAAGCTATAAGAAATTTGAATAGGAAAGTATCTGAGGAGCAGAAGTGATCAGTCGATAGGGAGAAGCCCAAACAAGGGCTTCTCCCTATCGATTGATCACTTCTGCTCCTTAAGTACAAGGAACCTACAACTTACGATATTGAAAAAAAGGAGACATACTTAGCAACCTACTGATTTTAGGATAAAAATGAAGCAATTCAACACTGCGAACAAGTAATGTGCGAAGAACATTACCTCGAAATGACGGAGATATGCAATGGCAATCGGGAGGAATGCCCGGAAACGTGGAACGGCTACATGGCTTGTATGAAACCTTGCATCAACAGAGAATTGGAAAGCGAATCGGACGAACACAACCTGTACTCTTCAATAATGAGGAGAATAGAGTATTCCATGGATGTTGAAACGGTTCAAAAACTTTAGTTCAACATTTTTGATTTCCCATTCAATATTTATTAAAAAGACTCGCGCAAAGTGCCGGTTCTTTTAATCAACCTGTTTCTCAAAAACACGTATACATAGATATTCTTTTAAAAAAAAGCACTGCAAAGTAGAACCTAGAATGTTCTTGGCAGTAAGCACATTACGCAGTCGGTGCCTTGGCTACGATTGACGAAAGTGCAATGCGGGCATCGCCATTGGCTTGAAGTTCCCGCCGCTTCCTTGCCTGTATCGTGAATGTCCAACGATGTGACTCAAATTACAAATGCTTTGGAAATATAGTAATGCTTTGAACGTTTACTTACCAACTTCCTCCTTCAACAGCAATGCCATCAATTCTTTCCATTCTTTGTTGGAATCAAACCATTCCTTGGCAAGCCTTCGATTCTTCGTGCGAACAGCCTCCAACAGAGGGCTTAAATCATTCTACAATTTAAATGAAGAACATTTAAGAAGGAAAAGCAAAATTCCCGCCCAAATGTCACCATTGTGAATGGCTTATATTCGTTCGTGAGAAGAAAGTACAAAAAGTGGAAGTCGCTGGCCATCTCCAACTCCTGATCGCTTGCAAACTGACTACAATAGTCGCGTAGGGCACCCAAAGTCTAAACAAATCGTCGCTTTTCTTAAAAAGAAGTCAATCGATGATTTGCTCGCCTGAAATTCTCCGATGACTGCTCGATTTTCTACCGGAAATGGTTGGACGCCGTGCAAAGGATTGAAAAAACGCTTCGCGGATTTCGCCATACCAACTGGCATGTCGACTATCAAAAATTCAACCGGCAATGGGGTAGCGGCACGCATGACGGCGCTGCCGTACTCGTTGAGCGCCTGAATTGGACATTATGCAAATTAATTGAGAGTACGAAAGAAAAATGCGTTTCCTCCAACCCGATAGGTAATAGACGGAACGCATTGCTGCTTCGTGGACTCTTTAACGTGAACCAAATGGGGTTTGCCAACGATGGGCGTCAATAATTTCGCTTCCACAATGGCTGAACACTGGTTGGACACTTGATAGCCGAACACTTTAACCGTTCCGTCTTCTCCACCTGCAAAGGAGACGCGAATGAGTCTTGCAGCGTTTATAAGGTCGACAGACCCACCGGAAGCCACTACAGTTACGAACTTTGACCCAAACGTGTTGTCCGACGAGTAACGACAAATGTTGGGGAAGGAATTTTGAAAATTCGCTGCCTTTACGCACTCAGCTGCCGTCATAAAATATGTATCCTGCAAATATACCGTTTACTGTACATACGATAAATTTTATACTTTGTGGCTACCGCGTTGCGCACGCAGGTCATCACATCGCGCCCGTTGGTTTCGTGGCCAAATAGATCGGTGAAAATCATGCCAACAACAGTGCAGTCCAATTGATCGCAAAGTTCCATCACGTACGGTTGTTCGGCAATCGGATTAGTCGATATGCTTACTGGACTGCAGATCTGCGGCGGCTCAAATATAGCGTACACAACCGCAACAATACCCAAAGGAACGTCATTGGACGGTTCGTAGCGACCGATCAGATATCCGAAACGCTGAAATCCCGTCTTTTGCCAGTAAATGAAGAAACGATTTCCAATGTCCTCATTTTCAAAACATACATTGTCGACGTGTCGATACGGCTAAAACAAGTGTCCAATTATTTAAACCATTGAATGAATGGACACTGAAGACGGCTTGGATGCAGCGTTAAGCGGAAACCTGTACGCTTTAGAACTTAGAGCGCCCGTAGAAACCGCGCTCAGCATTGGCAGACCTTCGTGTCGGAAAATTATTTGCATTGCTACAACTTCGTAAGTTATCTTGATGCGTACTACGAAAGATCAAAGAAATAGTAATATTAATACCTGCACATCTTTTTTGAAAAAAAACAGTATCAAAAGCGGACAACTAAATTGGGTACTTTAATTTCGCAGCTTTGCTTGACCTGCCGCCGACACAACAAAAATGTCATTTCGTCGGCTTTACGCCTCCAATATCCGCTTTATTTCTACTACGGTAACTCTGAATGAAATCGTCTATTGACTGCTCAACATCAATGAGATGAAAATACGCTGAAACTAGCTGAGAAGGACAAAGAGCTAACAAACGACGCGCGCGTCAACTATGCAGTGCAAATGAGGCCGGAACAGCTTTTAATTACAGTTCATTCGGTTTCGCGAATTTCTCCTACGTTGCAACTGCAATGAAGGCACTTGAATGAACAATGAAGGGCCATTCATAATAAAACCGTAAAAATATATGATTAACACTTCCACTTTATTTAATGCGGAGCGGCGTGCTCGCGATTTGAATTGAATCGCAAGTCATAAAAGTTCCATTCAAGTTTACGCTGAATAGTTCAAGGCGAACATTGTACGGCATGAACGAAGCGTAATAGCGCAACTGTCTCTTCGCGAAAACCAAAAAAAAGAACTACTCTTATTGGTCGAAACTGTTCGAAATTAGCGAATGGAGTGCCAGACTACGTACTTACGCTTAACCGATTAATAAATCGCGTATAAGCTATACTTAGAGCACTAAATGGTCCTTCAAACTTATGAGGTACCTGTTGTTGTCTTTTATATATATATATATATATATATAAAAGACAACAACAGGTACCTATGCCTATGCAAACTAACCAGATATTGGTAGAATAAAATGAATGTGCTACATCCGACTCAAAACTAACTTATTTTTTTTATCAGTACTGTACCAATTTTCAACAATTGACAGTTTTACAAAAGCCCAGAATTTAATATTTAAATATGCAAATACGGAGTAAATTAGGCGAGTTTTTGGTTACGATATATGTAATAACTAGAACATCTAACAAAGTTGAATTGGCGCGCAGACTTTGCCAAGCAGTTGAACGCGTTCTACGTGCCTGTATTAAAGACTTGCAACCAATTTGAACTTCTACAGTTGATTAGTGTTCAAGTACTAATGATGACGTAGACCACATCATCTCTTACCTGCCTCTGCAGCGTTATTGCCGGTGGCTGGCAACGCAAGCAAACCCCTTTTGGCCACGGCGGGTGGCGATTGCAGTCTTTTTTCATGTTACAGTCCAATTTTTCCAAAGGGAATTTCGGACCATTCCTAAAATAGCTCGCTAAGAGCTTGGAAGCAATTTTCAAAACGCCTACTTCTTGCCGCAGCCTAACTTGCGTAAGTAGGCGTGAAAGCTCATAAATTTTATTGAATGCTCCTTCAGATAGTCGCTGTCGAACACCTGAAATACGTTTGTTCTACAAAGGAAAAAACTAACCATCTCTTACGTCTATTGGCTTGCAATTCTCGCATTCTGTACCTTCGCCGTGGCGGCACCTAGAAAAAGCCAACAAAACATCAGTACACGGCTAGAAGAAGTAGAAAAGCAGTTTTGCAAGTTGCAAAATTGACCTGGTGCTTCAAGCGCGAGTAGTCGTCCAGGTTATAACAATTTTTTGAAATATAGGACAGCTCAAGCAGAATGGCCTTTTTTGGCGTTTAGATAACTAAGCTTA
Organism: Trichuris trichiura; assembly: GCA_037903355.1. Taxonomy (NCBI): domain Eukaryota; kingdom Metazoa; phylum Nematoda; class Enoplea; order Trichinellida; family Trichuridae; genus Trichuris; species Trichuris trichiura. Next base: position 301,484 of record JBAJFE010000057.1, read on the forward strand.
GGCTGACTTTAAACGTTAAGCAGAAAAAAATGAAAACTTGCTTTGTTGTTGTTGATAAATACAGATTATGTTTATCCATGGTACGAAAAAGGAAGTAAACTTACAAACTACGGTCAATGTCGCGCTCTATGATACTTGGCTGTTGGTAGAGAAATAGATCTACAGCATCCTCGGTCTTTTCCCGCCAATTAGACGAGTTATCATGGCTTTTTACAACATCACGAGCTTCTTCCAACGGTTCTTTCGTGTTTGCGTCAAGTTTATCCAGCGTAACGTATAAGAGATCACCATGGCTAAAAGAGCAACAGGCACCGGTAGCCAGTGTGATACTATTATAACTTTTTACTGGATTCCAAGACTAACTAAACGCTTATCCAAGTTGGCAAATTCATTAGCACCATTACGACTTGGAGAGAGACGAAAGTCGTCCGGTAGAGCTGGCCAAGACTTTTTCACCTTAAAAGGCGGAACAAAAGAATGCGGCAGGCCATGCCAAAACGCTGCATCACACTAACCTCGTCCTTAAGCTGGCCAACGGTAACTTCAGGCTCAACATTAAAGCGCTTTATGCCTTCGGGAGATTGAACTCGAACAATCTAAGTAAAGGAAAAGCATTACTCCGCGCATTTTGAGGGACCAGCGACTTGGAAACGCTTACTAATTCTTTTTCCATGCTGGGCAAAAAGATTTGCGCAAGAATGCACACTTGCCAGCCACTACGGACGAGACAGCAGCGCCAGCGAAGACAAGAGTTCACAAAAGAACGCGAAAAAGTAGTAGGTATAGTATTAATGATTGTCAGGTTCGAATTTTCCAAGTTTGGGTAAAATCAAGTTTAGTTAAACAGGCGCTTTGCCTTACTTGCGGCAGCACGACATTTTTTACGGCACACAATCGGCTGACCGTGTTTTTTATTACATATTTTTTTCGTTAGTTTGAAATGCCAGCTTCAAGTTCGTTCTTGAAAAACTCTACTTTAAGCGCGACGGCCCTTGCGGAACGCTGCAGAGGCGAACTGTTGCCCTGAACCTACTAGTAAATTTTCAGATCAGATGCAGTGAATAATGGCTGGATGATTTCCAATAAACAGCAGAGTTGACAGGTGCCGTATGGAGACTTAATTGGCGGCGCTTATTTTGACTTGTCGTCCAGGCGTAAGCATTATCGTAAACCTAGTAGGGAAAAGCGTCAAACTAGCTTCATTCGGCCACGACATGTCGCCTACTTTGACGCTGCTGAGTTCCAAAGCAAAACTCGCAAGAAACAGAGATTTTTTCTTAGCAGCAATTGCATCAATGCTGACAAATATTCAGTTTCACCAGCAAAAAATTCATAACCCGCCACAGGCAGTTTGACGATCTACGTTTCGACGCGTACGTTTTCCCGCCACCAATCTAGCCGCAAGGCATCCATCCCTTAAATTACTTAGTAAAATTTGTAACGACCATGCAAACACAATTTTGAAGCAACTTAATTAGTTTTACAAGCAAAAAAAATCGACAAAACGTCTTTTTGATGAAGAAATTTATTACGGATGTGTCCCGTTTGTATTCTATATAAAGAGGCTCCGGAGCTTTCGGGTCATTCGAGACCCATCATCAGCGGTCTTAAGTGTAAATATGAATTGTGCCAGCGAGTGCCATCTATCGATCCTGAGGATTTTAAAGCGGGTATTTTAAAGCCTTCTGTTTGTAGGTTTTTATATTTGAGTTTGTCAGCGCACTTCTTTTTTCTTCTTTTTTTCTTTTTCTTTTTCTTTCTTTGTTCCATTTATATTGCAGTTTGTCCATTTCTGTTTGTTCTAATTATTTGTTTTTTCTTCTTTCCCGGCTATTGTATTTCATCTGGTGAGTGTGCAACAATTATACCGCGTCACAATATTTGTCCAAATCTCGCTTATGTCCACTCCTTGATCGCGGTTGTATGTCGTATTGTGTCTAATGTATAGTGCTTCTTTAATTCTTCTTAACCGTAGATTGTTTTCGTAACATAAAACTTTTGGGTGGAGTGGTTGAGTGCATTGCGTCGCGTGTTCCACTACAGCAAAGGCTTGTTTGGCCTTTTCCATTGTAATTTTTGGGTCCACGATTGGTCTGCTTCGTTGTGTGGTTAGATTGGTACCATTGTTGAGTATGGCTTTCGCGTTATTGTAACTTATGAGTTTTTTTTACGTGTTCGTTAAATCTATGCTCTCGGGTGTTACCCGTTTCACCAATATAAATCCCTGAGCAAGAACATTCAACCGCGTATATTAATCCTGTCTTTTTGTTTGCGGGGATTTTAGTTTTGTCTGTGCGAAGAATTGCCCTGAGGTTGGGTGAACTCTTGAAAAAGACTCTGAAGCCTAATCTTTTTCCTAATTGGACAATTTTCGCCTAAACCTGCCACATAAGGAATAGCTACACAAGTGTCGTGCGGAGTGTTTTGCTTTGGAGACTCGCGTGTGCGAAGCTTGTGGTTGAACACTTGGTTGATAAGGGATTTAGGATAGCCGTTTTTGTAGAAGATTTTTCTAATGTGGTTAATTTCTGGCTGAAGATATTCGGGACTGCATAAGTTGAATGCTCTGTCTATCATTCCAGAGAGGATACCACGCATTACTGATCGTGGATGATGTGATGAAAAGTTGAGGTACTGATCTGTGTGCGTGGGTTTTCTATACACTCTGGTTTTAAAGCCTTCGCTTGAGCGAATGATTAAGGCGTCTAGAAAGGGCAAGTTTTTGTTATCTTCTTTTTCCATTGTGAAGACTATTTGGTTAGGACGGACGTTGTTGAGGGATTGTAGAAATTGTTCTTCTTTTCCAGCTTTCATAATGACAAAGATGTCGTCTACGTATCTTTTAGAAAGGCGTGGAGCTATGTGTCTGTTTATAGTTCTGAACATTTGTCTTTCAAAGTTTTCCATAAAAATTTCCGCTAATACAGGGGATAGGGGGCTTCCCATAGGTACTCCGTTAGATTGTTCATAGAACGTGTTATCAAAAGTGAAGTAATTGCCTTCTTGCATGCAGAACGAAACCAGCTTGACAATGTGAAAGGGATTTAATTTAGTTCTGCTCGGTAGATTTGTGTCCGTGTGGAGGAGATTGTGTAAGATCTCTAGGGTGTCTGATATTGGGTTCTCGTCGGGTTCCAAACAATAGTTCCTTATTTCGTTGACGAGCGTTTTGCTGTTTTTGACAAAGGATGGTTCCTTGCCTGTTAGAAGTTTGATGATCTTACTTAAGTATCTACTGAGTTCAGTGGTGATGCTGTTAATTGTGGAGACTATCAGTCTCAGCGGGATATCTAGTTTGTGTACTTTTGGGAGACCATAGAGCTCGGGAGGCCTGAAGTTCGATGCAAACTTAAGATATGTTGTCATTTTGGTGATAGCAGGTTCTTTGGTTTCTGTGGCATATGTAATGAGAAGAGATCGGAGATTTTTTCGGGAAACTTCTGTAGGGTCGGTTGGTAGGGGGGTATAATTGCTGGTGTTCAAGATAGCTGTCAACTTTTCGATGTAGGTGCTTCTGTCAAGTAAGACGATTCTATTCCCTCTGTCTGCTTTGGTTATAATTCTGTTGGGTTGTTTTCTAAGTTTATATAAGCTGTTTATCTCATATCGGCTTAGGTTCGATGTGGCAGTGAAGTGGTGGCCTAGTATCAATGTAGATAAATTACTCTTGATCTGTGTTGCCTTTTGTGCGTCTATTGAGGATAGGTTGTCCTTAACTGAGGCAATGATGTCGAGAATTGGTGGTTGTTTTGGCGCTGGGACGAAGTTAAGTCCTTTTTCTAATATATGCTGCTCATTTTCACTTAGAGGGAATGAGCTGAGATTTATTATCGCTGAATTTAGCTCTGACCTAGGAGTTCTTTGTGGAATATTTCTGTAAGGGTTTGAAGATGTTGTCGGAATATTGTCTCGAATGCTATCCAATTTCGTTTTTGATACCTGTTTTTGTGATGAGCAAACTGTTCGTGTGGCAAGGTCCACATGTTTCGCCAGGTTCTCGTAAAGTGTTCTGTGTAGTCTGCTTCTGAGGAACGCTAATGTGCTACTATAATCTTCTCGCAGTCTCGATAGTGTGTATCTGTGTCTCCGTATAACATTTCGTAGTAGAGACATTCCAGCCGAAAATAAGATTCTTTTAGATTGACTATCCGTGTACTGTCCCCATTTTAACCGGAAGCACTTTGGTAGGATTTCTTGATTTCTGCATTTCAGTAGGAAAGTTAGTTGACCTTGTGTAAGACCCGGCGCCTCTTTATATAGAATACAAACGGGACACATCCGTAATAAATTTTTTCATCATGAAAACATATTGTCCCGTACCAAGAAACCACGTTTTCAAAACGTTTTTTATCATAATTTAGCGCTGCGAATAATCCATTGCGTCAAAACGTTTTGGCGTCAAACCGTTGGCGACGGCGTTCGTATCTCCATTCGAAAAGACCACGCTGATAAAAGGGCGTAATACGATATGACGCAAGGTGTAATTTTTCCGCAACATCGCAAATACGAAGGCCTTAGAAGTTTTTTCTTTGCCTATCGGAGCGGCGAAAAGTCGCAGTTGCAAAGAGAGTTTGCAACACGAGCAGCGCGGCTTGCGGAGGCCGACAAACTTTTTTATTTGTAGATAGCTAATCTGTGCTGAGCAGTTGTTTGTCTTAACGGTCAATTCAGTTGCTACAAGCGAAAATTTGCTTCCTGATAAGCTAGACGTTGGTGCCGCGCGGAATTTTACCAGCCATTTTGGGCTTTTGTCCTTTTGCTCGCTTAAAGGTTTACGTTTAACGGTCTACGCCGTTGTTCCATTAGGGAAATTAGGCCAATAGGTTAAACGGCGTGCGGATCTGGTTTTTAGGTAACGTGCAAATCGAATTTCTTACTGTAGGCGAGGCACTACCCGTACGTGGTTCCGAGTACAGCGACCTCGTTTTGCGGTTTCGCAATAGATTTGGCGTGATGTTCGGAGCCATTGCAGCATTCGAGAAGCGAAAAGGCAGATAAGAAACTGGCGCGTATTCGAGGCTGGAAGCGGTCCCAAAAGGTTAGGAAGGCAGCCTGGCGTGTCTGAGGCCACTGGTCAAGCGATTGGCGCATCGATTTCCGATTTGCCGGCAAATTTACTGTAGAAGTAGCCTTCAGCAGCATCCATGCAAGTCAACTACTCCTCCTAGCAAGACCTATGCTAGTTGGGCGCGTAAAGAGAGTGCCGGCGACAATAGAGGTCGTGAAAACGTTGGTTTGTTCTGCAGATCACTGTAGCAACCAAGACTGGCTTGGCAAGTGAACTTTCTTCTTCTACTTCTTCGCAGCATAAGCACGCCTAAGGCATTCGGACTGTGTCATGCTGAAACTGCGTCGCAGAGCTACTACAGCCGATTCCAATGGCCAGGAGCCGCTTGGGAAAATAACTTCTTTATTGAAGTTCCGTCCAGGTCCCGAGGTTAGTTGCATCCATTGATTGTAATAATAGTTATTCTTTTCTACCTCTCATTTTTCCATTCGGCTAGAACAAGCTGGATCGACAGAGGAGTTGCGAAAGCGACGGCCTAAGGCCCGTCTCCTCTGATACGAACACCATGCCTGAAACTAAATACGAAAAAAAGAAAATTGGCCATCGGCGCGTCGACCTTGAAACGGGTGAAGTGACGTACAAGAAGGTGCCGACATCTCAGCTTATGGGTGCAATTCAATTTGGCATAGCTAATTCGGTTGGATCGTTGGCTCGAAAGCCGGAGCGTGATTTGCTCTTGCAGGATTTCGAGTTCATCGAAAGCGTATATTTTCCCGCGTATGTCAAAGCCGGCGGCTCGCCTCTTTTGCAACGCTTTCCGTCTTCCTTTTAGGGAAGGTACCCATACGACCCCGTCCCATTCGTACGGCGATTTTCGCTTCAAAACTTACGCACCCATCGCCTTTCGCTACTTCAGAGATCTGTTCAACATACTGCCCGAAGATTTCATGGTAAGGAGTCGCTACACGCCTTTTATATATGTAACCTTATTGGGAGATACCAATATTTGTGCATGAGTTGCGTCTACTCACGTTGAGCCGTTAGCTTAACGGTGAATCGATACTTTTTGCTCAATAGTAATAATGTACAGTAGTTTTAAAACGTGACTGCTGAAGTGTGTTGTTGTTATTGTTGTTGTTATTGCGTTGAGAGAGAGAGAGAGAGATAAGAAACGCTAAAGCTCCCTCTATGCTTGCATTTTTCCAACGGTGGTTATTGGTGTTCCATTCGGAAAGAGTTGATTGGAGCGAGTTCGTCTAGCACGTTGATCGTAGAGAGTTGTCAAAAGCTTTTCCGCCAAGTCGGCGCTGATTTTTCATTGGAAAACAAGCTCAAATAACAACGCTCCGTTGGCGAATAGGCGCGCAATGAATTATTGATGTTTGCGTTCAGGAAATAGCAGTTTAAAGTGCAGGTCACGTCGTGCAAATCAAGCTACTCTCCTTCGGGGGGTCGGCAATGACGAAACTAACCGATTGACCTTATTCGGCAACGCCGCGGCCCGTTCTAGAGTTGGAACTTTGCCAAACCACCATATATGGGCATGGAATAATTGGGATGTACGTAACGGAAGTTACCCCATCGTTGCGGGTTAGAATCCAATTAAAAGCTTTTCGTAGAAAAAACGAAAAATGATTTCATTCATATTCTAAAATTACGTTTTGCCCTTAGATGGTCGTCCAGAAAAGTTGGACGTTAGTCGTACGCTTCATTTTTGTATCGATTTTACCTTGGATAAGTCTTAGAAATTTTGCTGACCAAAGAACTAACTGCTCGCTCGCTCGCGCGCGCGCGTACTAATTTCGCTTGCCAACCAACGACTGCCTCCGCCGCGTTGGAATGTTGCAGTTGTAAAGACGAAGTTTTGAAACCAATTTGTCACATTCAACTTTGCAATGTAAACTGCGCTATTCCGCCGCTCATTGTCGTCAATAATTTCAACTTGTTAGTCGTGTAAGAGTAACTTCTGGCGTCTATTCATTTCTTGTTCATTCATTAAATAAAATGAATGAGCGCTCGAGCAAATGTTGTCGAGTCTTCTCGGCTCAACTTGGCCATTCATTAAGCAAAGCCGGTTGCGAACGAATAAAATATCCACGTCGAAGCGAAGCTTCACTTTCGAATAGTTTTGCTGGCAACAAGTAATCGGGTTCGCATGCCAAAAACAGCTGTTACCTTTGTTTGTAGCGTAATAGTTTTAGAATTGATTTTAAAAATTTCTCGTCAGCCGCCGCAGCCGCTTTTTACCTATTGAATAGTTTTTGCGTCGACTAGTCGTGTCTAACTATATGGTCAAACCAGTCTTCGTCGTTAGTGTTGTTGTTCGCCTTTTCTGGAAAGCTGCTGGCAATTGCCTCTTGGGATGATTTGAAAAAGTCTTCCCTAATTGGAAAGGCGATTAAATTCGCTTGCCGCGGTCGCACTGCGTCGCTATCCTGTCATTTTAGAATTGTCCAAGCCAAAAGTAGGCCTCATTCTTAAGCTGAATTTTTTCAATGCACCATTAATGGACGGTGGAGTAAAATTCCATTCATTAGCTCCATTCGTAAATTACAAGCGACATTTCCGATTTGTTTTTCACATTTCCGGACGCGACGTTTACAGGTTGTAAACTCTGTAGTATCTTACGGTGTATTGCAGTCATTGCAGCTACCGTCTGAACGTCAAATTTCCCGATGACTTCATTTATAAAATATTTCATACTTTGCCGGAAAGGAATTTTGTCTTATGACGTAAAAAGATAAATTGCAACATTTGGTTTGCATTCGATTTATCATCGCCCCCTTTACTCACATGCTTCGACTGCTATTGGCTACTAACTTTTTTGCGTAAGGAAGCATAAATGTAACAAGAATTAATGCATTCATTTTTCGCTCCGGCGATCCCCCTTACGATGATGATTGTAAAGTTGGAATGCATTACGCATTGCTTCAATACCGAATAGAAAGTAAGATAACGTTAGGTCAAGGTAGACGTATTCAATTACAGTATTTTTGTAGTAATGAAGTAACATGTTTTCCAATAGCTCAAAGTGATTGAAAAGCAAGTGAAATGCGTTACTTTCCATTGAATATTAATTTCACGCGTTAGAGCTTCACCCATTGGTCATTGCTAGCGGATAAGTCGTTTTGGGTATACAAGCAAATTTGAAGTCTTTTTTTCCGGCTACGTTCACCTCGTCAGGTTTGGCTCGTAAGGTTTTAATGAAAAAAGTTTAATGGTCGAAATTTTCAGGATTGTTCGCGTCTATTCGGGCAAAAAATATTGTTTTGCATTTCTTCGCTGACAGTGAAGCGCCAACGATTCCGAACGCTTCGGGCATATTCCTAAAGTCCAAAATAACGTTAATGTTTGCTATTCGAAATAGGGCGATTGTCGGCTAGTTTGCATCCTTGATTTTCGCTAAAGATAGAAGTCATAATGAAAAAACCTTTATTACGGAACGGTTCCCGTTTATGTATATAGAAAAGAGACTCCGGAGCTTTTTTTAAAGTTTTCCGTTGGTAGGTTTTCGCATTTGAGTCTGTGAGCGCAATTCTTTTTCTCGTTCCGTATGTCTTCTAGATTGTGTCTTCGTTGGTTGTTTCGAACATTCTTCTTTGTTGTTGAATCGCTGTTTTTCCATATTGCATTCATTTTTCTTTTTCTTTCTTTGTTTCATATATATTTCAATTTAATCCATTTCTATTTGTTCTAATTATTTGTTTTTCTTTCCCGGTTTTTGTATTTTCATCTGTTGAGTGAGCAACAATTATACCGCGTCACAATATTTGTCCAAATCCCGCTTATGTCCACTCCTTGATCGCGGTTGTATGTCGTATTATGTCTAATATATAGTGCTTCTTTAATTCTTCTTAACCGTAAATTGTTTTCGTAACATAAAACTTTTGGTTGGAGTGGTTGGTGCATTGCGTCGCGTGTTCCACTACAGCAGAGGCTTGTTTGGCTTTTTCCATTGTAATTTTTGGGTCCACGATTGGTCTGCCTCGCTGTGTGGTTAGATTGGTGCCATTGTTGAGTATGGCTTTCGCGTTATTGTAACTTGTGAGCTTTTTTAAGTGTTCGTTAAATCTATGCTCTAGGGTGTTTCCCGTTTCACCAATATAAATCCCTGAGCAAGAACATTCAACCGCGTATATTAATCCTGTCTTTTTGTTTGCGGGGATTTTAGTTTTGTCTGTGCGAAGAATTGCCCTGAGGTTGGGCGAACTCTTGAAAAAGACTCTGAAGCCTAATCTTTTTCCTAATTGGACAATCTTTTCGCCTAAACCTGCCACATAAGGAATAACCAGACAAGTGTCGTGCGGATTGTTTTGCTCTGGAGACTCACGTGTGCGAAGCTTGTGGTTGAGCACTTGGTTGATAAAGGATTTAGGATAACCGTTTTTGTAGAAGATTTTTCTAATGTAGTTAATTTCTGGCTGAGATATTCGGGACTGCATAAATTGAATGCTCTGTCTATCATTCCGGAGAGGATACCACGCATTACTGATCGTGGGTGATGTGATGAAAAATTGAGGTACTGATCTGTGTGCGTGGGTTTTCTATACACTCTGGTTTTAAGGCCTTCGCTTGAGCGAATAATTAAGGCGTCCAGAAAGGGCAAGGTTTTGTTATCTTCTTTTTCCATTGTGAAGACTATTTGGTTAGGACGGACGTTGTTGAGGAATTGTAAAAATTGTTCTTCTTTTCCAGCTTTTATAATGACAAAGATGTCGTCTACGTATTTTTAAAAAGGCGTGGAGCTATGTGTCTGTCTATAGTTCTGAACATTTGTCTTTCAAAGTTTTCCATAAAAATTTCCGCTAATACAGAGGATAGGGGGCTTCCCATAGGTACTCCGTTAGATTGTTTATAGAACTTGTTATCAAAAGTGAAGTAATTGCCTTCTTGCATGCAAAACGAAACCAGCTTGACAATGTGAAAGGGATTTAATTTAGTTCTGCTGGGTAGATTTGTGTCCGTGTGGAGGAGATTGTGTAAGGTCTCTAGGGTGTCTGATATTGGGATGCTGGGAAATAAGTCTTTTACATCATAGCTGACTAAAATCTCGTCGGGTTCCAAACAATAGTTTTTTATTTCGTTGACGAGCGTTTTGCTGTTTTTGACAAAGGTGGTTCCTTGCCTGTTAGTGGTTTGATGATCTTACTTAAGTATCTACTGAGTTCAGTGGTGATGCTGTTAATTGTGGAGACTATCGGTCTCAGCGGGATATCTGGTTTGTGTACTTTTGGGAGACCATAGAGCTCGGGGGGTCTGAAGTTCGATGCAAATTTAAGATGTGTTGTCATTTTGGTGATAGCAGGCTCTTTGGTTTCTGTGGCATATGTAATGAGAAGATAAGTCGTTTTGGGTATACAAGCAAATTTGAAGTCTTTTTTTCCGGCTACGTTCACCTCGTCAGGTTTGGCTCGTAAGGTTTTAATGAAAAAAGTTTAATGGTCGTAATTTTCGGGATTGTTCGCGTCTATTCGGGCAAATTCCTGAAGTCCAAATAACGTTACTGTTTGCTATTCGAAATAGGGCGATTGTCGGCTGTTTACGTCCTTGATTTTCGCTAAAAATAGAAGTGAAGTAACGATGGAGGAATTGACATTCGTTATACCATGCTTAGCGAACGTGAACAAAGGAGTTGCGTCATTCTCGTTGTCTCTTTCGAGCGATCAATGCAGTTGGCGGTTTGAGTGTTTCTCAAATTTCTTATTCGATTTTGCATTAGCCCGTAGTTCGCTTATGGAGCTTTATTAGCGGTTGAAATATTGTTTACGCCAAATTTATTTTGCATAGTGGATGCTCGTCGATAATTTCGCTGCTGAAGTCTGTACCACCAGTAATTTGAACCTGAAAATATTTACGGCTGCTAAAGTTGCTCTAATCGGTAGTTGGAATTAGTCCAGTTGAAATTCGATTGACGTAGAGACCGTTAGCACCAGCAAATGCAATTGCAAAATCCATCACGTTATGTTAATATTCTGATCGCGTAGTACTGTAATTAATATTGTTCATCTAAACTGTGAATTTACTAAAATAATTAAACGCAAAGGCGCTTGTTTCTCGGCTCATTAATATAACTATTGTAAAAGTCGGTTTTTGCCTTAAAGATAGAGTGGTAAATAGGCGCATTCTCCATTCTATTAAATTTTCTGTTCTTTTAGCTTTTATTTCACATATTTAAAAAGTTTTGTACCTCGAAGTAGCGCAATTCAAAGAATGTAAATTTTGCGAAGTAGTTCCGAAGCTTCTATGACGTCCTTGTCGTCTTGGCTAAATTCTGCATTTCGCGAAGGTAGGTCTGCAGTTGCGTAATGCGGTTCCAACTTTCTTTCCAAGAAGTTGTACTTCCTTTGGTGGCAGTTTTTAAAAAATTTCGTTTCCGCAGCTATGTCATCGCTTTTCTTCGCCTTATTGTGCGTACGGCGAAATGCTTGGCTGAGCTTGCGGAGCGGAATTATTCCACGCTAATGCGTCCAGCAAATTCCGCGTAGATTCAAAAGCGCCAATCAGTTTTTGGGTAATTGCTTCCCTTTTAATTTGCACGAGTAGTTCAAGTCTTTGCCGACAACAAACGAAGCATAGTATAGACATTTTGTAACGCGTCAGCAAGCTCCTATTGTCCACGAATCGATCATTTGCGTAGGGGACATTTTTTTCAAAGCGAAACGTAATTGCTCGGAAAAGATGTGAATATTTAAATTCAGTTTTTGTATTATCTGTATCTGCGTATGAGTTTAGTTCGTTTTCATGTATTTCGGCTGCAAAAATTGACACCACTACCTTGCTTGGGCTTTCTGATACCCGCCTACCGTAAGTGAATATGACGTCTTCTTATTGTCTGTAACCTTTGGCAGAGCTGCTTTGGGAACTCTGCTATATATGGTAATTTATCCAAGTTGCATTTTTTATTCTTTCGTTTTAAAAATTTTCAAGCAACACTAAAAAATGACTATGTATAGCGCGTAACATTCTTAGTTTAGAATTAACGAACTAATAGGGCTTTTGAAATATGCATCGTAAACTTTTCGCTTACATTTTGTGTTGCATGTGCTGCGCAGTTAGTTAATCTTTCAGTTTTGTTCTTATTTATTCCCTTTTACTTTTAGGCATCCCTTTGCGGTTTGCCGTTGAGGGAGTTGAGTAACCCCGGCGTTAGCGGTAGTATATTTTACATAACCAATGACGACAAGTTCATCATAAAAACGGTGCAACGAAAGGAGGCAGACTTTCTTCAAAAGCTGCTGCCGGGATACTACATGGTTCGACGGCTTATTGTGCTTCACATTTTAATGATAATTTCGATTTGTTTGCAGAATTTAAACCAAAACCCCAAAACGCTGTTACCCAAGTTTTTCGGGCTGTATTGCTACCAGTCGCTTGGAAAAAATGTGCGCCTAATTGTAATGAACAACATCCTGCCGTCAACAATTAAGTTGCATCAAAAGTACGACCTGAAAGGGTCTACGCACAGGCGAAGAGCCTCCAAGTACGAGCGTGCAAAGGAGAGCCCAACTTTAAAGGATCTTGATTTGTTGGAGTACAAAAATGGAATTCTCATCGACGCGCCAACGTTCGACGCTCTTATGAAAACCATCAGCCGCGATTGTTTGGTGCGTAGGTCAATCTTTGCTTCTTTTTTTTTTAGCTTTAGTTGTCTTTCCCAATTCGCCTCCAATCCGCGCAGTGCACGTTCGTCCATACAACGCGAGTGAGCTTTTTTATTTGTCCGATGAAATGCATAAACGCAGACTGTTCAAGTGGCCCCTTGTTGAAGCTTTGCGAGAAATAAGCGGATCGGTATCCTAGCTTATTTTTAGGTTTTAAAGAGTTTCAAGATAATGGATTACAGCCTATTGTTAGGAATTCACAATATGGACGAAGCGCAGCACGAAAAGCAGGTTTGCGTTTCTTTGCTTTACCCTTCAAGACGGGCGCGCTTCATCACATACTATATTGCAGGGCGAAGCCTGGTCGGAAGACCAGAATTCGGCAAGCGCAGGAGCAAGCGATTTGCCAGCCGAAAAAATCGAACCGCGTAAGTAGTAGTGGTCTTACCGTAATCATTAAAACGATACTGCTTAATTTGTTTACATCTATTATTAACTGTTATTTCCAGCTCCAAATCGTAACTTCTATCGTTTTTTGACGTGCTACGCGTTGACTGTAAGGCAAAGCCGATAAAATCCCATCCTTTTGTTTCGGTCGACTTATTGACTTGCAAGTTCGAATAATAATGCTCGTTTTCCAAATATCCCTTCTTGATGGTATAAGGCGGTTTGCTTGGAAACATCTTACGCAATTGCTATTGGTTAACCGTTTTGGCATTTAACTGTCGCGTAAAGTTGGAAATTGGCCTACCCGGAAGAATTTTGTCGTGCAGGAATCATCTTAAGCCGGCGGTTCTTTTTTCCAGCGACAGCGCGACCTTAATCTGCTTTATTTTTCCACCAATTAGTATAATTTACCCGATTTCACCCTTTTTCGGGATAAGGTCTTCTAAGCAGAGAATCGGAAATTAGTTGAAAGAATTTCAACACCAAAAGACTTTTTGTCGTAAAATAATTTTTTTCTCGTAGGAAAATTTTCTGATGACAAAATATGCACCGCTTAATTCGCCAAGCACTAATAGTATGCTATAACGCAGTTGATTTCCGTAGGCGAAGTGAGTCATATTTTGCCTGTCCTATTGAAATGCGCGATTTTTAGATTTCTGCAGCTTTTTTGTGTTCAGCAATCGGGTAGAAAGAAAGTTAAGCCAAAATCAAATGAGGCGGGCCAGTTTGTCGCGCAATGCAAATTTTGTAAGGCCTTCACCGACAGCATTTATTCGCGGGAACTTTTTTCCACCCGAGCGAGACCTTTCCGCTTTTATATGACGTCACAAAGAGAAGATTTAACACTCGATCCGACGTGGCGGTTTAGGGATACGGAAACGCGTTCGGTCGAGTGACTTTTCAAAAATGTCTCTTTCCGGGAAAGGTCGTTATCTTAAAAGTGTCTGTTTGATTTTATAACTGACATGACGTCTTAAACCGTCTCCTGAAAAAGTCGCGTGCAGAAATTTCCACTTGTGACGTCATGGTAGCTGTCTTGAAAGTCGTAGGGAAATATTTACACGTCATCTAAAAGAAGCGATTGTGTAGTGCCCACGTAGGAGTCTTTTCGCAACGTATCTCCTATAAAGTAGACCGTCTATTCCATATGCAGCATGTCAGCGATTGGTTCGTCAACAAAATTCAAATTTTAAATGGTTTTCAATTTTCTGATATACTTTTTTGCTTCTTTTTTTACCAAACGGATTGTTTATAAATCAGAAAGCGAGTATGCCTTGTTCTTATGTGTTAATACTTATTGGATCTTTGGTATGGCAAGATTTAGCAACGTTATACAGGAACATATTGATTATGCCTTCGTATGATTATGATAAGCGAGTGTAAAGCGTAAGTTAGCATATGGGTTTTCTAGTTGGCAGTTTTGTTGTTTACTTGAAGACAGCTTTGCTAAGTAGAACAAAGTTTCACCCTACAACATGGCTTTTTCCGTTAGGCGGACAAAAGTTTAGTTCGAAATCATGAAGTTACCGGATGTGGATGGGTGACATAGATTCCGAAACAATCGTGATTTCAAAATAAGCTTTTTAGCGGGAAAAAGCCGTACGGCGGAAGACAGTTCGCGGCTTTATTTTACTAACCTGTTTTGGCTATATAGACGTACGCTGACTTGGCTGCCCTGCTTGGTAACAACTTTTTTTTACGATATGCCATTATTTGTAGGCGATCGAAAGGTGGTTCGACAGAAAACCGTCTTTAGCACGTGGGAGTCAATCCAGACGGAAGCAGCGCCGCTAGATTTGGGCGACGAATATCCGTACGATCAATTTTCTTTGTTCATTGACCCAATGGCCAAATTTGGTATTTTTGCAGCGTTGGCGGTATTCTTGCCCATAACATACTCGGCGAACGTCTTCTTCTCTTTCTTGGAATCATAGACATATTGCAGAACTACAGGTTGTTCAAAAGAATGGAGCACGGATGGAAGAGTCTCTTGCACGACGGGGTGAGCCGTTGAAACATTTGACGACAATTTTAAAATGGAGTAAAAACGATTGCAGGATTCCATATCGGTCCATCATCCGAACTTCTACGCGCAAAGATTTGAAAAATTTTTAAGAGAAGTCGCATTCACGAGGGTTACTATGCGTACGTCCGCTTTTTGCCGACGTTTTTTTTCTGAGAGAAAAGTTGTTCGTTTAGCCATTAGCAATCCGGTGAACAGCAAGCGGAGAAGTCAAAAGAAATCGAGTCCATATTCTCAGGATACTCGTTCGAGGACGACGCCGGAAGTCTCCTCTAAACCTGATTTGCTACCGCTGATATCCGAATCTTCCGTCGCCTCGGATTCGACGCAGACTTGTCTAGTGCCTTTGTCGCTTACGTTGGATTCCTCAGACAAGTATGATCGGCTGCTTATACTTATGCTCTTTCCTCCTTTTACCGTTTAACTTATTTGCAGCGTCAGCACGTTGCAACAAGAGCTTGACGTCAAGCAAGGCATTGAAGTGTAGCGTCTGCGCACCGAAACAAATTTTGTAGTAGATTTCCTACCTGAATTCCTTTTACCGCCATTTTCATCAATTGTTCATTATAAAAAAAAAAGAAAACGGAAAGTCGCTGCCGCCGCTGCTGCGTTGTTCGTTCATACTATTGTCCGCTTGGTGAATTCTTTGTTGCCTTGTGAAAACATTCCGTGCTAAAGCTTATTTTTGTAACTCTGTCCCAATCGTTCAAAGGACAGTCGCCGTAGAGCATAATAAATCTTAAAGTCTGTTTTACTGGTTGCAACACCCACAAAGTTTGTCATTCTTAAGAGGGCGACTTTTTGTTGCTATTTCTTCTTCTTCTTGAAGAGTTCGTCGGCGCTCTGCAGGAAGTCGTCGCTACCGATATTTAATATTAAGTTGTTGGCGTTCAAGTAGGCTCGATTGCTCGACTGGGAAAGCTGCGAAAAGAGAAAGAAATGCAAGTTTTATATTTAAAAGATAAGCAGGTACTAATCTTACAGTACGGGCAACGTTCTGTGCAGCCCTAATTTTGCGCAGCTTCAAATATCCCGGATCTTTGGCCATAGCTTCACCAATCTGCAGTAACGTTAGCCATTCGTAATGGATAGGCAAAAGAAGTGGAAAATACCAGTTTTGCTGCTTGTGCTTCCCCCTCCGCTTGTACGATTTTTTGTTGACGTTCCTGCTTAGCACGTTCGACATAGAAGGCTGCTCGTTGCGCTTCTTGGGCAGCCACCTGCTTTGCTTCTACCGCTTGAGCATATTCGCGCCCAAATGACAGTTCTGTGATGGATACGTCATCAAGAATTATATTGAAATCCTTTGCCCTCTCCACGAGCATCTTGCGAATCAGCAATGAAACTTGCTGTCGTTGAGTGATCAACTGAGAAGCATTAAACTTAGCAACGACGCTTTTGAGAACCTAAAACTACAGTATACAAATACTGGAAAAGCAGGTACTGGAAAAGCTTGGGCACTTCGTTGCAAATAGACGGCAGCACACGTTCATCCCAGTCGATTCCCAGTGTGCGGTATATGCGCGGCAAAAACTGGGCATCGGGACGTGACAAAACTCGCAGCGAAATGTTGACCATTTGCAAATCTGCAGTAAAGGAACCCGTCTAGAGGTTCACTGAAAGCGACGTTGGGTTAAGAAGCAAAACGGCAATTAGTTTTATACATATTCAGCTTTGCCCGTCCTTACGGAAAAGTAGGGAAAAAAGAAGAAAATTCACCTTTGCTGCCGGTAGGGCTGCTAATCTTGTGAGGCCTTGCGCGCACGTCGTACACGATCGGATATTGGAACCAGGGAAGTCGAAAATGGAGACCTTCCGGATATATTTCAGGCCGAACGCCGGATAAACGACTGTATATGATAGCTCTTTGCCCGCCGTCAACTGAAAAGCCAAACTGGCTGAAATCAACGCAAAAAAACAGTGAAGTATACGGCTTGCCTGTGTAAAAGCTTTGACTCAGCCCATAGGTCAAACCAACAGCACCGGCTATTAAGCCAATACTAGTAGTAACTCCTTTGGGATTACGCATCATGCGGCTAAGCATGTCCATTGCCTTCTCAGACATTGTCGAACGCGTCTGGTAAGTACAACGTCGAGGATGGAACAACCACTACCACTACAGTGCGCTATATGACTTGAACATCATAAATTCGTGCATTGTTTAATTGAGCCCAAATTGAAAAGCGCAAGTTTACGCTAGAAGTCGATCACTAACGAAAGGTAACAGCACTTTTGTAGCTAAACTTTAATTCAAGCACCTTTCTGCAACTGTTTAAGAATTTAATTCTGCCGTTGTCGAACTGCTACAAAGTCGTTTTGTTAAAGTCATTCATCACCGCACAAAGACAGCATCGATGACTTAAAAATTGGTTGTCGTTGAAGATATGCTTTTAGTGTAATTTTTTCTACCGGTATTGGGGTTTTTCAGCGGTTTGCTCAAAATTGGCGCGCAACATCCGAACGTGGATGAAGTGAGACCCATTGAATGAATATTGCGGCAACATTCGTGGGTGAGTTGCCTGAAGGCGTTCGACCTTTCGTATTATCCGCTCGCCACGGTCTATTGGTTCAATTTGCGCTGTTAACTTTTATCTCAATAGGCTCAGGCTTAGGCTTAGGCTTTGAAGTCTACGTCGAGCAGTTTAGCGCGTAGCGGATAGAAATGCTTAGCCTGAGCCCGTTAGATCAAAAGGTAGCAGTACAACCTGAATAAGTTGACCGTAGCCGCGTGGCGCGCAAATCATGGGAAAACCGTCTCTTTTTCCGTCTAACGCCTTTGAACATAAAGTACTTATTAATAGGTGCGCGCTTAACTGTCTGCCTTGTTTACACGATCATAGTCTTTATCGAAATAAGTTGTTTATTTGTTGACGGAGCTTTCTTGGGGCAAGTTGTCCCGCCTACACGAAGTAGAACCAAAAACCTAACAAGGTTGGTCCTGAAGCTTCCTCTAGAAGTAACCTCTCCACGTTGAGAAGTCTTTTCAGCGAGCAGTGAAACAAGTAACTTCACAGCTTGATGCTTTCAGGCTATCTATGTAAATCGAAATATCAGGGTTGCAAGTGGCAGTATTATGCAAATCACATTTTTTTAAAAATACACTGTATAATGCTAGTATACCCTGACGTAAGCGGCGATGAACTATACAGTTTATGATTTCTTTCGGGTGTCTTTCTTTCCACGTAAAAGTCCTTTTCGTATGCTGAACATGTTCTTTTACAGCTCTGAACAGAATTGTTCACTCAGCAATCCCATATAAGGCTACTGTTCTTGCAAAGCATACATTATGCAGCGAGTAACTGTTTTTTCAACAAGATAGTCTTCCATTTCATTTTTCTGGAGCACTGTCCATTAATCACTGTGCAAAAGACTTTCCTTTCCGAGCTTTCCATAATCCCTTCAATGCTTGCTTGTCAAGCAGTATTGGTTGGACAGTGTAAACGGAAATACCGTGTCCATGCAATGATATTTTAAAAAATGAGAGCTTTCATATGAAAATACCTTCAGCTTTCTTTTTCTTATCCCTCAGATCGTAGAACTAGTTGCTATGATTTCTTAGGTGCAATGACGTCATCTTGTATCACAAATTTATCCTAGAAAGTTGACTCACTGTCTTTCAACGTATTGTTATCACCTCTGACAAGTGCATGGAAAGAACATAGACAAAAAACAGCGTAATCAGTACTTGAAGGGGATAAGAGCAATTGAAGAGTAAGGTTAAAGAGAAAGTGATGTGTTGACTTTCGGAAATGCAGTTACTTACATTAGAAATGGAATGGCTTAATTCCTTACAGCTTTACATCGTAACGTTTACGAATTCTAGTCAGCGCGACTGACTTTACCGAACAAAAGGCTACAAAAGTGTACATTCCATTGCGAAATACACTCTTTTCATATTGATTAACGCCGTTGGAGTTGTATACTCATTTTACGGATAAGCCAGATATGCAAATAATCATTGTATTCCAATTTATCTTGAAGCTTATCGACTTAACACAAAAGAGTGGCGCTTCCGTTCGCTACTGTCATATTCAAATTTCTGCCGATCATGTTCAAGTGACCGCGTAGAAGTAAAGCGAATGTTTCATTAGTCAGCGCATACAGACATAGCAGACAGCGTTGGGAGGTGTTCAGATGACTGTCGATTATTGGTATTATTCAGGGAATTGACCTGACAGTCTATTAAGGAAGAAATTTCAAAATTGTTACGTGTTTTCAAGAGTGTATACCTAATTGTTGCGCAGAATTCTAAAAGACTTGTTACGGTATGTAGTCAGAAGTACACATTGCAACTGCCATTTTTAAACTGCACATTTATTAATATTATTATTATGCTTTAGGATGTATATTTCGTATTGCCTTCCTTCTGTGTCTTCTGCAGGCTTGCCATGTAGATACGAGAGAACTACATTTGCTTTGGAGTATGTATGAAAATTTTTTAAAAAAAAATGTAAGAACACGATGGCACTAGGCCATCCGTGTCTTTGAGTTGACCGTAAAGGTAACTCCAATGGAATTCCAAGGTATACTCCTATGCTAACTCCAACCGTATTCCTGGCTGAAACGCATGATTAATTCAACGGTTGAACTTACCATGGCGATGACCTCGGAATGATGGTATTCGTGTCCTCAATGGCCTCCTTTATGAGGCATACTGGCAACGGCACCCTATGAGGTTAACAGATGGGTTTGTCCCACCTATGGGTTCACAATGCGTTGACATTTACGCAAAGAACTAAGGAAAAACATGCTGGGTTGTGTTTAACTTCGTTCCACCGTATATTCCTTTGATTAATTGGCGTACGAGTAACGCATCTGCGAAAAAGCAATGATATGCAAAACTGAATTGACTGACATTAGTTATTCCAGATTATTTCGTCCAAAAAACTTCGCCAAGTCGTTGTTGTTGCATTGATAGAATAGTGGTTCAACTTTCGTGATTACTTTTTATTCTCCGTTCAGCGTGCGACTACTTCAAGTTGACTGTACCGAATGCAGCTCGTTGATTGCAGTAAATCTTTTGTTATAGGTTGCACTTCCTACGGTAAATCGTTTGCAAGCCGTATATATTAACAAAAATGAAAGAGAACAGAATACGGCAGCCCGGTTGACGAGAACTCCAATAGTATTCTTGAATATGTTACGCCTTTTAGTTCATCGTGTTTGCTGCAAAGTGCTTTATCTCTCCGTGCTTACATTTTCTCAAAAAATAGTGCATCTTCTTAACACGTAATCACGAAGGTTACTACAAATGGTACGCGCGGGAAGCAGCTGTCGCAGTGCACGTATGTTCAGCTGACCGAACTGTTTACCATAAGTTCATATCTAAAGGTTGATATGCGGTTTTACCAGACTGAAATGTACCTTTTAAGGTCATAGGCATCAAA
Organism: Trichuris trichiura; assembly: GCA_037903355.1. Classification (NCBI taxonomy): domain Eukaryota; kingdom Metazoa; phylum Nematoda; class Enoplea; order Trichinellida; family Trichuridae; genus Trichuris; species Trichuris trichiura. The sequence continues at coordinate 321,950 of JBAJFE010000057.1, forward strand.
GTGTTGGACTTAGCGTGTTCATAATATTCTGGAAGGGCAGATGTATTGTTAGCAGGTTGACATTAGAAAATTTTTACTTATACACGCGAGGATATGAAATAGCTGAATTCTCAACTTCTTTAAGCATGCTTTGCTTGTTCTATAGCCTCGCAAAGGGTGCTGCCTTAGGGCATAATGAATGCGCAAATTCCCTAAGAATGTCAGTAAGGTCTTTGACGGGATTTTGTCGTAAAGCAAATAATCCATAGGCATTGGACGTGTTAAATAAAAGGTCCAAAGTATTAAGAACATCGATACGTAAGAGGGGTTAAAAAATTTCAGCAATTTAATGAGTTACTGGAGAACGTCAGATTTAAGCAAAGTTTTTGCGCTAGTTTCCTTTAATTCATCAAATCCCTTTTCTATTGTAGTTTATTTGTGAATTATTTTCTTGGACCATTAATTTTAAGTATGTATTTTTTCATGTTCTATTTTCGTATTTTTCAATGTTTGTCTTTCCGACACGTTAACAAAGTTTGCATTGCGGGCAGATATTAAATGAGTGACCGTCTACGTCCCCGTTCGAATTGGAAATGCAACAGTAAGGCTGACGATAGTTCGGTGGGACTGGAACATCTTCTTTTCGATATCTGCACAATTGTATGAATAATGACAATTCCTCAACGCGTACAAAATAAACCAGTTCAACCCGCCGCCGCTTGTAATGTTCTTTGGAAAAGGTTCCATGTCATGTCTGGTTTTGGTAGGAAAAGTTTTTAACTTTTCCGCCGCTGTTCCTGCGGGCTCGAAAGTTTCATTGTTTCAATCAACCAGACTTTCCGCTGGAACAATCCGCGTAAAAATGTCCTTTTCTTATATTCAAAAAATAATCGTTTGCCCATGTCGACCTTTGGAGGTTTAGGAGATGGATTGCATGTATGCAACAGTCGCTATGGCAATTGGAGACATCGTCAGCAGCTTTGGTGCGAAAGTAGACCACTTCTTTCCACCTAAGAGATCGTTTTGCTCTTTGAGGGTTTTTTTTGGCGCGAAGCTTTCTCACGGGTGCACATAGGTGATCACATGAGAGCGACGCGTCCTAGTTCCATGCTACCTGCAAAATCAGGCCGAACTTGTATAGGTTTAGAAGGCTCCCTGTACATATCGCCGCGGTGGTAAGGACAATGACGCTGCCGGAGTGTCCAAGTAACAGTTTTCCAAAAGAATGGTGACCGTTTGTCGTCGGTCGGTACTCTTTTCAGTAGAGTTTGCAATTCCTAAAATTGGGACGCCGACGCCTTTTCGTTTTGGCAAAAAAAGAGCAACCGAAATTCCTTTGGCGATTGCATGCAAAAACACGTCAGTTATTTGAAGATTATTGTAGTGGCCGTGTCACCTTTGGCTCGTTTTACCCGCAATCGACTTTGTCAAATTAATTATAAGGTTCTTTTTTACCTCTTATCCATAAATGGCTCGCAAAAGCGGTACGCAAAAAGAGCAACGCCAACCGAGGTGCTACGATACCTAAAATGGCTGAGAAAAATACTTTGAGCCAATTTAACGACGAAACGAAAGCATTGTTCAATTCGAGTTGACCGAGAGCGCATTCAGCTTTCGTAGAAAGAAGGTTTTTACAAACTGGCTAAGTTTACACTGCACCAGAAGCTTACTATAGCCTTAATAGGCAGCCAACACAAAACATATGCCCAATAGTTTTCTTTCTAAAAAAATTTAAGTCCGCGCTTTTCATCTGTATATATATAGCTTCATGTAAAAGGTAGATAGCTTTCAAAGCCACTTTTTTGAATAGAAGAACTACTCGCCCTTTTTGGGCTGCATCTCTCCAACGCCGCCCTGTCCATTGCCCAAGTATACTTGAAAATAATTAATAATAATTAGCATTTTAAAAATAAGATGGCATTCCGTAGGAGGTCGACGAGAATTTTATTCGAGTTTCAGAAAACGGCCTTGATTAATTAATTTGAATATTCAAATATTGTAGGCAAGATTATTCGCTGTTCGCTTTGTGGGCCGACAGCGTCTAAGCGCATCAGATAGCACTCCACTCTTCGCTGCTTTCTCTTTTACGTGACCGTCAAGCTTATGCAAATTTTTGCTATCTTCCTTAAAGATTTGTCCGTCGGAATTTTGCATATTCGACAGTTGAATTTTGGCGGTGAAAAGCGTTTCATTACTAACACGCTTTGCCTTTTAAGCTGGCGGACAGCTTACCCGAAAGCATTTCGATGTTGTGCTACGAAAGCTATTCTTGTCGCGTATGTATACGTTGCAAAGCTTCGAAGGGTGTTCGCCCTCTGTCCCAAATAAAGTAAGTTCACTTGATTAATAGCTGCCATTTAAGGGATTAAGCGACTAGCTATCCTGCTGGGAAATTTCAACAGCCAAACGTCGACAAAACATTTGTTGATGTTTACAAGTGCGGGAGATAAGGAGTACAAGACGCATTTACGTGGTTTAACTATTCGATAGGTTTTATATAATAAAGATGATGACAGAAGGACGGCGGGAGAGAGTATTGTCTTTGCCTTAATACGGAGCGCGAATGTACAAGCGGAGCGACAGAGAAGGAAGGAATTTTATTTTCTTACCAAATCAATAGCGCTGAGGTTTAATGGCCGTGCCATAATCGGTCGTCGCTTCAAAGCGGCGCCATTGCGGATTGGACGAAACATTTCTCCATAACGTCCGCAGTTTCGGTTCAGTCCTTCAATGACGAATGCGGGATTAGATCCCGCCAAGGCTTAACGCGTGCCCCAGCGACCATCCAAAGTAACGACATTTACCCGCGGGACAACAGCCTTGTCGGATATTGCCCAAAAGCAATTCCGCCAACGGTGCGCAAGCGCTCGTCTTAACCAAGGGCACAATCAAAGTACAAACACTTGAAACAGAGCCAATCAATTGGCTTTTCCGCGCTTCAGCGGTCCTTCAATGAAAAAAACGACATGCGTAGAGTATGCAACACTGGCTGGCAGCGACGCTTTGCAGTGAGCGCGCAGGCGGCTGCCGTTCATCCTTTTTTTGTCCACTGTTTGTCTTCTTTGCGCGCATTCGGTTTCAAAGCTGCCTTGTCTGCGCTGATTCAGGCGATCATTTGAATAGAAGCTAAAACGATGCCTTTTACTACACGCTGCCCTTCAAAGGTCGTAACAACGCCGCGATAGGCACCCTTTTGCCTTTGCCGCCTTTCACCGCTTAGCAGCGCGGCGAAGGCGGCGGCACTGCCTTGAACGTTTGGAATAGGAAGAAACTTTGCTTCTTCTTTTTTTAAAAAACAACCACCATTTCCGCCATACGAACGTACGGCTATTCCGTGTACGTAAAGCAAAGTTCTGTTCGAGTTGGTTTAGACGAAAAACGACTGCTCGCCTTCCGTCACCCAAACAGGATGGACAAAAAGGCCAGACTGCACGCGCGTCAGGGTTTGTTGCTTTCACCAATCTTACGTGGTCAACGCGCGCATTCTTGTCACACTTACATTTTGCAGCGATATGCATAAAGAAGAGGAAGAAGAAGTCTCCTTAGCCACTTTGGGACCAAAGAAGGCCTAATCTAAGCGACGTCTGGAAATGTTGCATTAGCGCTTTGAGTATTGGCGGCAGAGAACTTTTCAACCCATGAATGTTTGCTTGCAATGTATAAATGCTGATCCAGTAGCAGCTGCTTATGAAGATGGATTTTCATTTCCGCTGCCTGCCAAAAAAGGATACTACTTATATACGCGCGTACATACACGATTTGGTATTCTTACGCGTTTTGTCTCCGTAAAGCGACTGTGCATTGGTAAGCCAAGTATAGAGCGGATGTACTGGAATCAATTCGGGCTAAACGCCTATCAACTGTTACCCCGACAGAATAATTCCGTAAGCTGACATAAAACCGCTGCATTGTTGCTTGAGAGAAGGCCGACCTTTGTTATTCACTTTAAAGGAACCGATACGGATGTAGTGGATTTGGGCACTTGAAAATTGGGTCACTTCGAGTCGCTTTGTTCCCTACGTATCAGGCGACGCGGGGGCGGCAACTTTGACCAGCCAACCTAGCTCAACCGCAGTAGCGTAAGGTCACGCTAGTATTCGGCACCCGAAGCTTCTTATTGCCATAATTTGGCCGGCCGTCTCAGCTTAGTGCTGACACAAGATGACAACGCGAGCCATCGTTGGTATTTGATTTTTAGGCAGCCGTTGAAAGCGCATAGTAGCAACGTGTTGTGACGTCATCAGAATGAATATCAATAGTTGGCAAACGTTGATTGGCTGATCCATCTACGGTAGTAGCGCAAGTCGAGATTGAACGCCTCAGCCAATCCCCTTGACGCTCGTTCACCGGCGGCTTTGGGCCTTCGTCAACAATACTGTCGCTGCACCGGTCGACCATGAGCCGACGGGGGTCGTTGTGAAATTGGAAAAGCTTTACGCATAGTTGGTCGTCATTGCTTGTCTGCTGCTGCTGCTGCTGCTTTAAAGTAATAGCCGAACTGACAAGCGTAGAATATGAGCATGACGACGACGACGACCTGCGCCGGCTGCGACCGTCCCATCTATGATCGTTACCTGTATCGAGTGTTGGACAAGCTATGGCACGGTTCATGCATAGTATGCGAGGTATGTCAAGCCCGGCTGGACGACAGATGCTTTACCAGAGATGGTCGGATTTATTGCAAATCTGATTTTTTAAAGTACATTGCAGGCTGACAGCCTAAACGTTCTTCTACATAAGCTTATCATTTACAGGCGATACGGCGTCAGATGCGCCAGTTGTTCTCAAAGCTTTACCAGAGGTGATTTGATTCGCCATGCTCGCGACAAGACCTTTCACGTAGATTGCTTTTGTTGTACCGTATGTCGGAAACGATTAAATACGGGAGATCAGTTGTACGTAATCAACGACACCACTTTTGTTTGCAAAGGCGACTACCTTAATGTGAACAGAAATGCAGGTAGGTTATAATGACTTTTTTCCTCTTCTTTTCCTTCCTGCTATTTTGAATATCCATTGGATGTACGACCCGGATTGCCCCCTTTTTTGGTTGCCTTAACACAAGGGTCAACGGCCCCCGGGGAAGTGGAATAGCAATGGGACATTGCTTTCTTATACATGGACATGCCGAAATGGCAACCTGTTACTGGCTTAAGTGTCACATTTCTCCATCTGCTCTGTTGATGTCCCACCAACAGGACACTTTCATGGTCACTGTCCAATTTTTTTATAGGCCAATCGCAGGTGTTGAAGGGCTCTTTTGAGACAACGGACAGCGGTAGCGAAGAGGAGGAGGAGGTCGGCGCTATTGACGACTTAGTGACCAGCTCGAAGGTCAAAGCTCCTGCGGTGAGTCAAAGAGACACTCAGGCTCCCCTTGGCGGTTCGTTGGAAGAAGGCGGCGTTGCCGGGCCGGTCGAGGAATCGCAGATCGCTACGTCAAGCCCTGACTCGTGTTGCAGCCCTACCCAAGTTACGTTGACTAGCAAAAGTGACGATACAATGGGCAGGTCAGGCACCGAAACCCCGTCCGGTATGGCAGCAGGTCAAAATGGTACGACGACGGACGCTGGCGTCTCCCAGTCGTCCTCCGGAGGAGGAGGAGGAGGAGCCAAAAGGCGTGGACCAAGAACCACCATAAAGGCAAAGCAGTTGGAAACTTTGAAAGCCGCCTTTGCCGCTACCCCAAAACCGACTAGACATATTCGAGAGCAGCTTGCTCAAGAGACAGGCCTAAACATGCGAGTTATTCAGGTAGGCATTGACGCTTGTATATTTTCTATTACTGGGCATGACGAGGTTGCTTTGGTCGGCCAGAAACAGGTTGATACAGTATCATGGACGGCAAGCTGACTCAATTTCCTTCCTTGCTAGCTTGCGGCCTTTCCCATTGGTTAAAGTAAATTAAGCATCTAACAAAAGCGTGGGTTGACTAATAAGGTGCGCCGCTGGACTTCGCTTGCTTCTACGTTATGGTGATCGATTAGCGGCGGATATTTCATCTGCCCTTCGTTAAACCTTCGCTAATCGAATGGTGAGACCATAAAAGGGCAGCTGAGGATTAAAGCCAACTCGATCGCGCATAACTGCGTTAGAGGGGGGTCTTTCCGCAATTGCCAAGCTGTCAACACTGTCCGTAAGTTACTGTATATAGCGTACACGAATGAGGCTGCCATTGGGGCAACATGCGCGCCCAGGTCAATATGGGATATGTCGGTTGGGCAAACCCTGCGGACAGCTTGTTAAAAATCGTCCATCGTTGTCCATCATTTGATGGCCGCTGAGCGGCAAAAAAAACAACCGTCTCGGTTGCGCGGCAACTTTTCTCGCCTATTCGCAGGCGGAAAGCCTGTCGTCGAGTCCCTTTCATGGAAAGCGGGACGCCGCCTTGAATGACTGGCTGCCTTGCGTACTTGTTTGACAACGTCCACACGAACCCAACGCGCTTTCATTGGTAGACGGACCTTTTTGAGCGTCAGCCACTTTTCGGTTGGCCTACTTTGTCTTGCGAAAAAGTGCGCTCATCCTTTTTTGGTCGCGCGCCAAAACTTGTAGTTCCAATTCAACTGGTTCCTATATTCCATCTTTCAAGTTGGCTACAGCGCTCTAAGCTAGCTGCCGAGCAAACTTTCACCATTAGCTGCAACAGCCAAAAGATGCAAAATATGCCGGCAAAGGCGTACCCGCTTTTCTTTCTTTCTTTTTTTTTTTTAGGAATTATCACCCAAGCGCAGACGTTGCGCGAAGCGAGCTTTCATGCCGTGTTGGCAACTGTTTGGCTCATTTTCCTTTTATGGGCATTCTGTTTAAATTTTAAACCATCATAAGGGCGAGTAATGGAGCTATACCCTTGCCGATAGGCGCGCGCGCGCGCGCATTGAGCGACCTCTTCTTCCTTGGCTGCAATGACCGCAACTCCCAAGGCGCAATGCAATTCGGGAATTCATTGTCCCAGCAAAGCATTGGCGCCGGCTTTCCCCAAGGGGACAGCGGCCCAACTCGGTTTGGACATTCCGAAACACACTGACGGCTGCCGAAATAAGCGCGCGCGCCCTTGCGCATAGGCTTATTCAATAATTTGCATATATATACTTCAAATCCAACCGTTTCTCTTTGATTCGTTTCCTTTTTTTTCAGCGTCTCATTGACGAGGCGGCTAAACTGCTTGCGGCGCGCACAGGACTCTATGCTTATATGCGTGTTTGCCGGTTGACTTTTCGACTTGTTTTCTTTTTCTTTTTTTGTTGCAGGTGTGGTTCCAGAATCGGCGCTCCAAGGAAAGGCGTATAAAGCAACTGCGCTTTGGTGCCTTCCGTCCGGGCAGTAGACGAGCCAGAAGTTCGCTGCTTCGAAATGAAAGTGGCTTGAACGGAAGCGGCTTTTTTCCAGGTAATTGATCGCGCGCGCGCGAGCTTAGTGGCATTGCTCCGCAGAGCTATCGACCACCAACGACGACGAGATGGTCCCTGGTGGTCGCTTGTCGATCCGCCGGGCGAAATGATCTCTCTTTGCTAGCATAGCCGCCCGTTTTCACAGTCTATCGCTTCCGCATTCGGGCGACTGCCGGTGCCAAGTTGTGGGCCGGCTACTATTGATCGCTGACGAGTTGTTTTGCCCTTTCGTCGCGCAAAGGGACAGCGATAAACCTTGGCAAGGAAGCTCAATAGGTCGATTGACAGCTCAAAAGGGACCATCCGGTTCCCTAACGGGATGGTCAACCAGGCGGGGTCGCTCCTGAAAATAACCAATGATACGATGTCACGTCATGGAACGGCAACGATAAACGTGGCTGATTACGCCAAGCTGCCATTGACATTTGTCAAATGCTATCTTTGGGCCCTAACGGAGCTACCAAGTCGACTTGACCATGCGGCAATAGTTAGGAAGCTCCAGAGGGCATCGTTGCAGCCTTTGGACACCCTCAACGTCAGCGGACATCGATTTGCCAGCTTCGATCAGCGGCTCCACGTTACTAAGTCATTCGTCACATAAACACGCATCCGTCATTTTCAGCTTAGCGATCAATGGTAAATCAGCAGCTGTTTAGGATATCGTCCCGTCAATGCGCGCGCGCGCGAGGTCTTTCCCCATAAGAGGGTCGCCTAACTTTACTCAGCGACTGCTCAACATGAAGTCTAGACGACCAGTTAATGGGCCGTTGCGACCTTCCATAATCGCTCCACCCCTTACGGTCAACAGCTGTAATTATTACTTTCATAAATAGTGCTTAGCTTACATAACGTATTGCGGTTGTCCTAAGGTCATTTTAAGCTTTGAACTCACCTGGCCGAGCAGCTGCCTCCGAGGCGCTTTGCTTCAAGTTTGCCTTTTTTGTAGATCCAATGAGTCGTATTGCGGATCCGTACTATTCAGGACAGCTAGGATACTATTGCGACTCGTTTTCCTCCGGTCACGCAGGAGCTACAACGCAAACTTCGGCTGAGATGACATTGATGACCCAACCGACAGGATATATAATTCATCGAGGCGATGAGTCCGTTAGTCCAATGGAGACGCACAACAATGGTGAATATTCTTTGCTTTGTTGAAATATTGAAATTAAAAGCTGTATTCTCTTTTGCAGCCGACGTATCCTACTTATTAGACGATACGTCGGCTATGCGTGGTCAGACAAGTCCCGATATGGCGACAATCAGCGGTGAAGATGTCTACCGGAATCAGCAGCACGTATTTCCCGCCACAAGCTCACTTCCTACTATTGGTAACCACAAAGCGGAGCATCATCGCGTCATGCCCGCGCTCAATTGGTGAGCAACTTGCTTGGACAAACGGTAATTGGACTAATCGGTCATTTTTTCTTCTCATCTCTTTCCGTTCATCTTCCGATTATTTTAGATGTCTTAACAAGTGCTCAATTCCACGTAGCAAACGTTAGTGATCATCCTTTGGCTGAGGCGGCTTAGCGAACGAACTTTCAAGCAGAGATGCGTGCGAGCATTGTAATTTTTTGGACAGCCCAAAAAAGGCAATGAGCATCATCGACTTTGGTCGACAAGAATGACAAGGTTTCAGCTTAAACATGCTCCGCGCGCGCGCGTTGCGATAAAAGTTTTTCTCTTTTTCTTCTTCTTCTTCACTTTTTCACCTACCGCTCGTTGCCACCCGTTTTTGGTGGCAACGAGCGGGCGCAAAGTGTCGTTCTCTTTGAGCTGACGAACTTTTATCGCCCCAGTTGACGTTGACGCATTAAAAAAGCTGCTTCACCCAAAAAAGGCGGCGGCTAACAGTGAATAGGAACTGGAGAGAGAGCGCCGTGACGCGAGCGGCAACAGTGGTCTTGAAAAAAGCAATTCCCCCATCGTACAACCAGTTTGCTCTCCTTCAATGACGACGACGACGACGAGTTGGTTGAAAAGTCAACAGCGTATACTGTAAGATTGCTATTCGTAGTCAAGCATGAAGCAAAGCGTCTCAATTTTGGATTTGCACCGATGGCGGAAAGCGTTTCCAGTCAGTCGAGCGGCAAATGCCTATTTCAATTTAAGAGGCGAAATGCGACAGCCCATTCCGAACGCTTTAGGCGAGCAGCGTGACAGCCGCTGATGACCGTCAATGCCACCTTTGGCCTTTGGGTGAATAAGTGACCGTCGGATCGCCAACGAATGGGTTAATTGGAAATGTCGAAGAATGCCTGCGGACCAATGATGATTATACTGTCCACCTGCCAATGAGGAAGCATTTGGGTGCCAAAGGTTTTGGTTGTTCCATTTTTGGAAACGTTAGGAAAAAAAGTAAGCTCGCAGGAATTGTCACACTAGTTTTGATTGATCATTTTGGAACGCAAAGCCAACTTTTCATCAACGCAGCCTTTATTGAAGAGGTGAAGCTTGACTCGAAGGACGACGACCGTTCAGCCGTTCTATATGAGTCAGCATTGGCTTGTCACCATTTGGCGGTACGATAAACAAAGCTTTGTGGGGCCCATGAGAATGATAGTCTCGGGACGTCGGGACCGGATAATCAATCACGGTCAAGTGACAAGGCCAGATGCTGCTGCTAGCCAACACCATCGCTATCGAATGGCCAACGGCCAAGCGTTATCGGTTCCTTTTCCCAAAGGCGTTCCGTTCGCCCGCAGTGAAACGTTTCACTTTGATAACAAACGTGCTCCACCACCAACACCACCAAGTGGCGTCCATCCATCCAAGGCGCTGTGGTCGATTCGTCGGGGACAAATTTGCCTAATGTTTAGTAAGTCTTTACTCCTTGCACAATGCCATGCCTTTTTGGCGCCAATACTCACCGACCACAACACAACAACTCGTATACACAAGCTTAGAGCTTGACCGCTTTTGCAAGCGAACAAAAGTTTCGAAACGTCGGCTGATCGAATATTGTAAACAAATTATATATGCAAATAAGGTTTGCACAATTAAGATCTTTTAAAAACACCTTTTTCTGTTTGCAAATAAAAAGGGCTTAATAAGGGTCGATTTTTGCCTATGGTAAGTCGAGAAGTCGGCGGAAGATCAGTAGGCTTAAAGCAATGATTATTAAAATCAGTCCTATTCGTATTGTGAATGAAAAATCAGCCGAAAGCGAAATACTCACCTAAAAGAAGAAATAAAATGCAAATTAGTTCGCTAGTACGAATTGTACATGCACCTCTAAGCTTTCGTTCCTTTTTTGAGTAGTACGCAAAAGGATTTCTTCATTTTGGCTGCTCCGTATTGGGATTAGAATTCATTGATAAAAAATATCGTACTACAGAGATGATCATGAATGAAGTCGTAAAACGCCTGATAACAAGCAGTATCACAGGAAACTAATTTGCATATAGCCGAATGGCAAAAGATTTTTTTCCGTGACGAAACATTTCGCACATTATGTAAAGCAACAAAGAGCTTATTTAGTCAGCGAACATTTTTGTTATGATGTTCTTTTAATACATGAAGTGATCCAGCCGACATGACTTGGTAGGATTTGTCTTGTTTGGCGGGAAAACAATGTCAACCGTTTGTCCAATACATTATTATCATAAGGAGAAAAGCAAAAAGCATATTATTACACACAGTGAGGCTCGTCATAACGAGTTTTAAAAATAATTATGTAAATGAGAGCACAAAAGTCGAACTTACCGTTAGGAGCCGTTGAGTTTTGACAATGTTTTTTCCACCGCGGAGCTCTGTTGAAAAAATTTTTCCTCAAAACTTAACAGGTTTTATTCATACACTGTATCGCTTAGGTTAGAAAAAGTTATTTTTTAATAATTCGCGTATTAACAAACTTGTTGACATTCCGCGGTTTGCCGCAAAATCATCAATAAAATAGCATTACTGACGCGGGTATCGTTGTGGATATAGCAAGTTTTGACGAATATCTACGGATAGCCGGCAAAGCTTAAAGGAAAACTCTAAAACAAAGCATACTTTGACAGTTCGTAAAAAGAAAAAGTTTCGACTGTAGAAACTATCGTACTTTAATGGAAATTTGCTTTGAAAGCCTGAAAAAAATGATAACATTGAAGTGAAGACAACAAAACGAACACGATGAAGCAACGCTATCAGCTAAAGTACAGAAGTCTGCGTCTACTGTTTAGTCGCAATGATTGTCTGCTCTTTCATTCCAGGCGGACCTTTTTGGGCAAAATACTAACAACAGTGTCATCCGCCGGCAGGGACGTAACGTTGTCACCTTCTAAAAGCGGCATTTCAAATGGAAAATCAATTATTTCCCGCTGCTGTTATTTTTTAAAATATTCCGCACAAACTAACCTGCTTTAAACATCTTTCGCTTAGTTGGAGTTGAAGGCACGCTGCGTCGTGGTGGTCTCGTTCGTCTATTGGAACCTATATCTTCTTCTTCGTCGTCGGGCCAAGCGCTAAGTTCACTTCCATTTTGCATAGCTGCATAATATCCTTGAAAATCTCATTTTTCTAATGGCCAAAATGCCAAAGGAAATGAAGACGTACCCTCTAAGCGACTTGTCTTTCTGGCGCCGGGTACTAAGCCTTTCTCGTACATTAACTGTATACGCCTTGCGCAAGCGTCACCCGAACTTTCTTCGGGAAAATTTTTCCGCTTTCTTTTCTCTTCCTCAAAAAACACCGTACGCGCCTTTAATGAAACAAACGATAGACTTTCTGTTAAAATATAGTCTGCCTATCTGTACACAATGTTGCCCACGGGTGTTAAGTGCCGAATTTTAAAAAATGGCGGTTCAAAATACCGCAGTGGATTACAATTTAAAGATTAATGAAAGCCCACAAAGCATCGTAAATTCAACACTGCCTGGCAAGGTCAGCCAGTCGATGGCAGCGCATTTATCAACGCTGAATGCTTTGAAGAGAAAGTTGTCGAACCTAACCCACAGAAAGCTGTTGGCATAAATGCCGTTAAGCGTAGAAATTAGTTTCGCCGTTAAGCAGCGAAAACGGGCGGTAAACAAAATTTCAATACTTCCATAATGGAGGTAGGCGCAGCCGCTTCGGTGACGTTCTTCTCCCTCGCGGCTGTACGTTCGGCTTGCAACAATTTTTCCTGAAAATCAAACGAGCGCACAATCAGAAAAATAAGCTAAAGCAAAATGCCCACTTCCTTCTCTAAGTCGGCTAGCCTTAGATGGAGATGCTCTTTTTCTTTGTCAAAATCCCGCTTTTTCGCAAGCAATTCCTCCTGCAAAGTTTACCATATTACAATACGTAACAATCTCCAAAAAAGTCTACTAATATTTTAAAACATCTAATTCTGCTCGCTGCCGGCGGCGAGCACTTTTACGCGTACGCATTCCAATTGAAAATCATTATGCTCGTTGGTTTTTGGCGGGAAAACTAATTATAACCAACTAAAGGAGCGAATGACAAAATAACTTATTGTCCAGAAGTTATATATACATACAAACTACGTATTGTTTTCTATACATACGTTTATTATTAATATTTAAAAAAGTTGACTTATTTTACTTTACTATACCATTTCAAGTTTATGCTATTCAATTATGCTTCGATGTAGCTTTCCAGCTTATACTTACATCCTGCCATGTTTAACGTTGCAGCATCCCAAACAGGATGCCTTTATGGCCCCGAAAATTGCGCGAATAAGCAATGTTTTCATGGCAAGTTAACGGAGCGCATTTCTTAAAACTATACGTTACTATTGTAAAGCGGTAATGTGAATTTTATGGCCCTAAATTAAGCAATATTATGTATGTAAATTTTACGAGTTCCGGCATAGTCGACACGTCGATGGGTGCCAGCCTTTCTTGCAAATCAATAAAAAAAACTTTGCAACAGATTTGTCTTTCAAAATTTGCATACGCAAAGAATTGTTGTTTACTTTGCAGGCTTTGGTGGGTTGGTCAAAACTTTTTTTCTAAACTAAAAAATGAACAGTGAACTACCGATGGCTGAAAAATGCATAATTTTTGCATTTCAGCCAATGAACCTCAACGACCTACCGTTGACCTTTCGTGATAGTCATGTTCGTTGGCCATACGAGCTACTCGTAGGCCCTCTCAGGCCGTGATCAACCCTCTGTAAAGCTCCGGCAACCCTAAGCCCAAGCTGGCGTATAAACATTACCTTTAGGCTTAGCTGACGGATGGATAAACGCTAAGAAATCATCGAACATGAGCATCACGAAAGGTCAACGGTAGCCTGATATTGGTTCGATGACTGAAGAGCTGAAAATTTAAATTCAGACCTTCGAGAAGGGCATATAAACCCTCTCCTCAACGACATTCACCATCTTTGTACTAATGAAAATGCAAATTTTCAAAAGCTCGAATTAATAAAAAAAAACTAAGGCCGTAAAGGAAAAATTAAGAATGGAAGAACAAAATTGCTCCGCAAGAATTCCATCTTGCGGTTTGGCGGCAAAGAGCGACGAGTCAGTGGGCTCATTCGGTCTTTGTTCGCCAATTGTACGACTAATTTGCATATTTTGTTTTTTAAAGTCAAGGAGCAACGGAACCGCTTAACGAAAATGAGAGCGCTTAAGAGGCGCGTTTGCACGCGATGCGTTGGATTCCCAATTTCGTCACGTACAATGCGTTCGTCCAACTTTTGCATCTTCTCCTTTAGGTCATTTTCTTGGGATGTACGAATTCTTTCGTAGGTCAAAGTGGACAGCGAAATTTCCGTTTTTAGATCTTCAACCTAAGCAAAAGTTGAAAAGCGTAAATTAGCATAACCAACTTCAAACGAAGCGCAAAATGCGACCGGCACCTCGGCTTGATACTCGAGCACGCGCTTGAAGCTTTTTCGTTGCTTATAGTCTTGTTCTAATGTTTTCTGCTTGGCGACAACTTCTTTTAGCTTCGTTTCAAGCTCGTCCCGTTCAGCCTACGAGTTCATACTTGAGCAATGGATGGAAACGGCGGGAAAATCGCACCTGTCCGTCCGCGTTGGATAATTCAGCGGATGACAAGGGCGACTCTGTCGACAAACTTTCCAGTCGATTTTTCAACGTCATCACCAGACGAGTAGTCGAACAATTCTCAATTTGCATTTCTTTCAGACGAAGTTCCATATTACGCACAGTTTCATTTTTTGTCTTTACTTCCATTTCGACTTCGTCATTTTCCAACTCGAGACGTCTCAGGTACAAAGCCATCATGTTACTCGAATTGTATAACTGAAACTCGTTGTCTTTGGAAGTGGATATTTCAGTTTTAAGCTTCATAAGATTAGACATATCCATTGAAGATCTTTGCTGGGCCATCGCGAGTTCTTCCTTAGCTTTTTCGGCAGCAGCTATGCACATTTCGTGTTCCAGCAATAGAGCGCAACGTATTTCTTTGATCTTGACACATTTAGCGTTAATGGATTCTACAGAGCTTCAGGCTTAGCAACTACAAAAAATGCGGCACTTTCATTGTGCTTACGATATTCAATTTGGTGAAATCTTGCCGCTTCACCTATACGCCCAATTTCATAACGTACTTGGTCAAATCTGTACGTAAAGCCTAATAAGGACTGGTTGCAACTCGAAATGCAACTAACTACCTGTCCAGGCGATTGGACAAATCATTTCTACGCGAATCAAGTTGCTTCGAATGAAATGATCCCAAAGAATCTATGTACTTTCTTTTTTCATCCAACATTCGATTCTGCTGATCGACCATATCATTGAACCAACGAATATTCTTATCGGATAAACTTGCGCCAGAAACGATACACTCGTTTTCGGCCTAACAAAAACAATCAACTCAATACTAATCGTACAACAAAGAGACTGTACCTCCGCTTGCTTAAGTATACAGCTTAGGAATTCGCTGTTCTCTTTTACTAGCTGCAATTTTTCACCTAACTGTTTTACGCTTCTTTGCAGAAACTCTAAACCGAACTGCGCGCGGGAAAGCCAAGTTGCGCTAGCAGACTTTACCAGTTTCGGAGGAAACTTCTTTTAGCTTGGCTTCTTGGGCAGACGACTTCTGCGTGCCGATTTCGGATTCATTTTGCAAGATTTTCAGCATACCATTTAGCTCGTCCAGCTGGGGAAGGACTTTTTAAAGTTATAAGGCAATAACAAATCGGGGTTGCCAACTTGAGCTCTCTTTACGACTGCCCGCGCCGATTCGGTGGAACGCCGACGAACCGTACGCTCTTGAATTGTCACGCCTACAAGATACAGTGATTCGCAGGTAAGCAAGAAAAGCCGGGAAATACCCGCTGAACGCAAATGACTTATTTGCTTTTGGATCCGACGAATCAGAAGTGCCTGCGTTTTCAACGCTTCCAAGGCATTTCGCGTTCCTTGGCAACGAACACTTTGCTCCAAAGCTTCTCTCGTACCTGCGCAAAAGGCGTGCCCAAGGTTTGTTGTCAACAAGAATTGGCAAGAAGCAAAAGCAGTACGCGACTTAATTTTCAAAAACAGTATCTCGACAATCTTGTGCGCAGCGCAAAGCTGCTCCTCCGCTTCTTTATATCTAGAAAGCTCTCGGATAGCTTTCAAGAGTGGATCACGAAGCGAATACCGACCTTTTCAAACAAACAAGTTCTTGGCTACGCGTATCCTCCAAAGAGTTAAGCAGCGCGTCACCTTCTTCGCAAAGTTGCTTCATATTACGCGTGTCATGAGATTTTTCGCGCGCTTTCGACTGGAAAAAGTGGAAAATTAACTGTACGATAAAAAAAGGGAAAACTACGCACTGCAGCTTGCCCCACCAATTGCACAAGGCTATACTCGAAAAGCCACTTGTTGTAAGCATCCCGAGAGCATTGCAACGACGAACGGAGTTCCTTGAATAGCTCGGCGGTATAGGGATCATTGCCTTTGGTCGCCGGTTCAAACATCACGACGGTCTGCCGGCTGCCTGGAACGTATTTGAACTTCTAAGCGAAATTGGACGCAAAACCAACAAAGTCGAATATAATCGAACTTTAGCAAGCCAGATCTCGCGCGAAACACCACGAAAGTTGTCTCCTAACCCCGAAAACAGTTCAACTGCGAGGTAAAACGAACAAGCTGGTCATTTTTAAACTGACAGTAGTAAAATTGAAGATGCGCAAGCGTTAACAAATAAAAAAGCATCGCTGTCATCAGAAAAAAAGAAAGAGGAGTAACAAAAACGAAAATTCCAACGAGCATTGCTTGCGCATCGTTTCCAATCTATAGGTGATTGGAAAAGAGTGAAAATGCTGAAAAACTGCAAACTTGCGGAAGTAGCGTAGCGCAGGCATGTCGGACTGGCATCCCGCTCAAAGGACGCAGCACGAAATAACCGAACAATCGCAAAAAGCGTTTTGCATTTAGAACAGTTTTGATTTCTGAACAATGTGTTTGTTTTTTGATGCGTACAAGTTTATACTGTCATTTAAAAATCCGTTCTTTTGTTAAACTACCTCATTTTTTTGCATTCAAAAACACAGCTAACAGTGCTCTGGGGGACCCTCGGGGGACCCACGTTTTGACGTGGCTGGCGTGACGTACTTTGCTTTCTGAAAATTTCCCTAAAGCAGCTGCGGAACGTTACAGTTTTGGAGCTTGAAGAGAAGCACTTTAGCATCAAATCGTGGCGTTTTTCTGAAAATCCACTTTCGTTCTTACGGCCGAACGCTGATGCTTAGAACCTGACAATCATTAAATAACTTTTAACTTAACTTGATAATCATTAGTGCGACTGAAATCATTTACTGTACGAATGCGCGGTAACCGGCTGGTTGGTAGCGGTTCGTCGATGGGGATGCTTTTTTGACAGCCGCTTATTCATTTCCGTCGGAACGTTGGTTTGGCCTAATGGTGTTAATTTAAGCTGGAAGAACCAGCCACATTGTTCAACACAGTGCAGAAGTTGCCTACAGGTACGGTAAATACTTTTTAGAACGGAAACGTGTAACCTTGACGCCGTCATCCGCTTGACGCTTGGTTCAAAATGGCGCCTGATGACCCATAGACTTGAAGCCGTTAAACTTGCGCGCTACTGAGGCCGCGTAGTCAAGATATGATGGCCTTTTTTGGTGCTTGACTGTGGGTATACTTTACCCTACGCAATAACGCCAAAGGGTTCTGCAGTTTTTACCCCGAAACTGATTCGCCTTAATTCGTCCGTTGTAGTCTTTTCCTTTGCTCTTGCTTTAAATCTCTTGGCCTGTATGCTCTGAATTGTTGCTCTCGTTTTGGGGCCGTTCAAATTCATCGCGCTGGAAGAATAGCGAATCAGCTTCAGAGTAAAAACGACAGCACCCTTTGCCGCCATTGTATGGGGCCAAATATACCGTATGACCAGCAGTCGCACACCAAAAGGCAGGTATACCCTAACTAGCTAGGCGGGGCGTCAAGTTAAACGCTGTCCTTTTCGGAATATGATTTTAATTTAGCGAGCGCTAATTAAAACTTTAAATCAAACACTTTGTGCTTTAAATCTTTTGGCAAGGTTAGTCGCTCTGCTAATCAAGGCACGACAGGTCATATTTTCTCTTCGGAGAAGTCCAAGAATTATTTTTTTACATTAGGATGCAGCTTGTACGCACGACGAACGAACATTATTTCACCAATCCAGCCTACCGATCGTATAATTGGCTTACTTCAACGAACAGTACAGTACGACTCTTCCTGCCTTGTAAATGACACTCAGGTACTACCCTTGCTGTACTTGAAGGGTTGGGTCCAATCGATGGAGGATGATTACGAGCGCGTACTCTTGATCAAGTCCGAAGTTTTCGTTTACCGAATTAGCGTGCAAGCGGTTGGTCGTGGTCATAGGTAAATTGTGCAGTAAATAGTTTTCCTTACCGCGTCGGCCTCGTAGTCGACCGACCAGCAGTAACAGCCGAAAGAGACTGCTCTTTTAGGGCGGCTAATTGGAAGCTGGATAATCCCGACTGGGTTGGCCGAGCCAGGCTCGTTTCCATTGGTTCCAAAGTGGTACTCAAATTGGAGGATAGGACAACCGGTACGTCGACTTCGACTGCGACTGAAATGATAGCATTCGTTTCACGTTCGCGCAGGAGCATTGTTTGCCAAGTGCCCCATTGACAGTTATCCAAGTCCAGCCGTCGAGCCGGTGCTTGATTCCAGTCGTTACTTTGTGATCAGATTGCAAGATGATTCGGGTAACCTTGCCACCTATCTTGAACATAGTTTTCCCTTACGGTAACATGCAAATGTCTTTTTCAGGCAGAACGGCTTGGATTGGTCTTGGCTTTGCCGATCGTGGAGATTCGTTCGACTTAAACGTTGCTCTTCGCGACCACTTTAGGTTCTTATTCTTGAAAATCGCCTTTTTGTTCCCGGTCTACTACTCGTGTAAAATTGGCAGGCGCGAAGAGCTCAACGAAGAAATAGAACGCGAGCAAAATGACCCTGACCGACCAAAGTTGGATTTGGGCTTTAAGGAAGGACAAACAATCACGTTAAATATTGGAGTCTGACCTTTGCATGTACACTTTGCGTTAAGAGTTGCGTTGTTTGTTGTTTTACAGAAACGTGCTGCTAGCAGCTCCAGCCGCCCAAAGACAACTCCAGGAGGGGATGGACCCGTTCCCTTGCTACCACCGCCGCCAGGACATTCCTTGAAGAACCGCATAAAACAAAGTAAATACATATATACATGTACCTGCACATTTCAGAAGTTGCTTAATTCAACAATGTATCCCTAAAGCGTCTGCCGCGGAATCTTCTTCCAATTTCGGTGCGACTGGTTCTCATCCGGCGTTTGAATAGCAGCTACCCTTCGGGTAAAAACAATTGTTTCACCTTTGTTTACCCTAACAAGTCATAGCGTACTTTTTTTGCGTAGAATGTTTCGGAACATTTGCTTCGCGGTCGCCTGTTCTCCGCTTCATCCGTAGGTCAAAGAGGATCCAATGATGGACGACTGCCCAACTTTTCGGATGTATTTTCAGCAATAACGTTTTCCATCGTCTTTGGATTTTGGCAATATTCCCAAACTCTCCATCATTCTCTCTCTTTCTCTTTCGCTGTATCCCTCTCTCTCTCTCTCTGTTCTATTGTGTGCATCACCTTTAGCGGTTTCGCTAATTGGACAACCAATGTCAGCTAGTAAAAGGTTACGCTTCGACTTTTGTTATTACCGCCCAACCGGTTGCAATCCGTTTGTTGTATTTTGTCGCTGATATTTGCATATTGACATTTTGATAATTCGACTTTTAGAAGTAGGCGTTATGCCTACGAAAGCGGGTCCGTCTAGTCTGGCCCTTTTGCGCCTTCGCAAGGACGCTGTTCGCCTAATGCGCGATCCGGTACCGTACGTGACGGCCGTACCTCTTCCTAGCAACATACTGGAATGGCATTATATTGTAGAAGGACCCAACGATACTCCTTTTGAGGGTTCCTATTGTCTCCGCGTTTAACGCTACTCATACGCATGTATATATTCTAGGGGGATTTTATCATGGAAAGCTGGTCTTTCCAGCTGATTATCCCTTTAAGCCGCCCAGCATTTACATGTTCACCCCGAATGGACGGTTTATGACAAATTGTCGCTTATGCTTATCTATAAGTGATTTTCATCCTGACACGTGGAACCCTGCATGGTCGGTTGGCGCAATTTTAACCGGCCTCCTCAGCTTTATGGTAAGTTTCGCCTTTCCTGCTACAGTGATTTCGTATTTAAAAAAAACAACGTATTTTTGCAGCTCGAGTCGTCTCCCACTTTAGGAAGCGTATCCACAACGGCGTCTGAAGTAAACAACCTTCTCTCTTCTTTTGTTTCCAAGTTTTCTCTTTCCTATCTTTCAGAAGAGAAAGTACGCATGCGAAAGTCTCGCGTTCAATTTGAAATCTCCCTTTGTCCGCTCTCTTTTCCCCGGCGTGGCTGCCGTAAGACTGCCTTTAGCGCTTTTCTTTTCCGCTTGCAACGATAGACCCCTTATAGAAAATGACAAAACTGTTGGAAAGGCAATCGAAAATGGCCGATCAACAATCACGCGACGAGCAGCTGCAGTCGGTAGAAAGAATACGACCACTTTCGGTATTTCCCACTGCGCACCTGTTTTAGGCAATCGACAAGGAAAGCGAAGATGCCATTCGAGGCGGGGCCGTTGGTCCTTTATGTTCCTTATTTTTCCTTGTCATTGGTTTTATGCTTTTCGTATTTGTTGCTCGCTATGTTGTTATTTCTTCACCGTGACGACACTGATGCGCCCAAATCCTTGCCAACGACATAATAAAAATTTTTTCTCCGTCTCATTGCTATCTTCTTCAGACCGATTGGTCAAGTGGCCAATTATATTTTGCTTTAATGAAGATGCTTGCCCACGTGGCTTAGCTCATCGATTTCAGCTTATCATCATGCGTCCGCCCAATTTCGACTCTATAAAAGAGATTTTCCAATTTGCACTGTTGGCGCACGTGTCATTCATGCTGCGATGCAGCATGCTATTTTTGTGACGATGGCGGAACGTTCACCTTTCCCAGTGGTAAGTTAAACCAGATACCTTTGTTCATGTCTGCCTCATTTTTTTAGCTTAATCAGTGAGTCTTTTGTAGCAGCTAACCTTTAGAACTTACACGTTTGCTGCAAAGTAAAAGCATAGCATCTTACTTTCGATGTCCGCCGCTTTAGGTAACCGTTATTCCAGCAGCGAGCATCGGCTTTTCAATAATCTCTCTTCATTCTACGTAGTGGCTTGTATTTTGGAAGGTCTTTTACTCTCGGAAAGCCGAGCAACGTCTCGTTGTCCCACCTTCCGATTGGCGGAATTTGCGTATCAGAATAACAAAGTTACAATACGAACATTTAAGCTGTAATCGCATCCTCATCATAAAGTACGCTTCAACTGGACCTATGCAAATTGGGTTCAGGTCAGCTTGGCTTTGAAAAGAATTGGTCCTGTTGCCATATCTGCGCTCACGTATACAGCCTGTTCGCCTTAATTCCAGCATAATTGGTAAATAGGAAGCTACGTGTAGCAGCTAAAGAACGACAAAGTGTCAATGGGCACATTGTCGCGCGGAGGGAATACTTGGCACAGTGCTAGTGGTATACACTGCTTACGACGGAGTTCGTAAGATCTGCTGCCTCTGCGGTCTACACAAGCAGTAGACTTCATGCATAGCATATAATTTAAAGACATTCCGCAGGCAAGTGTATATGGCAAAGATGGTGTCCAAGTTCTTGGATATCTTGCCCATCACGAATGTCTTATTTATAAGCAATTTTTACCTTTTTACAAGCCGTGTATGCAAGTATATTCAAGATAAGCACTGCATGTATGCCGTAGAAACGGTAGAAGGCATAAATATTCCACGCGTGCAGTTATATACACCATGGATACTCCATCAATGCCGTAGGGAACCTACTAATGCTAAATATAAGGAATGTGTACCACGTAGAAGCTGTATTTGTTGCAACTATTTTTCTTATGCACATATATGTACCTTACATACTACACGTGTAGCATGGAAAGAGTGATCTCGCACGTCTTTTCCTTATACGCGAATTATATTGCGCCTATGTTGAGCATTTAATGAATACCTTATGTACAGTTGGCCTTCGTTATCCGCGGATTCTATACAACGCGGTTTAACCAGCGTGAAATAGTGACATCATCTTTTCACAGAGATATGCGCACCGCTGGCCGGTATTATAATTGCACTAGTGTCGTTGCATGCCTGTGCAGCAGTGCGATCATCTGCGCGTTCGCGAAAGATTTTCTCTGCCCACAGTGCTCTCTAACCGTGCACAATGCTAATGAGGCCTTGTCATTTTTCTCACTGCTCATTATTGCTTCGTGCGCGTTGTCGAGGCCGCGCGCTGTGCACAAATGTCAGTTTCTCCGCAGCGCGGTAGGTCTGAACTTTCGCGTCGTGTAACTGGTGTCGCATAGGAGGATGGCTGACAGAAGGCAACTAAGTGAACAGAGCGGTTCCTTTAGGGCTAAGAGATAACGTAGCGTCCTTACCCTTCATGATAAAGTAAAAGTCCTAGATCTTTTGTAAAGCGGATTGTCATGTGCCGAAGTGGGCCGCAAGATCGGGAAGAATGAATCCAGCATTCGTACGATAAAGCAGCAGGAAGCTGAGATTCGAAGAAGCGTGCATCCCGACCCTTCACTGGCGAAAAGAGCTGCTGTAGTTCGCAACAAAGTCCTCGTGAAGGCCGAGATAGCGCTAAGCGTTTGGATAGAGGATATGTCGCGGAAGCATGTCCCTGTCGACGGGCAAGTTATTCGGGAGAAGGCGCTGAGCTTATATGAGCACTTCTCTGGCTCGGTTGCGGAGAACGAAAGAAAAGGGTTTACTGCTAGCAAAGGATGGCTAGCCAAACACGTGAAGCGCTTTAACCTCAAGAACGTAAAGATCACTGGAGAAGCGGCATCCGCTGATTGCGTAGCTGCCTCGACGTTCCCGGAGGAATTCAAAGAGATAGTGGATCAAAAGGGATATCTCCCAGAACAAATCTTCAATTGTGACGAGACAGCATTATTCTGGAAGCAAATGCCAAAGTGCACGTACATCCACAAGAGCGCAAGGCAAGCCCCGGGATTCAAGCCACTGAAAGATCGACTCACTCTTGTGCTCTGTGGCAACGCTGCAGGACACATGATAAAGCCCGGCGTTCTCTACCGGACTCGTAATCCTCGGTCGCTCAGAAACAAGAACAAGGATTGCCTGCCGGTCTTCTGGCAGCACAACAAGAAGGCGTGGATGACGGTTATCTTTTCTACGGAGTGGTTTAAAACCAATGCTTCATTTCTGAAGCGAAAAAGTACCTGGAAAGCAAGGGGATGGCTTTCAAGGTCCTCCTTGTAATTGATAACGCCCCCGGTCAACCGCAATCTCTTTGTTTCGCTAATGAGAACGTCGAGGTGAAATTTTTGCCCGCTAACTCGACATCACTACTACAGCCACTGGATCAGGGGGCCATAAAATGCATTAAGGCTACTTATTTTCATCTCGTATTTGGAAAGCTTCGTGATACCCTACACGCTAATGCTGATTGCGATCTTACCGGCCTGTGGAAACGTTTCTCAATTGCAGATGCTATCGCCTTCATTGCGGAGGCAGTACACGAGATAAAGCCTAGAACAGTCAGTGGTTGCTGGAAGCGTTTGTGGAGAGACGCAGTCAGTGAATGCGAGGACTTAGGTGCCATCGACGAGGAGGTCATGGGCATAGTGAATATTGCCAAGGAGTTGGGAGGTGAGGGTTTCTCCGACATGATAGAAGACGATATCAGAGAGCACATAGAAGATTGTGGAGAACTGTTCACCAACAAGGAACTCGAAGAACTGATGCAATCACCTACTGCCAGTGACGAGGACGTTATGGAAGATACAGAAGCTCAAACACCCTCAGATTGGACGCTGCAAAAGCTGGCCACTATTTTCCGGCAAGCGCAGGTCCTAAAGGATATGATTGTTGAATATGATCCATCCATGGAACGTGGCATCATCGTTACATGAGGAATAACGGCTTCGTCGAAACCGCTACAGGATTTATTCGATGAAGCGAAGAAAAGGGAGAGACAGCTCCCTATAACAATGTTTTTAAATAAAGCTCCGGCAGCTGCGGAGCCTATCATTTTAAGGCGAGAAGTTCCGCTACCAACAAGTTCAAGCAACCCTAGGGCTGGCCGGTCTCCAGGGGATCTGCGCTCACCTACAGAAAGTGGGTGAATTGTCTGATTCCTGATGCGCCAAACATTTCCGCCCGTAGACGTTTTCTTAGATGTGGATGTGTTCCATGTGATGTTCAGTACTTCTGCTTAAGTGGGCTTGTGCATTTTATATTTCTCCTGCTCTGTACCCATTCCGCGCAACACTACATCGCTTAGCTCATTAAAGCAAGGCGATTTCAAGGCGTTTAAAGAAAGATCATCCTACTTTCGTCCTTTCTTGTATGTAATGGCTTGGACTATCATGGCTAACCTGATTGGACAAGCGCATTTTCATTGATGTCATTATCACGTAGCTAGATTCACTAGTACCAAGTTTCGAACGATCACTAGGTATGATAACCGTTCCGGAAGGAATTCAAGAGGATAGGATGAAATACCCGGCTGGAATACAAGCTATTTGGCCTCCTGCATAGCGTATCCTATACAACGCGGAATCCGTTTTACGCGGTGTAACGCTCAAAATTCGGGACGAATTAACCGCGGATAACGAGGGCCGACTGTATATACGATCTGTATAATGTCAATACTGCGCATGAGTTGCAGAAATCTTCCTAAGCAGTACGAACTGCACGCAACCTTCTTCTGTGATCGCCGTGCACAACTTCCGCGTAGCAATGGCAGGCAACCTGAATACCCGAGTACAGATCTGGCAACAGAGCGAATTGCTCTTTGGCCAAGCTGTGTTGAAGTCAACTTGTAGCAGTTCGATGACAATAGACTGCCCAAACGAAGTTTAGTTTTTAATTGCATTGTTGGATACGCGATGTTGTCTTAAAGTTTTCTTTAAATAATATTAGTAGACGGCCCTTCATTGTGAAGAAATTTATCCCGTTTGTTTTCTAATAGAAAACAAACGGGACATATCCGTAATAAATTTCTTCATCATGAAAAGATATTGTCCCGTACCAAGAAACCACGTTTTCACGGCGCTTGATTGTCCTAAGTTGTCGTTGTGCCGGCCGTATCTCTGGGCAAGTATGATTCCGATAGGATAGTTTCGCTGTATCTTTTCTCGGTATCCCTTTTAACTTACAGCCTATTACGGGCCTTAAGTTTCTTTGCGCATCTTTCTACGGTAGCCGTGCTTGTTCAGTTTCTATAAAGGAGTTACGAAATCGCAGTAATTTCGGTGCGCTTCCTACCACGCCCTCAACGCTTAATGAGTTGGGATAATCGCACAGAAGCGACAGGTTTTTCGATAATCTATGCTTTCTTCGTAGCCGACAGTTCAAAGTTGAAAAGAATAATTCTCTTGCTGTATTTCGCAGCAAGCGAAAGTAATACAGTTGAACCTCTAAAGTTGACCGTCCCCCTAGATTGGCCGACCTTTGACCAGTTTGTTTGTCGGCACGTTAATAAGCGCCTGGACAAGTTCCTCAAGTGGAAAGTTGACTGCTTTAGCCGTGACGTGGTAAATAGAAGCAATGCTAGTTTGATCTCTGTAAGTTGACCAGTCTGTTGAATGGACAACTTACGGTGGTTCAACTGCAATCTATTTAGCCGAGCCACGTGTACCCACAGGTTCCATATGTTGACCACTACCTGTGCTGACCAGTTTTTCCCAGTCTTTTGGGTGGTCAACCTACGGAGGTTCAATTGTATTTGCTATGGTCAGAGGCAAAAACAAAACGAGGTAAGAAAGCATTTGCTAGAAATATGACTAGGTCAGAGCGCAGCTTCAATGATTCTCTATGCAGCCATTGCGGCAATGCGTTTTTGGCTATATTCAAAGTAGAACTAACAATGTGTCGCTGAAGTGAGCTGCGAGCGTTCCAGTGGAATGAATGTACTAAGTAACCTTTTTGCCTTCAGGCTATTGCTGATTGTGGATTTCCAGACGCTAGTCACGCCAACACTTTTGTGCAGCACATTGCTCAGTGATCATATAAGCTGCGTGCTGCTTTTGTTGGCTCTCACATCGGCAGTTGTTTTCTGCTTCATTGGATGGAGCAGACGAAACCAGCGCACGCCGACGCCTCGCTGGCTTCAGGAAAGTTGGCAAGATTTCATCGTTTTCGCGGTTATCTCTATTTTTAGGTTCGTATACTATTTATTTATGCTCTCCTTGTTAAGCGTGCTCTTAACGGGAATTTTATTTTTTCAATATTGTACAAACATGAAAGCCTTGTTGCGTTAACGAGCCGCAGCCGAAAGACACTTTATCTGCTTAGTTAACGCGCACCACCTTGCCATGCTTCTATTAATATTCTAAGTAGTAATAGTAGTTGCTTGTAGATTTTGCACGTTACATTAATGCTTTTTTCACATTCTTTCATTGCACGCATATAAATGTAACGTCTTCTCAAGTCTGCATATTTTGCCGTAACAGTTTTCTCCTGCTACTCCACGTCACGCGCCGTACACTACGTAGGCTGTTCTGAATTGTTGATCATAGTTTGCATTGCTTAGCTGGCCGTTACGTTCATCACTTAACTTAGGGCATGATGGCACCATTTGTGACAGTGTTTTACGAAAACGTGAATTCCCTAAGATAACTGTTTCCCTTTCAGATCGTACGTGCTGCTAAGTACGTGCATATGCGTACTGGCAGCGGACTTACCAATTTTTCCCGCCCGCTTCCAAAAAACCAAATCTTTTGGTTTCAGTTTAACGGATGTCGGGATCGGGATGATTGTGTTCAGCAACGGGCTCGTGTCTAACGCAGCGCGATTCAAGCCTATCAAGTAAGCTACCATTCTGTGAAAACTAACATTTTCAGTTGTTTTTTAATTATTTTAAAATAGACTAGCCCGTTTGGTACAAAAATCAGCCGTTCTGCTTTTCCTTGGTGCATGCCGTACTGCGGTGCTTTTGCACTTCGACTATCCTTACGACGTTGAGGAATACAGCATGCACTGGAACTTTTTTATACCCTCGCGTTGGTGAAGGTACCCTTAATTTCCCGCAAACTTTAGCTTTACTGTGATCCATTCAGCTAATAGGCGAGTTCGCCGCATCGCGGCTGCACGTTCCCTATGCGAATGCGATAGTGGGCGTCGCAATCGCGCTTGCTGTGCAAGTGTTCCTGCAGGGCGACGAGGTGCAGGAATACTTGTTCCAAGAGCCCAGGTACAGAGAGAATACTCTCTTCAGTCTCAACCGAGAAGGCATCGTGTCGGTAGTTGGATGCCTTGCGATATTTAACATAGCCACCGACGTTGGTAGGCTTTTGTACGGCTGCAGGTTTGTAATGGCGCCTATTCAAAACGGTCATAAGTAGATAAACGTTTTAGACGTCACAGATGGAATGTTGCCTACATAGGAAAAGGGATCGCATGTCTGATCATTATCGTGACGATGCTATGTTGCGGGCTTGACAGTTACAGGCTATCACCTTCCCGTCGCATCGCCAATTGGTACCATGTTTTCTGGATTGTGAGTGCAGGTACATTTTGCGTTATCAACGTTCACATCTTCTTTTGGAGGCGCTTTTATCCTTTACCGATGTGTTCCTGCTGTTGATGGTCACCGTTATTGCCTTCCTATTTTACTACCGAAATGGCCTACACACAAGTACGTTAAGATTGTTTGGCTTTTGTGATCACAGTGGTTGTTCTAACTTTCGTTTTAGATATGCGCACGGAAGACTACTATTATTTATACGATGGAAGTCTACGGCAGGCTATCAACGCTAGTGGTCTGTCATACTTCCTATTGTGCAATGTCTTTACTGGCATTGTGAAAATGTCGACTTCTACCGTAGTGAAAATGAGCGTACAAACGTCGCTTGCAGTAATTTTTTGTTACGCATTGGCGACGTCATTGTTCGCCCGAAGTCAATGGGGACACCTTGAAGCCATAAGATGGCGGCGAAGTAAGCTGTTAACGTCTTCGCTTCGTGGCAAAACACTGCAGTTTCCTTTTGCTTTTCTTTAGCGGATTGGGAAAATATGGCGTCCCCACGAGGCGAAATTCACACTGTGACTTGACGTTCGTGGCACCTTCTCCGTTGCTATGGTCGCCAGGGGGTCTTTGAAAGAACTTATAGACTACTGTGCGAAAGAAACAATAGTCGTGCTTTCGTCCTTCATTTACCAAACGGCAAACAAAGATTGAGATTGAAACTAAAAGGAAGTTCCCATGTTCGATAGTCATTTTGTTGAATAGGTTAGAGTAGAATAAACATGTTAGTTTTATTATTCACATTGTATTGCGCGCACGCAGGCGCCTATCATTGAACAAGTTTGATTGCTACGTTTACTGCCCGCGATGCGATATATTCCTTGGCGTTGAAGCTCTCTTGTCGCCGCATGTCCTAACAGTCGCCTAAATTTCGGGGATAACAGTTCTGAGGCAAACATAACATAAACTGTGCAAGAGTTTCTACTTCTACCGCTTGAATATTTTAACGCTTATTTGCATGTAGCCTGAGCAACTGCACGGTATGTTAAAACACTGTGAACCACTTGATGTCATCGATGTAAATGTTTATCCGATAGCGATGGTGTGTTAGGAAACAATCCCTCCATTTTTCCTCACCATCGGTTTTTCAAGATGGAAAAGCGTCACTTTTGAAACTTCTATTTTGTGGGTGGCGCCAAGTCACCTTTAGCATGTTCAAAATTCGCCTTCGAGTGGCAACCTTTGCCAAGGTAACGTGCGAAAAGAGGAAGAAGCTTATTCAAGTAATATTGAGCTAACATGAGACCTGAAGACAAAGACATTTATTCTTCCGCAGTATAAGTAGCGTCATTTGCGAGCTTCTTCGCATGATTAACAAAAGACATCCTTTCGGAAGAGAGTGAAGGTGAGCAGGCGCAGAACACGTCGTTAATAGACATGTTTATAAGTTGTATTCCCAACTGACCACTTTACAGAACGAGAAATCATGTCTGCGTACTATTGCTTTCATAACATTAACGTGCGAACTCCAACAGGTTTAGAGTCAGGAATGAACCGTACAGCGAACACATCGGAATAGTTAACGTTGCGCACGCTGCTCCGTGTTAAATTGAAACTACGTAGAGTTAAAAAGGAAGTGAAAGTAACTGTCCAATATTGCCTGCAGTAGTTACATTCTATCGATAGCGCCTTTGTAAACTTACGGAATCGACAATTTTCCATATTATCTGCTTCACTCCATCGCTGTTATTTCGCGCATAGATTACTCAGTCGCCCGTTAAGTGGAAGCGCATACGGAGAAACCAACTTAAACATCACAACATGTTTTGCCTCGTTTCTCTGGTCTATATGTCAACGTATCGTGAACTCAAAGGTCTGGGAAGGTAATCGGTTAACCTCATAGGGTGCCGTTGCCACTATCCCTCATGTAGGAGGCCATCGAAGACACAAACGCCATCATTCCGAGGTCATCACCATTTTAAGTTCAACCGTCGAATTAATCATGCGTTTCAGCAAGGAAAACGGTTGGAGTTGGCATAGGAGAATACCTTTGAATTCCATTGGAGCTACCTTTACGGTCAACTGCGATTACACGGATGGCCTAGTGCCATCGTATTGTTGCAATTCTTTTAAAAGGTTTTCATACATAAACCGAGAACAAATGTAGTTCTCTCGTATCTGCATGGCAATCCTGCAGAAGACACAGAAGGAAGGCAATACGAAATATACATCCCAAAGCATAATAATAATATTAATAAGTGTGCAATTTAAAAATGGCAGTTGCAATGTGTACTTCTGACTACATACCGTAACAAGTCTTTTAGAATTCTGCGCAACAATTAGGTATACATTCTTGAAAACACGTAACAATTTTGAAATTTCTTCCTTAATAGACTGTCAGGTCAATTCCCTGAATAATACCGATAATCGACAGTCATTGGAACGCCTCCCAACGCTGTCTGCTATGTCTGTATGCGCTGACTAATGAAACATTCGCTTTACTTCTACGCGGTCACTTGAACATGATCGGCAGAAATTTGAATATGACAGTAGCGAACGGAAGCGCCACTCTTTTGTGTTAAGTCGATAAGCTTCAAGATAAATTGGAATACAATGATTATTTGCATATCTGGCTTATCCGTAAAATGAGTATACAACTCCAACGGCGTTAATCAATATGAAAAGAGTGTATTTCTCGATGGAATGTACACTTTTGTAGCCTTTTGTTCGGTAAAGTCAGTCGCGCTGACTTCAATTCGTAAACGTTACGATGTAAAGCTGTAAGGAATTAACCCATTTCATTTCTAATGTAAGTAACCGCATTTCCGAAAGTCAACAGATCACTTTCTCTTTAACCGTACTATTCAATTGCTCTTATCCCCTTCAAGTACTGATTATGCTGTTTTTGCCTGCATCCCTTCCATGCAATTCTCAGTGGTGATAATAATACGTTGAAAAACAGTGAGTCATCTTTCCACGATAAAGTTATGATACAAGATGACGTCTTTGCACGCAGAAAAAGTAGCAGTGTTCAACGGTTTTAGCGACTGGAACGAAGGTGAGTGAACATGAAAACATTTTTCCGCACTGGGAATTCTCAGCTCGCCAACAGTGAACGCATCATCTGCATGAACGAGTTTATTACCTTATTCGATTTTCGACAATTAAATTGCTCCTTGAAAAGATAATAGCAAAGAAAAGAAAGGAACGCTGTCAGTATGGATTCAAAATCAATCATTTCGTCGTATTTTTATTCAACTACAATCGGACAGTTGAATGGGCCACAAGTTCCTTCAGATGCTCACCATAAGTGATTGCATTCTCGTCCGTACATTGGCTGACCAATGGCCTTTATGAGAAAAGGTATACTTTGGTCTGGAAGATAAGCAAACGGCGGTGACTCTGCGTCACCGTTATGCCGACGGCTTAGCGTTACTAATATCTTCTACGTGAGCAGTGCATCACCGTCATTGCCTGCATATCATCACAAATGGCCGCAAATTAACATTCGCCTTCGAATAGTTGCAGATAAGTGAAGCACAGTTTGAGCATCTGCTTACTTTTATCTTCTTTCATCGTTATGCTCAGCGGCTTTTCGTTATATCGGCTGAATAATCAGCCAACCGTTGATTAAGTAATCGCAGTTCACCTATCGTACCAACTGAACCTTTTGCATCTGCTCATAGCGAAATCAAAATGAAGTCTATCGTAACGTGGAATGCAGGTTCATTGGAATTTTCCTGGAACAGTTTAGGTTCATTGCGACTGAACAAAGTGTGACGGGTGAAGACAATTATTAAATAGCCTCTGCAACTTCCCGAAAGGTTTAATGGGACCTTATGTTTTGGACGTTGTACCTTATGAGAAATGCAGGTTCTTTAAAGGCAAACAGGGCGCCATTGTCTTTTGCCCTTCTTAGCAGCATAGCTACAGTCTAGTTCTGTCCTTACTTCAGCCCAGGTCAAAGTGTAAACGTTATGTTTCGGCGTAGGTCTAATTAAGAGCGGAATAAATGGCTGCAACAGTTTCAGTTTGAATGTGAGCCTCTACGAGAGAACGTGCGGAGCGACATTTCGAAAAATTCAGTGCTTCAAACATGATCGTTGAGTCGTCTTTAAATATTTTATTTTGTTCGAATGTCCACTTTCTGCTTAACGCCTTTTTAGCAGAATAAAAGTCAGAGCAGCAACTAGTCGCTTTCTAACTATTTGGCATCTTTAAAATCATCGCAATAATGCAGCAATGGCTTTTATCTCTGGATGTGCCAACAGTTGGAGCGTTCGACTGGTTGCTGACGTGGCTTTCGGTTAGCTAACATAAACATTATCTATTGTAGAGTACTTGTCGCATGGTAGTCGTTTGCTGTCAGTGGGCGGTTGTCTGCTCCGCAAGTGAATAGGTGGAAACTGCCGGCTAAGTCTTATGAGATGTATGTTTGCCTGAAAGCTTTTCAAAGAATCAATTTCCTTTGCCTTCAGGCAGTTGGAGTACGATCCGGATGACGCGAGCAAAGCAATTGGTCCGCGTTGCACGCGCGTTATTCTGGAGATGTGCAGGTTGCCCTGAAGGATTCCTTCAAAGTTTGTGAAGTTTTTTTGAGCGCAAATATTGTGCTACTTTTTCGTTGCAGGTTGTCAGCGAGCTGTTGAACACGTACGCGTGGGAGCGAAAATGTCAAATCGGCAAACTGGTCTTAATTCATCGGTTTGCGCCTGTACGTTTCGTAGTACGTCTAGCGAACTAGCCTCTACGTCAGGGGTAGGAAACGTCAGGCCCGCGAGACCATTTTCTGCCCACGCGCTGGGGCAACCGCACATGGATGCGAAATTCAGTGAAATGTGATTGTAGGAGGTTATTTTTCATAAAGCCATGAACGTATTTTATGTGAATCCTAGTAATTAGTAACCAATGGCTCCATAAATAATGGAGCTATTGGTTACTAATTAAAGAATAACAGGTAAAAATCGACAGAAGTAAAGCTTACAGCTACCGGCAGTCTCTCGTTACTTGACATGCAGGTGAAATTAGTAATCTAAGTTTTATTTTCCTTCCTTCTATAACTGCAGTGGAACCTCGATTATCGGAAACCACTGTTGCAAAGCGCAGTTCTAGTAATGAAAAATTCGGATAATCGAGGCTTTATTTGCTTATCGGCTTTGCTTCGTCTGTGTGAGCATTCCAAGCTATACTGCTTGAACAGCGACTCATGAGTCAATCAGCTCAGGTGTATTTAAACCATATGAAAACAACAAAAGCGGAAATTGATTTTCAAAAAATCTCTAATCACTATGAACCAGCGAAGAAATGGGTGATGCCAACACCGTAGTAGTTTACGCAAGAAACTGAAAAAACGATGCAACGAACTGCCAAAGTTCAGGCGGCAATTGTTTGGGACACAGTGCTGTTGCTCGCACGACCGATTATTGTGCAATACTAGAGTACAGAGAGTACTACTAAAGCAAAAGTAATTTACTCCGAGAGCGGTTTACGTAATTGTAAAAGTCGTGCCAGGTTGAAAGCTGTGTATTAAGAAAATTAAGCTAATCCTTTTTAGAAGCAACAGACTTGCAACTTGAACATCGTTAGTTGTACTGTAAGTCGACTTCTCTCCTGGCTGAATTCCGATAATCGAGTTTTTACCGTACTGAAGAACATATGGTTTTTAAATCGTTTCAGATCTAACTGATTTAATTCAGGAACGACAGTAAACTGTTTGATTTTACTTGGCCGTATATATTAGCCTTAAGTGAAAGTGCAATCGAAAATGTATCCGAAGAAACGAAATGAAAGCTTATATTGACATTCCATGTGTGCATACAGCTAAAATATGAAACAGGAGTTCCATGAAAAACAAAATAAAAGCAACGCCCCGGGTGGGGTTTGAACCCACTACGTTCGCATGGAACTTCAGACCGTATGAAGGTGCATTACAAACCGGGGCACTGGTTAAACTGAATTAATTGCCTTAGCAGTAAAACCGAATCGCCTTCTCCATATTGTTGAACGTACGTGAGTTCGTCAGTCGAAACATTATTATCACAGATTAAAATAAATGAGCATCAGCACTCTTAAAACAGCTCCATGACGCCTGCAAGATTTCATTTTTCTCCAATTGGGAAAAAGCAAGCATCGTCTATCAATAGTAGTTACTTGGGTCACCGATTAGCAAAGAACTCGATAAAAATTGAAAAAGTGAGGCTTATAGCAATCAGACCGCTGCAGGAATTCCCGCTTTCCTGCTCATTTTATGAACAAACGTGAATTACCATTGTATAGCTCAGTTATATGAACCACGAACTGAACGGAGGCAAAGATACCTCTTATGCTGATTAAACTGACGATTTTGTGATCATGAAACTCATCGGCTGCAACCTTTTTTACAGACCCGTCTTTCGAGAATAGCGCGTAGCCACTTTATGTTTCCGTATAAGGACATTTATCACTCCGTAGATCAGGGGTGGGGGCCGGATACGGCCCGCAAGGCCATTCCATCCGGTCCGCGAGGTCATTTTCCGCCCACGCGCTGGGGCAACCGCACATGGATGCGAGATTCAGTGAAATGTGATTGCAGAAAGTTATTCTTCATAAAGCGATAAACGTATTTTATGTGAATCCTAGTAATAACATAAATCTTGCGTAACAAGCAGGGAGTGTCAGGCTGGCTCGGAAGACTGCGTTGCTGACAGCTCTCTGTCGATAAACCGACATTGTTAGTCCTCGCTGACAAGCAGTAGGCGCCACTATAGTGTGTGTGCGCGCGTAAGTAGCGTGGACCATTGCTTTGTTCGAGATAACGACTGTCCAGCTTGCTAGAGCACTTCTGCTTTTCTTGCTTTCAGTAGTCACTGGCGTAGTTCTCGCCTTCTCTCGCTATCGTTCTCAACGGTTTGCGCCGGTCGCCTGTCATATACGTCTTCGAAGTACAAAAAGCTTATTTCGTTCTCTGTAGTTGGGATTATATTCTTTACGACTAGCTTGAAGAATTGTGTTAAAATTCTGCCTTTTATCTCAGACTTTTGTAGCCAGAGAAATGCAGTTACAAGCATCCCATTACGGGTGACTTAATAAACATACGTGCATATAAAGCAGGCTGTGTTTCGTTTAAGTAGCCTATGCAGCCAGCGAACGGTCTTATAAACGTCTAAACGGCTCCGGGCACCAAAGAGATTCCCACCATTGCTCTACGTTATCATCATAGCTACAAAAAAGTTTGATATTCACGCTATGCACTTTCAAGTTACTTTGCTGTGTCTACGACCATAGCAGCTTTTACAAGTGACTTTTCACATCTTTCACTATCAAAGCCTACTGTTTCCGTGTGCGTATCTTCAGAACTGGTCGGGCGTTGCATACGGCTTAGTCATCTCTATTCCAGCAACACTCGTCGTTTAAGGCATTTTTCAAGTTTTTTGATGGGCTTAATTTGCTTTCTGTTTGGTCTAATAATTTTAGTCTGTTCGCGAAAAGATCCACCCGACAGTTTCTTCCATACAGTATGCTAAAGGTGCAATATTGATGAGTTACATGCTCTTTTGCTAACATTTTGTAAACACGCGCTGTTCGACTTAACCTATCCCGTCTCGATTTAGTCTCACAGATTAAAAATAGCAGTCTCATACCGGTGGTCGGGTAAGAAATCGATGAAGCGTTGTAATGGCAAAGTTTTCCCCAACTGTCTTAGCTTCCTCTCTTAACTGAATTCACGTTTTTCAGGCCTGAGCTGACGAACGTGGAAACTTTTTCTGTCATGTTTCCATTTGTCTATACGTGGTTTCCAATCTGATACATGAAACCTTATGCGGTCGGTCGGCACAAGCTTAAGTGTTCTGTTCAGCTTTATGGATGGTTCAGGGCTTAGTGGTACGGTGACTTCGTAGAAAAGAAAAGGTCTCTTTCGGGCTCCAGTCGTCTCCTACCTTAGCAAATATGTCAACAACGGCGGCCGAAGTAAACCACTTTTTCTTTTTTCCTTTTTGTTTCCAAGTTTTCTTTTGTCTTTCCTATTTTTCAGAAGCGAAAGTAGGCATGGGAAAGTCTCGCGTTCAATTTGAAGTTTTCCTTTGCCCGCTCTCTTTTCCCTGACGTGGTTGGCGTAAGATTGCCTTCGGAGACTTGGCTTTCTCCATGCAGCGATAGACCCTTTATACTAAAATGACAGAAGTGTTGGAAAGGCAATCGAAAATGGACGATCAACAATCACGCGACAAGCTGCTGCAATCGGTAAAAAGATAGCGACCATTTTTCCATGTTCCCTACTGCGCGCCTATTGTTGTCAGCCGACAAGAAAAGCGAAGATGCCATTTGCAGCGGGGCTGCTGGTCCTTTATGTTCCTTATTTTTCATTGTCATTGGTTTTACGCTTTCCGTATTTGTTGCTCGCTATGTTGTTATTTTTTTTACCGTGACGACACTGATCCGCCCAAATCCTTGATAACGACATGATAACAATTTTTTCTTCGCCTCATTGCTATCTTCTTCAAACCGGATTGGTCAAGTGGCCAATTATATTTTGCTTTAATGAAGATGCTTGCCCATGTGGCTTAGCTCATCGATTTCAGCTTAACATTATGCGTCCGTCCAATTTCGACTCTATAAAAAAGATTTTCCAATTTGCACTGTTGGCGCACGTGTCATTCATGCTGCGATGCAGCATGCTACTTTTGTTACGATGGCGGAACGTTCACCTTTCCCAGTGGTAAGTTAAACCAGATTCCTTTGTTCATGTCTGCCTCATTTTTTGACCTTAATCAGTGAGTCTTTTGTAGCAGCTATCCTTTAGAACTTACATGTTTGCTGCAAAGTAAAAGTATGGCATCTTACTTTCGATGTCCGCCGCTTTAGGTAACCGTTATTCCAGCAGCGAGCATCGGCTTTTCAATAATCTCTCTTCATTCTACGTAGTGGCTTGTATTTTGGAAGGTCTTTTACTCTCGGAAAGCCGAGCAACATCTCGTTGTCCCACCTTCCGATTGGCGGAATTTGCGCGTCAGAATAACAAAGTTACAATACGAACATTTAAGCTCCAATCGCATCCTTTTCATAAAGTACTCTTCAACTGGACCTATGGAAATTGGGTTCAGATCAGCTTGGCTTTGAAAACAATTGGTCCTGTTGCCATGTCTGCGCTCACGTATGCAGCCTGTTCGCCTTAATTCCAGCATAATTGGCAAATAGCAAGCTACGTGTAGCAGCTAAAGAACGACAAAGTGTCAATGGGCACATTGTCACGCGCAGAGAATACTTGGCACAGTGCCAATGGTATACACTGCTTACGATGGAGCTCGTAAAATCTGCTGCCTCTGCTGTCTACACGTGTAGTAGACTTCATGCATAGCATATAATGTAAGGATATTCCGCAGGCAAGTGTATATGGCAAAGATGCTGTCCAAGTTCTTGGATATCCTGCCCATCACGAATGTCTTATTTATAAGCAATTTTTACCTTTTTACAAGCCGTGTATGCAAGTATATTCAAGATAGGCACTGCATGTATGCCGCAGAAACGGTAGACAGCGAAAAAATATTCCACGCGTGCAGTTATATGAACCATGGATACTCCGTCAATGCGGTAGTGACCCTACGTATGCTAAATATAAGGAATGTGTACCACGTAGAAGCTGTATATGTTGCAGCTATGTTTCTTATACACACATATACATATATGTAATGTAGCGAACGTACTGCACGTGTAGCATGGAAACAGTGATCTCGCACGTTTCTCCTTATAGGCGAATTATATTGCGCCTATGTTGAGCATTTAATGAATATCTTACCTATATACGATCTGCATAATGTCAATATTGCGTACGAGTTGCAGAAATCTTCCTAAGCAGTATGTATTGCACGCATGCCTGTTCTGTGATTACCGTGCACAGCTTCCGCGTAGCAATGGCAGGCAACCCGAATACGCGAGTGCACATACGGCAACAGGGCGAATTGCTCCTTGGCCTAGCTGTGTTGAA
Organism: Trichuris trichiura; assembly: GCA_037903355.1. Taxonomy (NCBI): domain Eukaryota; kingdom Metazoa; phylum Nematoda; class Enoplea; order Trichinellida; family Trichuridae; genus Trichuris; species Trichuris trichiura. The sequence goes on from JBAJFE010000057.1 coordinate 359,281, forward strand.
GTCAACTTGTAGCAGTTCGATGACAATAGACTGCCCAAACGAAGTTTCGTTTTTAATTGCATTCTTGTTGGATACGCGATGTTGTCTTAATGGTTTCTTTAAATAATATTAGTAGACGGCCCTTCATTGTGAAGAAATTTATTACGGATATGTCCCGTTTGTTTTCTAATAGAAAACAAACGGGACATATCCGTAATAAATTTCTTCATCATGAAAAGATATTGTCCCGTACCAAGAAACCACGTTTTCACAGCCCTTCATTGTCCTAAGTTGTCGTTGTGCCGGCCGTATCTGTGAGCAACTATGATTCCGATAGGATAATTTCGCAGTATCTTTTCTCGGTATCCCTTTTAACTTACAGCCTATTACGGGACTTAAGTTTCTTTGCACATCTTTCTACTGTAGCCGTGCTTGTTCAATTTCTATAAAGGAGTTATGAAATCGCGGTAACTTCGGTGGGCATCCTGCCACGCCCTCAACGCTTAATGAGGTGGAATAGTCGCACAGAAGCGACAGGCTTTACGATAATCTATATCAGTGATTCCCAACGGGGGCCCCAGGGACCCCTTGGGGGCCCTGAGAAGGATTGGGGATTTAGGGGGTCCCCGGGAGCTTAGGGGGGCCCCAGGGGGTCCCTGGTATTCGGTGCCGCAGGACGAGAGCGCGCAGCCGTGCCTGTACGTAGTTTGGCTATGGAAATTAGCGAGTCTCGTGTATCGTACCCCCGGCTGAAGTTGACGCGGCAACATCAAGGGAGGTCAAGTGAAGATTACGCCGTCACAGTAACAATGGTTCGCATTCTTTAACCGTGCCGGCCGTCCTGTCCTGCCCTAGCCTAAGCCTAAGACTGAACATGTGTTCTTCGATGTTATTGTGAGACGTTGGCGAGCTTGATACACAAGCGTAGCGCGCTAAGACAGTTAACGTAAATAAGCGTCCCTTTGATGCTGCCGTCTCCGTTTCTGGCGGGGAAAAGATACACGAAATCCAATAGCTTGTTATCATTGCCCTGTCGTTTACCCTGATGTATCGGGCGAAAGTTTTTCTTACTATATTACGCTGCGTAGCGAATTCCAGCTACACTACAAAAAAAGCCATTGGCGAAGGATAGCCTGACCGAAAGGCGAATTGTCCGATTTCTGTGCTTCGCCATCTGCTGCTGTGCCAAAGCGCAATTCAAAATGAATCTTTTTGATTTTTTTTCGCATTAGCGTACCACCCTGGCGCAAATCGGAGGGCTCGGAAAACTACAACCTGCAGGGTGCGATGACAGCTTCTTCGCGGAAGCGGACAAGCGCGCCTGGGGAGTAATGGCGGGGAAAATGCTCAGTAGACACTGATTATTCTCTCCTGTGCGTTGACGGTGAAAAGTAATAATAGCTCTGCGATCCTTCTTGTGTCTTGTTTCCTCAGTGCTGTAGTTCTCATCTATTCAGCTATCCCGTTATATCAGCTGTTAGGAAACTGCTTTGTCGCGACTACGGACCTCTCCTGAAATTCGACGAACTTCTTAAAAATAGAAAGGTAAGTGTCTTGTAAGATTCTAGTTGAAACATGGCTCACGTTACCAGGAGATCAGCATTGCTTGAGCATTAAAATAGATTCAGTCGCAACCATAGGAGTATCTGTAAGGATAATAAGCTCTGATCTGCTAGTTTAGTGAGTACAGGGGATCCTTGACTGATGGTGGTCCATCTGACTGTCCCAATGCGTCCCATCCATCTTTAATACGTCGGCGGTAGCTTAACCCCCCAGCCCTTATCAACGCGAAAGGCACATCACATCACAGTTTTGTACAGGTTACCTTTTACATGTCTGAAACACTTGCCGTGGCTCTTCACTTAACGGGGACATCTTATAAGCACTACTTCTCAGTTTGATTTCTACATCTAGTGTAGATACCTAACGGGATTTCAAGAAGTCATATGCTCGCTACTACGGGTACTTAAACGACGAAGTGTGCCCATTTCATGACTATAGTGGACGTCTTTTCCTCGGCCGCTAACAGGCACGTCGCGCGCTATGTTCTGTGCCTGAAGCTTATCGCCCGCGGCACTTCGGCAACGCCTAGTGCCGCTCCTTGTGATCATATTTCCCAGAGAAACTAAGCCACAGGCGGTACTTTCTAAGAAACGCGCTCCGTAAACGCCAGCAGGTTTCCGCGACGACTCTCACGGCGTGTCAGACTTCAGGACGGCCGACAGGGTCCGTCGCGGAAGTCTTAACCTAAGTTATAGCGCTCGACGACGTCACCCATTCTGCTATGCTTGGGCTTTGAACTAGCATCAGCCTCCGGTTGTTCGTCAACTTCTTCGGGAAAGGATTAGTTTGCTTATGTTTAAACACGCCTATGTTTAAGTAGCGAATGATAAACCCACAAGTTCAGTAGCGCTCACCAGCAAAAAGGAGAATACACGCCCAGTTTGCTTTACAGGTGGGAGCATCTTACGACCGTCTGCCTTCCTTCCTTACGCATGGCCTTGCGGTTCGCAAAAATAGCAAGGAAAATAGGCCTAGTACGGGAGGGGTAGATCTGTTTGAAGCACTACTCAGTCAAACATTTGTATCCCCCGCTCTTCACTGGCTTGATATCTAAAAAGACAGCCAGTAGCGGAGAGTTCGTCGTTGAACTGCGGGCATAGAGGAACGAATTTAAACGTAGAGCCTTGGGACCACGGGCAGTATGTTGCCCATTTAACTAGCATTACGCGCCAGAACAGCCGCCGTCCAAAGGTTCTTTCCAGGGCGTAGAGGAGCGATTTTGTATTTTGCCATTTTCCCGGTTTTGCGGACGAGAACGGCAACATTTAGCTTCCCGTCAACGTGTGCTGGGTAGAAAATCCTCTGCGCTATTAGAATAAGTCTTGCGAGCGTTGGGATTTAGAGCAATAGTTTTTAAACGGACTCAACCTGCAAAACACTTGTCTACTGTACCCATATTTAGAAAACGACGTTTTAGACTCGCAAGCAGGCAACTTCCGATTGCAGTCGACGGAGCATCGCATAGCCTTTATTCCCTAAAAATTTTGGCGTCCGGCGCAGCGTAGATTTGGAGATATCGCGATATGCCCTCCGGGCATAGAGGAACGAATTAAACGTACAGCCTTGGGACCACGTGCAGTATGTTGCCCATTCGACTAGCATTACGCTCCAGAACAGCCGCCGCGCAAAGGTTCTTTCCAGGGCGTAGAGGAGCGACTTTGTATTTTACAGTTTTCCCGGTCTTGCGGACGAGAACGGCAACGTTTAGCTTCCCGTCAATGTGTGCTGGGTACAAAATCCTCTGCGCTATTACAATACGTCTTCCGAGCGTTGGGATTTAGAGCAATAGTTTTTAAACGGACTCAACCTGCAAAACACTTGTCTACTGTACCCATATTCAGAAAACGACGTTTTCGACTCGCAAGCCGGCAACTTCCAATTGCAGTCGACGGGGCATCGCATAGCTTTTATTCCGTAAAAATTTTGGCGTCCGGCGCTGCGTAGATTTGGAGATATCGCGATATGCCCTCCGGGCGTAGAGGAACGAATGTAAACGTACAGCCTTGGGACCACGTGCAGTATGTTGCCCATTCAACTAGCATTACGCTCCAGAACAGCCGCCGTGCAAAGATTCTTTCCAGGGCGTAGAGGAGCAATTTTGTATTTTACCGTCTTCCCGGTTTTGCGGACGAGAACGGCAACGTTTAGCTTCCGGTCAACGCGTGCCGGGTAGAAAATCCTCGGCGCTATTACAATAAGTCTTGCGAGCGTTGGCATTTAGAGCAATAGTTTTTAAACGGACTCAACCTGCAAAACACTTGTCTACTGTACCCATATTTAGAAAACGACGTTTTAGACTCGCAAGCAGGCAACTTCCGATAGCAGTCGACGGAGCATCGCATAGCCTTTATTCCCGAAAAATGTTGGCGTCCGGCGCAGCGTAGATTTGGAGATATCGCGATATGCCCTCCGGGCATAGAGGAACAAACTTAAACGTAGAGCCTTGAGACCACGTGCAGTATGTTGCCCACTCAACTAGCATTACGCTCCAGAACAGCCGCCGTGCAGAGATTCTTTCCAGGGCGTAGAGGAGCGATTTTGTATTTTACCGTTTTCCCGGTTTTGCGGACGAGAACGGCAACGTTTACCTTCCCGTCAATGTGTGCTGGGTAGAAAATCCTCTGCGCTATTAGAACACGTCTTCCGAGCGTTGGGATTTAGAGCAATAGTTTTTAAACGGACTCAACCTGCAAAACACTTGTCTACTGTACCCACATTCAGAAAACGACGTTTTCGACTCGCAAGCCGGCAACTTCCGATTGCAGTCGACGGGGAATCGCATAGCCTTTGATCCCTAAAAATTTTGGCGTCCGGCGCTGCGTAGATTTGGAGATATCGCGATATGCCCTCCGGGCATAGAGGAACGAATTTAAACGTAGAGCCTTGGGACCACGTGCAGTATGTTGCCAGTTTAACTAGCATTATGCTCCAGAACAGCCGCCGTGCAAAGATTCTTTCCAGGGCGCAGAGGAGCGATTTTGTATTTTACCGTTTTCCCGGTGTTGCGGACGAGAACGGCAACGTTTAGCTACCGGTCAACGTGTGCTGGGTAGAAAA